>CM042562.1:309683-637183 GCA_023630585.1 Cranoglanis bouderius
GTGAAATTTGTTAAATCATAGTGCATCACTGACATGAAAACATACGTTTTTTAAGAAAACACGTTTCCTTTGCTCTGAAACACTTGATATTCGCTGTATAGCGTTGACAGCGCCTATTTCGCATCCAAGTGCATGCACATAGAACAATGATGATAAAATATACTTTTACCACACATATGAAGACAGATGACTTACTTCATGATAAATTTGACTTTTTTCACCTTTCACCACTTTGTTATGACAACATGTTTCTTAATGTAGTCAATCATAAGTCGTGTTATTTTAGGCTAGAGACATGTCTAACATATCATAGTATCATATCATGTTATAAAGAAGTGAGAAGTGTTATAATAGAGCACGTGATTTAAGTGTAAATATGCGGGGATGTTTTTAGACAAACACGTTTCCTTTGTTCTCATACACTTGAATTCGTTTTACAGCGTTGACAGCGCCTAAATCGCATCCATGTGTATGCAAATAGAGGACTGATGAGAACATGTACCGTTACCATACATATGATGATTTTTCTCATGTTAAATTTGACTTTTTTCACCTTTTCAATCTTTCTTAAGACATGATTTATAATATTGTAAACAATTAAAAGTCGTGTTATTTTAGGTCAGAGACATGTCAAACATATTATAGTATCATATCATGTTATGAAGAAGTGAAATTTCTTAAATCATATTGCATCACTGACTTGAAAACATACGTTTTTTTAAGGAAAACACGTTTCCTTTGCTCAAACACTTGATATTCGCTGTACAGCGCTTGACAGCGCCTGAATCGCACACATGTGTATGCACATAGAGGACTGACCAGAAAATATAATGTTACCACACGTTTGATGACAGATGACGTTCTTCATGTTAAATTTGACTTTTTTCACCTTTTCAATCTTTCTTAAGACATGATTTATGTTATTGTAAACAATTAAATGTCGTGTTATTTTAGGTCAGAGACATGTCTAACATATTATAGTATGATATCATGTTATGACGAAGTGAAATTTGTTATATTATATTGCATCACTGACGTGAAATACGTTTTTTTTTAATAAAACACGTTTTCTTTGCTCTCAAACACTTGATATTCGCTGTACAGAGTTGACAGCGCCTAAATCGCATCCAGGTACATGCATATAGCGGACTGATGAGAACATGTACTGTTACCATACATATGATGACAGATGACTTACTTCATGATAAATTTGACTTTTTTCACCTTTCACCACTTTGTTATGACAACATGTTTCTTAATGTAGTCAATCATAAGTCGTGTTATTTTAGGCTAGAGACATGTCTAACATATCATAGTATCATATCATGTTATAAAGAAGTGAGAAGTGTTATAATAGAGCACCTGATTTAAGTGTAAATATGCGGGGATGTTTTTAGAAAAACACGTTACCTTTGCTCTCAAACACTTGATATTCGTTTTACAGCGTTGACAGCGCCTAAATCGCATCCATGTGTATGCAAATAGAGGACTGATGAGAACATGTACTGTTACCATACATATGATGACTTTCCTCATGTTAAATTTGACTTTTTTCACCTTTTCAATCTTTCTTAAGACATGATTTATGTTATTGTAAACAATTAAAAGTCGTGTTATTTTAGGTCAGAGACATGTCTAACATATTATAGTATCATATCATGTTATGAAGAAGTGAAATTTCTTAAATCATATTGCATCACTGACGTGAAAACATACGTTTTTTTTAATAAAACACGTTTTCTTTTTTCTCAAACACTTGATATTCGTTTTACAGCGTTGACAGCGCCTAAATCGCATCCATGTGTATGCAAATAGAGGACTGATGAGAACATGTACTGTTACCATACATATGATGATTTTCCTCATGTTAAATTTGACTTTTTTCACCTTTTCAATCTTTCTTAAGACATGATTTATGTTATTGTAAACAATTAAATGTCGTGTTATTTTAGGTCAGAGACATGTCTAACATATTATAGTATCATATCATTTTATGAAGAAGTGAAATTTGTTATATTAGATTGCATCACTGAAGTGAAAACATACGTTTTTTAGAAAAACACGTTTCCTTTGCTCTCAAACATTTGAATTCGTTTTACAGCGTTGACATCGCCTAAATCGCATCCATGTGTATGCAAATAGAGGACTGATGAGAACATGTACTGTTACCATACATATGATGACAGATGACTTTCTTCATGTTAAATTTGACTTTTTTCACCTTTTCAATCTTTCTTATGACATGATTTATGTAACTGTAAACAATTAAATTTCGTGTTATTTTAGGTCAGAGACATGTCTAACATATTATAGTATCATATCATGTTATGAAGAAGTGAAATTTGTTATAATAGAGCACTGACTTTAAGTGTAAATACGGTTTTTTTAATAAAACACGTTTCCTTTGCTCTCATACACTTGATATTCGTTTTACAGCGTTGACAGCGCATAAATCGCATCCATGTGTATGCAAATAGAGGACTGATGAGAACATGTACTGTTACCATACATATGATGACTTTCCTCATGTTAAATTTGACTTTTTTCACCTTTTCAATCTTTCTTATGACATGATTTATGTTATTGTAAACAATTAAATGTCGTGTTATTTTAGGTCAAATATATCATAGTATCATATCATATTATGAAGACGTGAAATTTGTTATATTAGATTGCATCAATGAAGTGAAAACATACGTTTTTTAGAAAAACACGTTTCCTTTGCTCGCAGACTCTTGAAATTCGCTGTATAGCGCTTTAGGTGCCTGAAGCGCACACATGTCTATGCACATAGAGTACTGACGATAAAACAGATTGTAACCACATGTTTGATGACAGACGACTTTCTTCATGTTGAATTTGACTTTTTTCACTTTTTCAACCTTTCTTAAGACATGATTTATGTTATTGTAAACAATTAATTGTCGTGTTATTTTATTTCAGAGACATGTCTGGAAAATCATAGTATCATATCATGTTATAGAGAAGTGAAATGTGTTATATTAGAGCACTTCACTGAAGTGTAAATGTACGGTTTTTTTTTTTAGGAAAACGTTTCCTTTGCTCGCAGACGCTTGATATTCGCTGTATAGCGCTTAAATTGCGTGAAGCGCACACGTGTATGCACATAGAGGACTGTAAGAAAACACAATGTTACCACACATATGATGACAGATGACTTTCTTCATGTTAAATTTGACTTTTTTCACCTTTTCAATCTTTCTTATGACATGATTTATGTAACTGTAAACAATTAAATTTCGTGTTATTTTAGGCCAGAGACATATCAAATATATCATAGCATCATATCATGTTATGAAGAAGTTAAATTTGTTATATTATATAGCATCACTGACGTGAAAACATACTCTTTTTAAGGAAAACATGTTTACTTTGCTCACATACGCTTCAAATTCGCTGTACAACGCTAT
This sequence comes from Cranoglanis bouderius, assembly GCA_023630585.1. Taxonomy (NCBI): domain Eukaryota; kingdom Metazoa; phylum Chordata; class Actinopteri; order Siluriformes; family Cranoglanididae; genus Cranoglanis; species Cranoglanis bouderius. The sequence continues at coordinate 313,115 of CM042562.1, forward strand.
AGGTGCCTGAAGCCCACACACGTCTATGCACATAGAGGACTGACCTGAAAATATAATGTTACCACACGTTTGATGACAGATGACGTTCTTCATGTTAAATTTGACTTTTTTCACCTTTTCAATCTTTCTTAAGACATGATTTATGTTATTGTAAACAATTAAATGTCGTGTTATTTTAGGTCAGAGACATGTCTAACATATTATAGTATGATATCATGTTATGACGAAGTGAAATTTGTTATATTATATTGCATCACTGAAGTGAAAACACGTTTTTTTAATAAAACACGTTTCCTTTGCTCTCAAACACTTGATATTCGCTGTACAGAGTTGACAGCGCCTAAATCGCATCCAGGTACATGCATATAGCGGACTGATGAGAACATGTACTGTTACCATACATATGATGACAGATGACTTACTTCATGATAAATTTGACTTTTTTCACCTTTCACCACTTTGTTATGACAACATGTTTCTTAATGTAGTCAATCATAAGTCGTGTTATTTTAGGCTAGAGACATGTCTAACATATCATAGTATCATATCATGTTATAAAGAAGTGAGAAGTGTTATAATAGAGCACCTGATTTAAGTGTAAATATGCGGGGATGTTTTTAGAAAAACACGTTTCCTTTGCTCGCAAACATTTGAATTCGTTTTACAGCGTTGACAGCGCCTAAATCGCATCCATGTGTATGCAAATAGAGGACTGATGAGAACATGTACTGTTACCATACATATGATGATTTTCCTCATGTTAAATTTGACTTTTTTCACCTTTTCAATCTTTCTTAAGACATGATTTATGTTATTGTAAACAATTAAAAGTCGTGTTATTTTAGGTCAGAGACATGTCTAACATATTATAGTATCATATCATTTTATGAAGAAGTGAAATTTCTTAAATCATATTGCATCACTGACTTGAAAACATACGTTTTTTTAATAAAACACGTTTCCTTTGCTCTCAAACATTTGAATTCGTTTTACAGCGTTGACATCGCCTAAATCGCATCCATGTGTATGCAAATAGAGGACTGATGAGAACATGTACTGTTACCATACATATGATGACAGATGACTTTCCTCATGTTAAATTTGACTTTTTTCACCTTTTCAATCTTTCTTATGACATGATTTATGTTATTGTAATAACATAAAATGTCGTGTTATTTTATTTCAGAGACATGTCTAGAAAATCATAGTATCATATCATGTTATAGAGAAGTGAAATGTGTTATATTAGAGCACTTCACTGAAGTGTTAAATGTACGGTTTTTTTTTTTAGGAAAACGTTTCCTTTGCTCGCAGACGCTTGATATTCGCTGTATAGCGCTTAAATTGCGTGAAGCGCACACGTGTATGCACATAGAGGACTGTAAGAAAACACAATGTTACCACACATATGATGACAGATGACTTTCTTCATGTTAAATTTGACTTTTTTCACCTTTTCAATCTTTCTTAAGACATGATTTATGTTATTGTAAACAATTAAATGTCGTGTTATTTTAGGCCTGAGACATATCAAATATATCATAGCATCATATCATGTTATGAAGAAGTGAAATTTGTTATATTATATAGCATCACTGACGTGAAAACATACTCTTTTTAAGAAAAACATGTTTACTTTGCTCACATACGCTTCAAATTCGCTGTACAACGCTTTAGGTGCCTGAAGCGCACACACGTCTATGCACATAGAGGACTGACCAGAAAATATAATGTTACCACACGTTTGATGACAGATGACGTTCTTCATGTTAAATTTGACTTTTTTCACCTTTTCAATCTTTCTTATGACATGATTTATGTTATTGTAAACAATTAAAAGTCGTGTTATTGTAGGTCAGAGACATGTCTAACATATTATAGTATCATATCATATTATGAAGAAGTGAAATTTGTTAAATCATAGTGCATCACTGACATGAAAACATACGTTTTTTAAGAAAACACGTTTCCTTTGCTCTGAAACACTTGATATTCGCTGTATAGCGTTGACAGCGCCTATTTCGCATCCAAGTGCATGCACATAGAACAATGATGATAAAATATACTTTTACCACACATATGAGGACAGATGACTTACTTCATGATAAATTTGACTTTTTTCACCTTTCACCACTTTGTTATGACAACATGATTTATGTTAATGTAGTCAATCAATTAAAGTCGTGTTATTTTAGGCTAGAGACATGTCTAACATATCATAGTATCATATCATGTTATAAAGAAGTGAGAATGTGTTATAATAGAGCACGTGATTTAAGTGTAAATATGCGGGGATGTTTTTAGACAAACACGTTTCCTTTGCTCTCAAACTTTTGTATTCGTTTTACAGCGTTGGCAGCGCCTAAATCGCATCCATGTGTATGCAAATAGAGGACTGATGAGAACATGTACTGTTACCATACATATGATGACGATTTTTCTCATGTTAAATTTGACTTTTTTCACCTTTTCAATCTTTCTTAAGACATGATTTATATTATTGTAAACAATTAAAAGTCGTGTTATGTTAGGTCAGAGACATGTCTAACATATATCATAGTATCATATCATTTTATGAAGAAGTGAAATTTCTTATATTATCATATTGCATCACTGACTTGAAAACATACGTTTTTTTAATAAAACACGTTTCCTTTGTTCTCACATACACTTCAAATTCGCTTTTACAGCGCTTTGACAGCGCCTAAATCGCCCATCACATGTGTATGCAAATAGAGGACTGATGAGAAAATGTACTGTTACCATACACGTTTGATGACAGATGACGTTTTTCTCATGTTAAATTTGACTTTTTTCACCTTTTCAATCTTTCTTAAGACATGATTTATGTTATTGTAAACAATTAAATGTCGTGTTATTTTAGGTCAGAGACATGTCTAACATATTATAGTATGATATCATGTTATGACGAAGTGAAATTTGTTATATTATATTGCATCACTGAAGTGAAAACACGTTTTTTTAATAAAACACGTTTCCTTTGCTCTCAAACACTTGATATTCGCTGTACAGAGTTGACAGCGCCTAAATCGCATCCAGGTACATGCATATTGCGGACTGATGAGAACATGTACTGTTACCATACATATGATGACAGATGACTTACTTCATGATAAATTTGACTTTTTTCACCTTTCACCACTTTGTTATGACAACATGTTTCTTAATGTAGTCAATCATAAGTCGTGTTATTTTAGGCTAGAGACATGTCTAACATATCATAGTATCATATCATGTTATAAAGAAAGTGAGAAGTGTTATAATAGAGCACCTGATTTAAGTGTAAATATGCGGGGATGTTTTTAGAAAAACACGTTTCCTTTGTTCTCAAACACTTGATATTCGTTTTACAGCGTTGACAGCGCCTAAATCGCATCCATGTGTATGCAAATAGAGGACTGATGAGAACATGTACTGTTACCATACATATGATGATTTTCCTCATGTTAAATTTGACTTTTTTCACCTTTTCAATCTTTCTTAAGACATGATTTATGTTATTGTAAACAATTAAAAGTCGTGTTATTTTAGGTCAGAGACATGTCTAACATATTATAGTATCATATCATTTTATGAAGAAGTGAAATTTCTTAAATCATATTGCATCACTGACTTGAAAACATACGTTTTTTTTAATAAAACACGTTTCCTTTGCTCTCAAACATTTGAATTCGTTTTACAGCGTTGACATCGCCTAAATCGCATCCATGTGTATGCAAATAGAGGACTGATGAGAACATGTACTGTTACCATACATATGATGACAGATGACTTTCCTCATGTTAAATTTGACTTTTTTCACCTTTTCAATCTTTCTTATGACATGATTTATGTTATTGTAATAACATAAAATGTCGTGTTATTTTATTTCAGAGACATGTCTAGAAAATCATAGTATCATATCATGTTATAGAGAAGTGAAATGTGTTATATTAGAGCACTTCACTGAAGTGTAAATGTACGGTTTTTTTTTTTAGGAAAACGTTTCCTTTGCTCGCAGACGCTTGATATTCGCTGTATAGCGCTTAAATTGCGTGAAGCGCACACGTGTATGCACATAGAGGACTGTAAGAAAACACAATGTTACCACACATATGATGACAGATGACTTTCTTCATGTTAAATTTGACTTTTTTCACCTTTTCAATCTTTCTTAAGACATGATTTATGTTATTGTGAACAATTAAATGTCGTGTTATTTTATTTCAGAGACATGTCTAGAAAATCATAGTATCATATCATGTTATACAGAAGTGAAATGTGTTATATTAGAGCACTTCACTGAAGTGTAAAGGTACGGTTTTTTTTTTTAGGAAAACGTTTCCTTTGCTCGCAGACGCTTGATATTCGCTGTATAGCGCTTAAATTGCGTGAAGCGCACACATGTATGCACATAGAGGACTGTAAGAAAACACAATGTTACCACACATATGATGACAGATGACTTTCTTCATGTTAAATTTGACTTTTTTCACCTTTTCAATCTTTCTTATGACATGATTTATGTTATTGTAAACAATTAAATGTCGTGTTATATTAGGTCAGAGACATGTCTAACATATTATAGTATGATATCATGTTATGACGAAGTGAAATTTGTTAAATCATAGCATCACTGACGTGAAAACATACGTTTTTTTAATAAAACACGTTTCCTTTGCTCTGAAACACTTGATATTCGCTGTACAGCATTGACAGCGCCTATTTCGCATCCAGGTGCATGCACATAGAATAATGATGATAAAATATACTTTTACCACACATATGATGACAGATGACTTTCTTCATGATAAATTTGACTTTTTTCACCTTTTCAATCTTTCTTATGACATGATTTATGTTATTGTAAACAATTAGATGTCGTGTTTTTTTAGGTCAGAGACATGTCTAACATATTATAGTATCATATCATGTTATGAAGAAGTGAAATTTGTTATATTAGAGCATCACTGAAGTGTAAAATACGTTTTTTTTTAGACAAACACGTTTCCTTTGCTCGCAGCCTTTGAATTCGCTGTTTAGCGTTGACAGCGCCTAAGCGCATCACATGTGTATGCAAATAGAGGACTGATGAGAACATGTACTGTTACCATACATATGATGACTTTCTTCATGTTAAATTTGACTTTTTTCACCTTTTCAATCTTTCTTAAGACATGATTTATGTTATTGTAAACAATTAAATGTCGTGTTATTTTAGGCCAGAGACATATCAAATATATCATAGCATCATATCATGTTATGAAGAAGTTAAATTTGTTATATTATATAGCATCACTGACGTGAAAACATACTCTTTTTAAGGAAAACATGTTTACTTTGCTCACATACGCTTCAAATTCGCTGTACAACGCTATAGGTGCCTGAAGCCCACACACGTCTATGCACAAAGAGGACTGACCAGAAAATATAATGTTACCACACGTTTGAAGACAGATGACGTTCTTCATGTTAAATTTGACTTTTTACACCTTTTCAATCTTTCTTAAGACATGATTTATGTTATTGTAAACAATTAAATGTCGTGTTATTTTAGGTCAGAGACATGTCTAACATATTATAGTATGATATCATGTTATGACGAAGTGAAATTTGTTATATTATATTGCATCACTGAAGTGAAAACACGTTTTTTTAATAAAACACGTTTCCTTTGCTCTCAAACACTTGATATTCGCTGTACAGAGTTGACAGCGCCTAAATCGCATCCAGGTACATGCATATTGCGGACTGATGAGAACATGTACTGTTACCATACATATGATGACAGATGACTTACTTCATGATAAATTTGACTTTTTTCACCTTTCACCACTTTGTTATGACAACATGTTTCTTAATGTAGTCAATCATAAGTCGTGTTATTTTAGGCTAGAGACATGTCTAACATATCATAGTATCATATCATGTTATAAAGAAAGTGAGAAGTGTTATAATAGAGCACCTGATTTAAGTGTAAATATGCGGGGATGTTTTTAGAAAAACACGTTTCCTTTGTTCTCAAACACTTGATATTCGTTTTACAGCGTTGACAGCGCCTAAATCGCATCCATGTGTATGCAAATAGAGGACTGATGAGAACATGTACTGTTACCATACATATGATGATTTTCCTCATGTTAAATTTGACTTTTTTCACCTTTTCAATCTTTCTTAAGACATGATTTATGTTATTGTAAACAATTAAAAGTCGTGTTATTTTAGGTCAGAGACATGTCTAACATATTATAGTATCATATCATTTTATGAAGAAGTGAAATTTCTTAAATCATATTGCATCACTGACTTGAAAACATACGTTTTTTTAATAAAACACGTTTCCTTTGCTCTCAAACATTTGAATTCGTTTTACAGCGTTGACATCGCCTAAATCGCATCCATGTGTATGCAAATAGAGGACTGATGAGAACATGTACTGTTACCATACATATGATGACAGATGACTTTCCTCATGTTAAATTTGACTTTTTTCACCTTTTCAATCTTTCTTATGACATGATTTATGTTATTGTAATAACATAAAATGTCGTGTTATTTTATTTCAGAGACATGTCTAGAAAATCATAGTATCATATCATGTTATAGAGAAGTGAAATGTGTTATATTAGAGCACTTCACTGAAGTGTAAATGTACGGTTTTTTTTTTTAGGAAAACGTTTCCTTTGCTCGCAGACGCTTGATATTCGCTGTATAGCGCTTAAATTGCGTGAAGCGCACACGTGTATGCACATAGAGGACTGTAAGAAAACACAATGTTACCACACATATGATGACAGATGACTTTCTTCATGTTAAATTTGACTTTTTTCACCTTTTCAATCTTTCTTAAGACATGATTTATGTTATTGTGAACAATTAAATGTCGTGTTATTTTATTTCAGAGACATGTCTAGAAAATCATAGTATCATATCATGTTATAGAGAAGTGAAATGTGTTATATTAGAGCACTTCACTGAAGTGTAAATGTACGGTTTTTTTTTTTAGGAAAACGTTTCCTTTGCTCGCAGACGCTTGATATTCGCTGTATAGCGCTTAAATTGCGTGAAGCGCACACATGTATGCACATAGAGGACTGTAAGAAAACACAATGTTACCACACATATGATGACAGATGACTTTCTTCATGTTAAATTTGACTTTTTTCACCTTTTCAATCTTTCTTAAGACATGATTTATGTTATTGTAAACAATTAAATGTCGTGTTATTTTAGGTCAGAGACATGTCTAACATATTATAGTATCATATCATGTTATGAAGAAGTGAAATTTGTTAAATCATATTGCATCACTGACGTGAAACCATACGTTTTTTTAATAAAACACGTTTCCTTTGTTCTCATACACTTGATATTCGTTTTACAGGGTTGACAGCGCCTAAATCGCATCCATGTGTATGCAAATAGAGGACTGATGAGAACATGTACTGTTACCATACATATGATGACTTTCCTCATGTTAAATTTGACTTTTTTCACCTTTTCAATCTTTCTTATGACATGATTTATGTTATTGTAAACAATTAAATGTCGTGTTATTTTAGGTCAAATATATCATAGTATCATATCATATTATGAAGACGTGAAATTTGTTATATTAGATTGCATCAATGAAGTGAAAACATACGTTTTTTAGAAAAACACGTTTCCTTTGCTCGCAGACTCTTGAAATTCGCTGTATAGCGCTTTAGGTGCCTGAAGCGCACACATGTCTATGCACATAGAGTACTGACGATAAAACAGATTGTAACCACATGTTTGATGACAGACGACTTTCTTCATGTTGAATTTGACTTTTTTCACTTTTTCAACCTTTCTTAAGACATGATTTATGTTATTGTAAACAATTAAATGTCGTGTTATTTTATTTCAGAGACATGTCTGGAAAATCATAGTATCATATCATGTTATAGAGAAGTGAAATGTGTTATATTAGAGCACTTCACTGAAGTGTAAATGTACGGTTTTTTTTTTTAGGAAAACGTTTCCTTTGCTCGCAGACGCTTGATATTCGCTGTATAGCGCTTAAATTGCGTGAAGCGCACACGTGTATGCACATAGAGGACTGTAAGAAAACACAATGTTACCACACATATGATGACAGATGACTTTCTTCATGTTAAATTTGACTTTTTTCACCTTTTCAATCTTTCTTATGACATGATTTATGTAACTGTAAACAATTAAATTTCGTGTTATTTTAGGCCAGAGACATATCAAATATATCATAGCATCATATCATGTTATGAAGAAGTTAAATTTGTTATATTATATAGCATCACTGACGTGAAAACATACTCTTTTTAAGGAAAACATGTTTACTTTGCTCACATACGCTTCAAATTCGCTGTACAACGCTTTAGGTGCCTGAAGCCCACACACGTCTATGCACATAGAGGACTGACCAGAAAATATAATGTTACCACACGTTTGATGACAGATGACGTTCTTCATGTTAAATTTGACTTTTTTCACCTTTTCAATCTTTCTTAAGACATGATTTATGTTATTGTAAACAATTAAATGTCGTGTTATTTTAGGTCAGAGACATGTCTAACATATTATAGTATGATATCATGTTATGACGAAGTGAAATTTGTTATATTATATTGCATCACTGAAGTGAAAACACGTTTTTTTAATAAAACACGTTTCCTTTGCTCTCAAACACTTGATATTCGCTGTACAGAGTTGACAGCGCCTAAATCGCATCCAGGTACATGCATATTGCGGACTGATGAGAACATGTACTGTTACCATACATATGATGACAGATGACTTACTTCATGATAAATTTGACTTTTTTCACCTTTCACCACTTTGTTATGACAACATGTTTCTTAATGTAGTCAATCATAAGTCGTGTTATTTTAGGCTAGAGACATGTCTAACATATCATAGTATCATATCATGTTATAAAGAAAGTGAGAAGTGTTATAATAGAGCACCTGATTTAAGTGTAAATATGCGGGGATGTTTTTAGAAAAACACGTTTCCTTTGTTCTCAAACACTTGATATTCGTTTTACAGCGTTGACAGCGCCTAAATCGCATCCATGTGTATGCAAATAGAGGACTGATGAGAACATGTACTGTTACCATACATATGATGATTTTCCTCATGTTAAATTTGACTTTTTTCACCTTTTCAATCTTTCTTAAGACATGATTTATGTTATTGTAAACAATTAAAAGTCGTGTTATTTTAGGTCAGAGACATGTCTAACATATTATAGTATCATATCATTTTATGAAGAAGTGAAATTTCTTAAATCATATTGCATCACTGACTTGAAAACATACGTTTTTTTAATAAAACACGTTTCCTTTGCTCTCAAACATTTGAATTCGTTTTACAGCGTTGACATCGCCTAAATCGCATCCATGTGTATGCAAATAGAGGACTGATGAGAACATGTACTGTTACCATACATATGATGACAGATGACTTTCCTCATGTTAAATTTGACTTTTTTCACCTTTTCAATCTTTCTTATGACATGATTTATGTTATTGTAATAACATAAAATGTCGTGTTATTTTATTTCAGAGACATGTCTAGAAAATCATAGTATCATATCATGTTATAGAGAAGTGAAATGTGTTATATTAGAGCACTTCACTGAAGTGTAAATGTACGGTTTTTTTTTTTAGGAAAACGTTTCCTTTGCTCGCAGACGCTTGATATTCGCTGTATAGCGCTTAAATTGCGTGAAGCGCACACGTGTATGCACATAGAGGACTGTAAGAAAACACAATGTTACCACACATATGATGACAGATGACTTTCTTCATGTTAAATTTGACTTTTTTCACCTTTTCAATCTTTCTTAAGACATGATTTATGTTATTGTGAACAATTAAATGTCGTGTTATTTTATTTCAGAGACATGTCTAGAAAATCATAGTATCATATCATGTTATAGAGAAGTGAAATGTGTTATATTAGAGCACTTCACTGAAGTGTAAATGTACGGTTTTTTTTTTTAGGAAAACGTTTCCTTTGCTCGCAGACGCTTGATATTCGCTGCATAGCGCTTAAATTGCGTGAAGCGCACACATGTATGCACATAGAGGACTGTAAGAAAACACAATGTTACCACACATATGATGACAGATGACTTTCCTCATGTTAAATTAGACTTTTTTCACCTTTTCACCCTTTCTTATGACGATTTATGTTATTTAAACAATTAAAAGTCGTGTTATTTTAGGTCAGAGACATGTCTAACATATTATAGTATCATATCATGTTATGAAGAAGTGAAATTTCTTAAATCATATTGCATCATTGACGTGAAAACATACGTTTTTTTAATAAAACACGTTTCCTTTGTTCTCATACACTTGATATTCGTTTTACAGGGTTGACAGCGCCTAAATCGCATCCATGTGTATGCAAATAGAGGACTGATGAGAACATGTACTGTTACCATACATATGATGACTTTCCTCATGTTAAATTTGACTTTTTTCACCTTTTCAATCTTTCTTATGACATGATTTATGTTATTGTAAACAATTAAATGTCGTGTTATTTTAGGTCAAATATATCATAGTATCATATCATATTATGAAGACGTGAAATTTGTTATATTAGATTGCATCAATGAAGTGAAAACATACGTTTTTTAGAAAAACACGTTTCCTTTGCTCGCAGACTCTTGAAATTCGCTGTATAGCGCTTTAGGTGCCTGAAGCGCACACATGTCTATGCACATAGAGTACTGACGATAAAACAGATTGTAACCACATGTTTGATGACAGACGACTTTCTTCATGTTGAATTTGACTTTTTTCACTTTTTCAACCTTTCTTAAGACATGATTTATGTTATTGTAAACAATTAATTGTCGTGTTATTTTATTTCAGAGACATGTCTGGAAAATCATAGTATCATATCATGTTATAGAGAAGTGAAATGTGTTATATTAGAGCATTTCACTGAAGTGTAAATGTACGGTTTTTTTTTTTAGGAAAACGTTTCCTTTGCTCGCAGACGCTTGATATTCGCTGTATAGCGCTTAAATTGCGTGAAGCGCACACGTGTATGCACATAGAGGACTGTAAGAAAACACAATGTTACCACACATATGATGACAGATGACTTTCTTCATGTTAAATTTGACTTTTTTCACTTTTTCAATCTTTCTTATGACATGATTTATGTAACTGTAAACAATTAAATTTCGTGTTATTTTAGGCCAGAGACATATCAAATATATTATAGCATCATATCATGTTATGAAGAAGTTAAATTTGTTATATTATATAGCATCACTGACGTGGAAACATACTCTTTTTAAGGAAAACATGTTTACTTTGCTCACATACGCTTCAAATTCGCTGTACAACGCTTTAGGTGCCTGAAGCGCACACACGTCTATGCACATAGAGGACTGACCAGAAAATATAATGTTACCACACGTTTGATGACAGATGACGTTCTTCATGTTAAATTTGACTTTTTTCACCTTTTCAATCTTTCTTAAGACATGATTTATGTTATTGTAAACAATTAAAAGTCGTGTTATTTAAGGTCAGAGACATGTCTAACATATTATAGTATGATATCATGTTTTGACGAAGTGAAATTTGTTATATTATATTGCATCACTGAGGTGAAAACACGTTTTTTTAATAAAACACGTTTCCTTTGCTCTCAAACACTTGATATTCGCTGTACAGAGTTGCCAGCGCCTAACTCGCATCCAGGTACATGCAAATAGAGGACTGATGAGAACATGTACTGTTACCATACATATGATGACAGATGACTTTCCTCATGTTAAATTTGACTTTTTTCACCTTTTCAATCTTTCTTATGACATGATTTATGTTATTGTAAACAATTAAAAGTCGTGTTATTTTAGGTCAGAGACATGTCTAACATATTATAGTATCATGTCATGTTATGAAGAAAGTAAGAAGTTTAATAAAAGAGCACATGATTTAAGTGTAAATATGGGGGGATGTTTTTAGAAAAACACGTTTCCTTTGTTCTCATACACTTGATATTCGTTTTACAGCGTTGACAGCGCCTAAATCGCATCCATGTGTATGCAAATAGAGGACTGATGAGAACATGTACTGTTACCATACATATGATGACTTTCCTCATGTTAAATTTGACTTTTTTCACCTTTTCAATCTTTCTTATGACATGATTTATGTTATTGTAAACAATTAAATGTCGTGTTATTTTAGGTCAAATATATCATAGTATCATATCATATTATGAAGACGTGAAATTTGTTATATTAGATTGCATCAATGAAGTGAAAACATACGTTTTTTAGAAAAACACGTTTCCTTTGCTCGCAGACTCTTGAAATTCGCTGTATAGCGCTTTAGGTGCCTGAAGCGCACACATGTCTATGCACATAGAGTACTGACGATAAAACAGATTGTAACCACATGTTTGATGACAGACGACTTTCTTCATGTTGAATTTGACTTTTTTCACTTTTTCAACCTTTCTTAAGACATGATTTATGTTATTGTAAACAATTAAATGTCGTGTTATTTTATTTCAGAGACATGTCTGGAAAATCATAGTATCATATCATGTTATAGAGAAGTGAAATGTGTTATATTAGAGCACTTCACTGAAGTGTAAATGTACGGTTTTTTTTTTTAGGAAAACGTTTCCTTTGCTCGCAGACGCTTGATATTCGCTGTATAGCGCTTAAATTGCGTGAAGCGCACACGTGTATGCACATAGAGGACTGTAAGAAAACACAATGTTACCACACATATGATGACAGATGACTTTCTTCATGTTAAATTTGACTTTTTTCACCTTTTCAATCTTTCTTATGACATGATTTATGTAACTGTAAACAATTAAATTTCGTGTTATTTTAGGCCAGAGACATATCAAATATATCATAGCATCATATCATGTTATGAAGAAGTTAAATTTGTTATATTATATAGCATCACTGACGTGAAAACATACTCTTTTTAAGGAAAACATGTTTACTTTGCTCACATACGCTTCAAATTCGCTGTACAACGCTATAGGTGCCTGAAGCCCACACACGTCTATGCACATAGAGGACTGACCTGAAAATATAATGTTACCACACGTTTGATGACAGATGACGTTCTTCATGTTAAATTTGACTTTTTTCACCTTTTCAATCTTTCTTAAGACATGATTTATGTTATTGTAAACAATTAAATGTCGTGTTATTTTAGGTCAGAGACATGTCTAACATATTATAGTATGATATCATGTTATGACGAAGTGAAATTTGTTATATTATATTGCATCACTGAAGTGAAAACACGTTTTTTTAATAAAACACGTTTCCTTTGCTCTCAAACACTTGATATTCGCTGTACAGAGTTGACAGCGCCTAAATCGCATCCAGGTACATGCATATAGCGGACTGATGAGAACATGTACTGTTACCATACATATGATGACAGATGACTTACTTCATGATAAATTTGACTTTTTTCACCTTTCACCACTTTGTTATGACAACATGTTTCTTAATGTAGTCAATCATAAGTCGTGTTATTTTAGGCTAGAGACATGTCTAACATATCATAGTATCATATCATGTTATAAAGAAGTGAGAAGTGTTATAATAGAGCACCTGATTTAAGTGTAAATATGCGGGGATGTTTTTAGAAAAACACGTTTCCTTTGCTCGCAAACATTTGAATTCGTTTTACAGCGTTGACAGCGCCTAAATCGCATCCATGTGTATGCAAATAGAGGACTGATGAGAACATGTACTGTTACCATACATATGATGATTTTCCTCATGTTAAATTTGACTTTTTTCACCTTTTCAATCTTTCTTAAGACATGATTTATGTTATTGTAAACAATTAAAAGTCGTGTTATTTTAGGTCAGAGACATGTCTAACATATTATAGTATCATATCATTTTATGAAGAAGTGAAATTTCTTAAATCATATTGCATCACTGACTTGAAAACATACGTTTTTTTAATAAAACACGTTTCCTTTGCTCTCAAACATTTGAATTCGTTTTACAGCGTTGACATCGCCTAAATCGCATCCATGTGTATGCAAATAGAGGACTGATGAGAACATGTACTGTTACCATACATATGATGACAGATGACTTTCCTCATGTTAAATTTGACTTTTTTCACCTTTTCAATCTTTCTTATGACATGATTTATGTTATTGTAATAACATAAAATGTCGTGTTATTTTATTTCAGAGACATGTCTAGAAAATCATAGTATCATATCATGTTATAGAGAAGTGAAATGTGTTATATTAGAGCACTTCACTGAAGTGTTAAATGTACGGTTTTTTTTTTTAGGAAAACGTTTCCTTTGCTCGCAGACGCTTGATATTCGCTGTATAGCGCTTAAATTGCGTGAAGCGCACACGTGTATGCACATAGAGGACTGTAAGAAAACACAATGTTACCACACATATGATGACAGATGACTTTCTTCATGTTAAATTTGACTTTTTTCACCTTTTCAATCTTTCTTAAGACATGATTTATGTTATTGTAAACAATTAAATGTCGTGTTATTTTAGGCCTGAGACATATCAAATATATCATAGCATCATATCATGTTATGAAGAAGTGAAATTTGTTATATTATATAGCATCACTGACGTGAAAACATACTCTTTTTAAGAAAAACATGTTTACTTTGCTCACATACGCTTCAAATTCGCTGTACAACGCTTTAGGTGCCTGAAGCGCACACACGTCTATGCACATAGAGGACTGACCAGAAAATATAATGTTACCACACGTTTGATAACAGATGACGTTCTTCATGTTAAATTTGACTTTGTTCACCTTTTCAATCTTTCTTATGACATGATTTATGTTATTGTAAACAATTAAAAGTCGTGTTATTTTAGGTCAGAGACATGTCTAACATATTATAGTATCATATCATATTATGAAGAAGTGAAATTTGTTAAATCATAGTGCATCACTGACATGAAAACATACGTTTGTTTAAGAAAACACGTTTCCTTTGCTCTGAAACACTTGATATTCGCTGTATAGCGTTGACAGCGCCTATTTCGCATCCAAGTGCATGCACATAGAACAATGATGATAAAATATACTTTTACCACACATATGAAGACAGATGACTTACTTCATGATAAATTTGACTTTTTTCACCTTTCACCACTTTGTTATGACAACATGTTTCTTAATGTAGTCAATCATAAGTCGTGTTATTTTAGGCTAGAGACATGTCTAACATATCATAGTATCATATCATGTTATAAAGAAGTGAGAAGTGTTATAATAGAGCACGTGATTTAAGTGTAAATATGCGGGGATGTTTTTAGACAAACACGTTTCCTTTGCTCTCAAACATTTGAATTCGTTTTACAGCGTTGACAGCGCCTAAATCGCATCCATGTGTATGCAAATAGAGGACTGATGAGAACATGTACTGTTACCATACATATGATGATTTTTCTCATGTTAAATTTGACTTTTTTCACCTTTTCAATCTTTCTTAAGACATGATTTATATTATTGTAAACAATTAAAAGTCGTGTTATTTTAGGTCAGAGACATGTCTAACATATTATAGTATCATATCATTTTATGAAGAAGTGAAATTTCTTAAATCATATTGCATCACTGACTTGAAAACATACGTTTTTTTAATAAAACACGTTTCCTTTGTTCTCAAACACTTGATATTCGTTTTACAGCGTTGACAGCGCCTAAATCGCATCCATGTGTATGCAAATAGAGGACTGATGAGAACATGTACTGTTACCATACATATGATGATTTTTCTCATGTTAAATTTGACTTTTTTCACCTTTTCAATCTTTCTTAAGACATGATTTATGTTATTGTAAACAATTAAATGTCGTGTTATTTTAGGTCAGAGACATGTCTAACATATTATAGTATCATATCATGTTATGAAGAAGTGAAATTTGTTAAATCATATTGCATCACTGACGTGAAATACGTTTTTTTTTAATGAAACACGTTTCCTTTGTTCTCATACACTTGATATTCGTTTTACAGGGTTGACAGCGCCTAAATCGCATCCAGGTACATGCATATAGCGGACTGATGAGAACATGTACTGTTACCATACATATGATGACAGATGACTTACTTCATGATAACTTTGACTTTTTTCACCTTTCACCACTTTGTTATGACAACATGTTTCTTAATGTAGTCAATCATAAGTCGTGTTATTTTAGGCTAGAGACATGTCTAACATATCATAGTATCATATCATGTTATAAAGAAGTGAGAAGTGTTATAATAGAGCACCTGATTTAAGTGTAAATATGCGGGGATGTTTTTAGAAAAACACGTTACCTTTGCTCTCAAGCATTTGAATTCGTTTTACAGCGTTGACAGCGCCTAAATCGCATCCATGTGTATGCAAATAGAGGACTGATGAGAACATGTACTGTTACCATACATATGATGACTTTCCTCATGTTAAATTTGACTTTTTTCACCTTTTCAATCTTTCTTATGACATGATTTATGTTATTGTAAACAATTAAAAGTCGTGTTATTTTAGGTCAGAGACATGTCAAACATATTATAGTATCATATCATGTTATGAAGAAGTGAAATTTCTTAAATCATATTGCATCACTGACGTGAAAACATACGTTTTTTTAATAAAACACGTTTTCTTTTTTCTCAAACACTTGATATTCGTTTTACAGCGTTGACAGCGCCTAAATCGCATCCATGTGTATGCAAATAGAGGACTGATGAGAACATGTACTGTTACCATACATATGATGATTTTCCTCATGTTAAATTTGACTTTTTTCACCTTTTCAATCTTTCTTAAGACATGATTTATGTTATTGTAAACAATTAAAAGTCGTGTTATTTTAGGTCAGAGACATGTCTAACATATTATAGTATCATATCATTTTATGACGAAGTGAAATTTCTTAAATCATATTGCATCACTGACTTGAAAACATACGTTTTTTTAATAAAACACGTTTCCTTTGCTCTCAAACATTTGAATTCGTTTTACAGCGTTGACATCGCCTAAATCGCATCCATGTGTATGCAAATAGAGGACTGATGAGAACATGTACTGTTACCATACATATGATGACAGATGACTTTCCTCATGTTAAATTTGACTTTTTTCACCTTTTCAATCTTTCTTATGACATGATTTATGTTATTGTAAACAATTAAATGTCGTGTTATTTTAGGTCAGAGACATGTCTAACATATTATAGTATGATATCATGTTATGACGAAGTGAAATTTGTTATATTATATTGCATCAGTGAAGTGAAAACACGTTTTTTTAATAAAACACGTTTCCTTTGCTCTCAAACACTTGATATTCGCTGAACAGAGTTGACAACGCCTAAATCGCATCCAGGTACATGCATATAGAGGACTGATGAGAACATGTACTGTTACCATACATATGATGACAGATGACTTTCCTCATGTTAAATTTGACTTTTTTCACCTTTTCAATCTTTCTTATGACATGATTTATGTTATTGTAAACAATTAAAAGTCGTGTTATTTTAGGTCAGAGACATGTCTAACATATTATAGATCATATCATGTTATGAAGAAGTGAGAAGTGTTATAATAGAGCACGTGATTTAAGTGTAAATATGCGGGGTTGTTTTTAGAAAAACACGTTTCCTTTGCTCTCATACACTTGATATTCGTTTTACAGCGTTGACAGCGCCTAAATCGCATCCATGTGTATGCAAATAGAGGACTGATGAGAACATGTACTGTTACCATACATATGATGACTTTCCTCATGTTAAATTTGACTTTTTTCACCTTTTCAATCTTTCTTATGACATGATTTATGCTACTGTAAACAATTAAATGTCGTGTTATTTTAGGTCAAATATATCATAGTATCATATCATATTATGAAGAAGTGAAATTTGTTATATTAGATTTCATCAATGAAGTGAAAACATACGTTTTTTAGAAAAACACGTTTCCTTTGCTCGCAGACTCTTGAAATTCGCTGTATAGCGCTTTAGGTGCCTGAAGCGCACCCATGTCTATGCACATAGAGTACTGACGATAAAACAGATTGTAACCACATGTTTGATGACCGACGACTTTCTTCATGTTGAATTTGACTTTTTTCACTTTTTCAACCTTTCTTAAGACATGATTTATGTTATTGTAAACAATTAAATGTCGTGTTATTTTAGGTCAGAGACATGTCTAACATATTATAGTATGATATCATGTTATGACGAAGTGAAATTTCTTAAATCATATTGCATCACTGACTTGAAAACATACGTTTTTTTATAAAACACGTTTCCTTTGTTCTCAAACACTTGATATTCGTTTTACAGCGTTGACAGCGCCTAAATCGCATCCATGTGTATGCAAATAGAGGACTGATGAGAACATGTACTGTTACCATACATATGATGATTTTTCTCATGTTAAATTTGACTTTTTTCACCTTTTCAATCTTTCTTAAGACATGATTTATGTTATTGTAAACAATTAAATGTCGTGTTATTTTAGGTCAGAGACATGTCTAACATATTATAGTATGATATCATGTTATGACGAAGTGAAATTTGTTATATTATATTGCATCAGTGAAGTGAAAACACGTTTTTTTAATAAAACACGTTTCCTTTGCTCTCAAACACTTGATATTCGCTGAACAGAGTTGACAGCGCCTAAATCGCATCCAGGTACATGCATATAGAGGACTGATGAGAACATGTACTGTTACCATACATATGATGACAGATGACTTTCCTCATGTTAAATTTGACTTTTTTCACCTTTTCAATCTTTCTGACATGATTTATGTTATTGTAAACAATTAAAAGTCGTGTTATTTTAGGTCAGAGACATGTCTAACATATTATAGATCATATCATGTTATGAAGAAGTGAGAAGTGTTATAATAGAGCACGTGATTTAAGTGTAAATATGCGGGGTTGTTTTTAGAAAAACACGTTTCCTTTGCTCTCATACACTTGATATTCGTTTTACAGCGTTGACAGCGCCTAAATCGCATCCATGTGTATGCAAATAGAGGACTGATGAGAACATGTACTGTTACCATACATATGATGACTTTCCTCATGTTAAATTTGACTTTTTTCACCTTTTCAATCTTTCTTATGACATGATTTATGTTATTGTAAACAATTAAATGTCGTGTTATTTTAGGTCAAATATATCATAGTATCATATCATATTATGAAGAAGTGAAATTTGTTATATTAGATTGCATCAATGAAGTGAAAACATACGTTTTTTAGAAAAACACGTTTCCTTTGCTCGCAGACTCTTGAAATTCGCTGTATAGCGCTTTAGGTGCCTGAAGCGCACACATGTCTATGCACATAGAGTACTGACGATAAAACAGATTGTAACCACATGTTTGATGACAGACGACTTTCTTCATGTTGAATTTGACTTTTTTCACTTTTTCAACCTTTCTTAAGACATGATTTATGTTATTGTAAACAATTAAATGTCGTGTTATTTTATTTCAGAGACATGTCTAGAAAATCATAGTATCATATCATGTTATAGAGAAGTGAAATGTGTTATATTAGAGCACTTCACTGAAGTGTAAATGTACGGTTTTTTTTTTTAGGAAAACGTTTCCTTTGCTCGCAGACGCTTGATATTCGCTGTATAGCGCTTAAATTGCGTGAAGCGCACACGTGTATGCACATAGAGGACTGTAAGAAAACACAATGTTACCACACATATGATGACAGATGACTTTCTTCATGTTAAATTTGACTTTTTTCACCTTTTCAATCTTTCTTATGACATGATTTATGTTACTGTAAACAATTAAAAGTCGTGTTATTTTAGGTCAGAGACATATCAAATATATCATAGCATCATATCATGTTATGAAGAAGTGAAATTTCTTAAATCATATTGCATCACTGACGTGAAAACATACTCTTTTTAAGGAAAACATGTTTACTTTGCTCACATACGCTTCAAATTCGCTGTACAACGCTATAGGTGCCTGAAGCCCACACACGTCTATGCACATAGAGGACTGACCTGAAAATATAATGTTACCACACGTTTGATGACAGATGACGTTCTTCATGTTAAATTTGACTTTTTTCACCTTTTCAATCTTTCTTAAGACATGATTTATGTTATTGTAAACAATTAAATGTCGTGTTATTTTAGGTCAGAGACATGTCTAACATATTATAGTATCATATCATGTTATGAAGAAGTGAAATTTGTTAAATCATATTGCATCACTGAAGTGAAATACGTTTTTTTTTAATGAAACACGTTTCCTTTGTTCTCATACACTTGATATTCGCTGTACAGAGTTGACAGCGCCTAAATCGCATCCAGGTACATGCATATAGCGGACTGATGAGAACATGTACTGTTACCATACATATGATGACAGATGACTTACTTCATGATAAATTTGACTTTTTTCACCTTTCACCACTTTGTTATGACAACATGTTTCTTAATGTAGTCAATCATAAGTCGTGTTATTTTAGGCTAGAGACATGTCTAACATATCATAGTATCATATCATGTTATAAAGAAGTGAGAAGTGTTATAATAGAGCACCTGATTTAAGTGTAAATATGCGGGGATGTTTTTAGAAAAACACGTTTCCTTTGCTCGCAAACATTTGAAATCGTTTTACAGCGTTGACAGCGCCTAAATCGCATCCATGTGTATGCAAATAGAGGACTGATGAGAACATGTACTGTTACCATACATATGATGATTTTCCTCATGTTAAATTTGACTTTTTTCACCTTTTCAATCTTTCTTAAGACATGATTTATGTTATTGTAAACAATTAAAAGTCGTGTTATTTTAGGTCAGAGACATGTCTAACATATTATAGTATCATATCATTTTATGAAGAAGTGAAATTTCTTAAATCATATTGCATCACTGACTTGAAAACATACGTTTTTTTAATAAAACACGTTTCCTTTGTTCTCAAACACTTGATATTCGTTTTACAGCGTTGACAGCGCCTAAATCGCATCCATGTGTATGCAAATAGAGGACTGATGAGAACATGTACTGTTACCATACATATGATGATTTTTTCATGTTAAATTTGACTTTTTTCACCTTTTCAATCTTTCTTAAGACATGATTTCTTAAGACATGATTTATGTTATTGTAAACAATTAAATGTCGTGTTATTTTATTTCAGAGACATGTCTAGAAAATCATAGTATCATATCATGTTATAGAGAAGTGAAATGTGTTATATTAGAGCACTTCACTGAAGTGTAAATGTACGGTTTTTTTTTTTAGGAAAACGTTTCCTTTGCTCGCAGACGCTTGATATTCGCTGTATAGCGCTTAAATTGCGTGAAGCGCACACGTGTATGCACATAGAGGACTGTAAGAAAACACAATGTTACCACACATATGATGACAGATGACTTTCTTCATGTTAAATTTGACTTTTTTCACCTTTTCAATCTTTCTTAAGACATGATTTATATTATTGTAAACAATTAAATGTCGTGTTATTTTAGGTCAGAGACATGTCTAACATATTATAGTATGATATCATGTTATGACGAAGTGAAATTTCTTAAATCATATTGCATCACTGACTTGAAAACATACGTTTTTTTAATAAAACACGTTTCCTTTGTTCTCAAACACTTGATATTCGTTTTACAGCGTTGACAGCGCCTAAATCGCATCCAGGTACATGCATATAGAGGACTGATGAGAACATGTACTGTTACCATACATATGATGACAGATGACTTTCCTCATGTTAAATTTGACTTTTTTCACCTTTTCAATCTTTCTTATGACATGATTTATGTTATTGTAAACAATTAAATGTCGTGTTATTTTAGGTCAGAGACATGTCTAACATATTATAGTATGATATCATGTTATGACGAAGTGAAATTTGTTATATTATATTGCATCAGTGAAGTGAAAACACGTTTTTTTAATAAAACACGTTTCCTTTGCTCTCAAACACTTGACATTCGCTGAACAGAGTTGACAACGCCTAAATCGCATCCAGGTACATGCATATAGAGGACTGATGAGAACATGTACTGTTACCATACATATGATGACAGATGACTTTCCTCATGTTAAATTTGACTTTTTTCACCTTTTCAATCTTTCTTATGACATGATTTATGTTATTGTAAACAATTAAAAGTCGTGTTATTTTAGGTCAGAGACATGTCCAACATATTATAGATCATATCATGTTATGAAGAATTGAGAAGTGTTATAATAGAGCACGTGATTTAAGTGTAAATATGCGGGGTTGTTTTTAGAAAAACACGTTTCCTTTGCTCTCAAACATTTGAATTCGTTTTACAGCGTTGACAGCGCCTAAATCGCATCCATGTGTATGCAAATAGAGGACTGATGAGAACATGTACTGTTACCATACATATGATGACTTTCCTCATGTAAATTTGACTTTTTTCACCTTTTCAATCTTTCTGACATGATTTATGTTATTGTAAACAATTAAAAGTCGTGTTATTTTAGGTCAGAGACATGTCTAACATATTATAGTATCATATCATGTTATGAAGAAGTGAAATTTGTTAAATCATATTGCATCACTGACGTGAAAACATACGTTTTTTTAATAAAACACGTTTCCTTTGTTCTCATACACTTGATATTCGTTTTACAGCGTTGACAGCGCCTAAATCGCATCCATGTGTATGCAAATAGAGGACTGATGAGAACATGTACTGTTACCATACATATGATGACTTTCCTCATGTTAAATTTGACTTTTTTCACCTTTTCAATCTTTCTTATGACATGATTTATGCTACTGTAAACAATTAAATGTCGTGTTATTTTAGGTCAAATATATCATAGTATCATATCATATTATGAAGAAGTGAAATTTGTTATATTAGATTGCATCAATGAAGTGAAAACATACGTTTTTTAGAAAAACACGTTTCCTTTGCTCCAGACTCTTGAAATTCGCTGTATAGCGCTTTAGGTGCCTGAAGCGCACCCATGTCTATGCACATATAGTACTGACGATAAAACAGATTGTAACCACATGTTTGATGACCGACGACTTTCTTCATGTTGAATTTGACTTTTTTCACTTTTTCAACCTTTCTTAAGACATGATTTATGTTATTGTAAACAATTAAATGTCGTGTTATTTTATTTCAGAGACATGTCTAGAAAATCATAGTATCATATCATGTTATAGAGAAGTGAAATGTGTTATATTAGAGCACTTCACTGAAGTGTAAATGTACGGTTTTTTTTTTAGGAAAACGTTTCCTTTGCTCGCAGACGCTTGATATTCGCTGTATAGCGCTTAAATTGCGTGAAGCGCACACGTGTATGCACATAGAGGACTGTAAGAAAACACAATGTTACCACACATATGATGACAGATGACTTTCTTCATGATAAATTTGACTTTTTTCACCTTTCACCACTTTGTTATGACAACATGTTTCTTAATGTAGTCAATCATAAGTCGTGTTATTTTAGGCTAGAGACATGTCTAATATATCATAGTATCATATCATGTTATAAAGAAAGTGAGAAGTGTTATAATAGAGCACCTGATTTAAGTGTAAATATGCGGGGTTGTTTTTAGAAAAACACGTTTCCTTTGCTCGCAAACATTTGAAATCGTTTTACAGCGTTGACAGCGCCTAAATCGCATCCATGTGTATGCAAATAGAGGACTGATGAGAACATGTACTGTTACCATACATATGATGATTTTCCTCATGTTAAATTTGACTTTTTTCACCTTTTCAATCTTTCTTAAGACATGATTTATGTTATTGTAAACAATTAAAAGTCGTGTTATTTTAGGTCAGAGACATGTCTAACATATTATAGTATGATATCATGTTATGACGAAGTGAAATTTCTTAAATCATATTGCATCACTGACTTGAAAACATACGTTTTTTTAATAAAACACGTTTCCTTTGCTCTCAAACATTTGAATTCGTTTTACAGCGTTGACATCGCCTAAATCGCATCCATGTGTATGCAAATAGAGGACTGATGAGAACATGTACTGTTACCATACATATGATGACAGATGACTTTCTTCATGTTAAATTTGACTTTTTTCACCTTTTCAATCTTTCTTATGACATGATTTATGTTATTGTAAACAATTAAATGTCGTGTTATTTTAGGTCAGAGACATGTCTAACATATTATAGTATGATATCATGTTATGACGAAGTGAAATTTGTTATATTATATTGCATCAGTGAAGTGAAAACACGTTTTTTTAATAAAACACGTTTCCTTTGCTCTCAAACACTTGATATTCGCTGAACAGAGTTGACAACGCCTAAATCGCATCCAGGTACATGCATATAGAGGACTGATGAGAACATGTACTGTTACCATACATATGATGACAGATGACTTTCCTCATGTTAAATTTGACTTTTTTCACCTTTTCAATCTTTCTTATGACATGATTTATGTTATTGTAAACAATTAAAAGTCGTGTTATTTTAGGTCAGAGACATGTCTAACATATTATAGATAATATCATGTTATGAAGAAGTGAGAAGTGTTATAATTGAGCACGTGATTTAAGTGTAAATATGCGGGGTTGTTTTTAGAAAAACACGTTTCCTTTGCTCTCATACACTTGATATTCGTTTTACAGCGTTGACAGCGCCTAAATCGCATCCATGTGTATGCAAATAGAGGACTGATGAGAACATGTACTGTTACCATACATATGATGACTTTCCTCATGTTAAATTTGACTTTTTTCACCTTTTCAATCTTTCTTATGACATGGTTTATGTTATTGTAAACAATTAAAAGTCGTGTTATTTTAGGTCAGAGACATGTCAAACATATTATAGTATCATATCATGTTATGAAGAAGTGAAATTTCTTAAATCATATTGCATCACTGACGTGAAAACATACGTTTTTTTAATAAAACACGTTTTCTTTGTTCTCAAACACTTGATATTCGTTTTACAGCGTTGACAGCGCCTAAATCGCATCCATGTGTATGCAAATAGAGGACTGATGAGAACATGTACTGTTACCATACATATGATGATTTTCCTCATGTTAAATTTGACTTTTTTCACCTTTTCAATCTTTCTTAAGACATGATTTATGTTATTGTAAACAATTAAAAGTCGTGTTATTTTAGGTCAGAGACATGTCTAACATATTATAGTATCATATCATTTTATGACGAAGTGAAATTTCTTAAATCATATTGCATCACTGACTTGAAAACATACGTTTTTTTAATAATACACGTTTCCTTTGCTCTCAAACATTTGAATTCGTTTTACAGCGTTGACATCGCCTAAATCGCATCCATGTGTATGCAAATAGAGGACTGATGAGAACATGTACTGTTACCATACATATGATGACAGATGACTTTCCTCATGTTAAATTTGACTTTTTTCACCTTTTCAATCTTTCTTATGACATGATTTATGTTATTGTAAACAATTAAATGTCGTGTTATTTTAGGTCAGAGACATGTCTAACATATTATAGTATGATATCATGTTATGACGAAGTGAAATTTGTTATATTATATTGCATCAGTGAAGTGAAAACACGTTTTTTTAATAAAACACGTTTCCTTTGCTCTCAAACACTTGATATTCGCTGAACAGAGTTGACAACGCCTAAATCGCATCCAGGTACATGCATATAGAGGACTGATGAGAACATGTACTGTTACCATACATATGATGACAGATGACTTTCCTCATGTTAAATTTGACTTTTTTCACCTTTTCAATCTTTCTTATGACATGATTTATGTTATTGTAAACAATTAAAAGTCGTGTTATTTTAGGTCAGAGACATGTCTAACATATTATAGATCATATCATGTTATGAAGAAGTGAGAAGTGTTATAATAGAGCACGTGATTTAAGTGTAAATATGCGGGGTTGTTTTTAGAAAAACACGTTTCCTTTGCTCTCATACACTTGATATTCGTTTTACAGCGTTGACAGCGCCTAAATCGCATCCATGTGTATGCAAATAGAGGACTAATGAGAACATGTACTGTTACCATACATATGATGACTTTCCTCATGTTAAATTTGACTTTTTTCACCTTTTCAATCTTTCTTATGACATGATTTATGTTATTGTAAACAATTAATAGTCGTGTTATTTTAGGCCTGAGACATATCAAATATATCATAGCATCATATCATGTTATGAAGAAGTGAAATTTGTTAAATCATATTGCATCACTGACGTGAAAACATACGTTTTTTTAATAAAACACGTTTCCTTTGTTCTCAAACACTTGATATTCGTTTTACAGCGTTGACAGCGCCTAAATCGCATCCATGTGTATGCAAATAGAGGACTGATGAGAACATGTACAAAAAAAAGTCAAATTTAACATGAGGAAAGTCATCATATGTATGGTAATACATATGATGACTTTCCTCATGTTAAATTTGACTTTTTTCACCTTTTCAATCTTTCTTATGACATGATTTATGTTATTGTAATAACATAAAATGTCGTGTTATTTTAGGTCAGCGTCATGTCGAATATATCATAGTATCATATCATGTTATAAAGAAGGGAAATTTGTTATATTACATTGCATCAGTGAAGTGAAAACATACGTTTTTTAGAAAAACACGTTTCCTTTGCTTGCCGACAGTTGAAATTCGCTGTATAGCGCTTTAGGTGCCTGAAGCGCACACATGTCTATGCACATAGAGTACTGACGATAAAACAGATTGTAACCACATGTTTGATGACAGACGACTTTCTTCATGTTAAATTTGACTTTTTTCACTTTTTCAACCTTTCTTAAGACATGATTTATGTTATTGTAAACAATTAAATGTCGTGTTATTTTATTTCAGAGACATGTCTAGAAAATCATAGTATCATATCATGTTATAGAGAAGTGAATGTGTTTTATTAGAGCACTTCACTGAAGTGTAAATGTACGGTTTTTTTTTAGGAAAACGTTTCCTTTGCTCGCAGACGCTTGATATTCGCTGTATAGCGCTTAAATTGCGTGAAGCGCACACGTGTATGCACATAGAGGACTGATGAGAACATGTACTGTTACCATACATATGATGACAGATGACTTTCCTCATGTTAAATTTGACTTTTTTCACCTTTTCAATCTTTCTTATGACATGATTTATGTTATTGTAAACAATTAAATTTCGTGTTATTTTAGGCCAGAGACATATCAAATATATCATAGCATCATATCATGTTATGAAGAAGTGAAATATCTTAAATCATATTGCATCACTGACGTGAAAACATACGTTTTTTTAATAAAACACGTTTCCATTGTTCTCAAACACTTGATATTCGCTGTACAGAGATGACAGCGCCTAAATCGCATCCATGTGTATGCAAATAAAGGACTGATGAGAACATGTACTGTTACCATACATATGATGACAGATGACTTTCCTAATATTAAATTTGACTTTTTACACCTTTTCAATCTTTCTTATGACATGATTTATGTTACTGTAAACAATTAAATGTCGTGTCATTTTAGGTCAGAGACATGTCGAATATATAGTATCATATCATATTATGAATAAGTGAAATTTGTTATATTAGATTGCATCAGTGAAGTGAAAACATACGTTTTTTTAATAAAACACGTTTCCTTTGCTCTCAAACACTTGATATTCGCTGTACAGAGATGACAGCTCCTAAATCGCATCCAGGTGTATGCATATAGAGGACTGATGAGAACATGTACTGTTACCATACATATGATGACAGATCATTTTCCTCATGTTAAATTTGACTTTTTTCACCTTTCACCACTTTCTTAAGACAAGATGTTTCTTAATGTAGTCAATCATAAGTCGTGTTATTTTAGGCTAGAGACATGTCTAACATATCATAGTATCATATCATGTTATAAAGAAGTGAGAAGTGTTATAATAGAGCACGCGATTTAAGAGTAAATATGCGGGGTTGTTTTTAGAAAAACACGTTTCCTTTGCTCGTAGACGCTTGAAATTCGCTGTATAGCAGTTTATGTGCCTGAAGCGCACACATGTCTATGCACATAGCGGACTGACGATAATACAGATTGTTTCCACACGTTTGATTACAGATGACTTTCTTCATGTTAAATTAGATTTTTTCCACCTTTTCATTCTTTATTACGACATGATGTATTATATTGAAAATAATCATATGTCGTGTTAGGTCAGAGAGATGTCAAATTATATCATAGTATCATATCATGTTATGAAGAAATGAAATTTGTTATATTAGATGGCATCAGTGAAGTGAAAACATACGTTTTTTTTGAAAAACACGTTTCCTTTCCTCGCAGACCCTTGAAATTCGCTGTATAGCGCTTTAGGTGAATGAAGCGCTCATATGTGTATGCACACAGAGGTTTGATGAGCAAATGTACTGTTACCAAACATAAATGATGACAGATGACTTTCTTCATAATAAATTTGACTTTTTTCACCTTTCAACATTTTCTTATGACATGATATTTGTTATTGTAAACAATCATAAGTCGTTTTTTTAGGCCAGGGACTTGGCTAACATATCATGTTATGAAGAAGTGAAAGTTGTTATATTAGATTGCATTACTGAAATGAAAAAACACGTGTTTTAGAAAAGCACGTTTCCTTGGGTGCCTGAAGCGCACACATATCTATGCACATAGAGGACTGACGATAAAACAGATTGTTTACACACGTTTGATGACAAATGACTTTCTTCATGTTAAATTTGACTTTTTTCACCGTTTCACACTGTATTATGACATGATGCATGTTATTGTAAACAATCATATTTCGTGTTATTTCAGGTCAGAGACACGTCTAACATTTCATAGTGTAACGTCTGAACATATCAAACTGATTTCTGAATCAGCCTGTATCTAGGAAATAAGTTTCTGTGTGTCTCTGAGCCATGAATCCTTTCCTGTAACCCCCCCCCCCACCCGATCTTCACCAGATGTCATCGGAATGCGACACGACCTCCCGCCTTCACACACACACACACACACACACACACACACACACACACACACACATATACACACCCACAAAGCTCTCATACACACACAATGGGAGATTCTCTTTTCAGTGTAACGTAATATATATTTTTTTCGATGTCCAAATAGTATGATGTTTTTGTGTTTGCATATATTGTGTGTTTATGTAACATAACTATAATGATTTTAGATAGTTTTAACTTAGGATATTATTTTAAATGTCTGTAACAATGTTTTACTTGTAATATTCTTTACAAGTCCATCGAATTTGGTATGAGGTTGGTATGAGGTCTAGAGATACCCTGATCGATTATGCATATCATATTGCAATAGGATACATTATTTCATGCTTTTTCTTAATTTCACACATAATACGGTTTAAACCGGCTCCTCCCTGGACATGCAAATCCAGGTCTGAGACCAGACAAAGAGAGTTCATCCCGCCAACAAATCCAACTTCCTGATTGGCCCATAGCCCAAAGAGGTGTGTGTGTTGGTGTTGTCTTTAAAACAACACCACGCTTTGAAACTCTCTCTCTTCAGTCTCACTTCACTCTCTTCTTCAACTCTTCACTTCAACTTGACATTTATTCTGGTTTCTCTCTCTGGAAACGGAGATTTCCTTCCTGGCCAGAAGGATAAACTCCCTCTAACCTCTAACCCTAAAAGCTGATCTAGACCACATACATAGTCATAATTAATGATTATAATCCGTTGTAGTTAATTATCTATAGGTATATGTGCACATACATGAATTCCCTTTCATGGCTGATGTATATTTATAACTGGTCTGTTATGACACCAGGGTTAAGAGGGAGACAGGATGCACTCGCAGGGGAAAGTGGTCAGTTTATTAGGTAAAAACAAAAGGGCACATTCAGAAGTGATGGGACAACAACACAAAAAATACAAAGACAAGCACGTCACACTTCCAAAAAGGGTTAGCCACAGATGAGAACACTTACAGGGCAAAATTCCAGGAAATCATGAATCAGTAATCCAAAGGTTTACAGGGCAAAAATCCAGGAAATCATGAATCAGTAATCCAAAGGCTTACAGGGCAAAAATCCAGGAAATCATGAAACAGTAATCCAAAGGTTTACAGGGCAAAAATCCAGGAAATCATGAAACAGTAATCCAAAGGCTTACAGGGCAAAAATCCAGGAAATCATGAAACAGTAATCCAAAGCTTACAGGGTAAAAATTCAGGAAGTAACGAGACGTGAATTCAAGAACCCGGGAACGCTGGGTAAACAAAAAATTAAGAACAAGCGCAAGGACCAGGGAACACCTGGTAAACAAAATTCTAGGAAAAACTACAATTCTTTAGCTTCATCGCTACCTATCATTATCATCAGGGACATATAGTTATGTTTAGCTATCATGAGTCACTTTCAGTTATTCTTCATCAATACTCCGCACCGAAGTGGACACAAATAGGGGTTTTCATAACAAAGGTAATCAAAAGGAAACAAGAAGAAATGCACGACACCTGGAAACAATAATCAGACAATAACGGGAGAACCAATAACAGAACATGGGAGGAAATTTTTGTGCATGTGACACAAATGCAAAGGACCAATGAGGAAGCGGGGGAAGAGACATGATGTAAACAAAAACAAAGGAGCACATGGCAACGTAAACAAAACCAGAGTCTTTGTGAATGGAATGTCCATCGGAGAGTATTTTAATAGCGCTGGAAAGCGCGCAGATATGCTACTCCGTAGCGGGGCAGCGAGATATGCTGCTCCTTCTCGGAGCAGCGAGTGGCGAGAGCTAACAGAGGCCCCCCCCCCCAAGGCGCGGCTCCCGAAGCGCCACAAGTTTTGCCTGTTCTGGCGGACCCGGGCCCCTGGGCAGGATTGGCACATCTGCCCCCCTGGACCCGAGGCTGGTGCAGTTCAATGTCCTGCAGCCAGAGCCGAATGTGTCGTGTTGTGGACGAGAACTTGGACGAGATCTTGGACGAGAACTTGGATGAGAACTTGGACGAGAACTTGGACGAGAACTTGGATGAGAACCTGGACTGGTGCTTCAACCGATGCTTGGCCTGGATCTCAGATCTGCGCGTGACCTGGTGTTTGGCCTGAATCTCGGAGCTGCGCATGACCTGGTGTTTGGCCTGGGTCGTGGAGCTGCGCGTGACCTGGTGTTTGGCCTGGATCTCGGAGCTGCGCGTGACCTGGTGTTTGGCCTGGACCTCCGAGCTGTGCGTGACCTGGTGTTTGGCCTGGACCTCCGAGCTGTGCGTGACCTGGTGTTTGGCCTGGACCCCCGAGCTGCGCATGACCTGGCGCTTTGTCTGGAACCTGGACTGGAACCAGGACTGGATTCCGAATCAGCTCCTGGATTAGGGACAGGCACAGAGACAGACTGGGAAACAGACTGGGGAATGGGACAGAAAATAGGACAGAGGATGGGACAGAGAACTGGATATGGAACTGGAAAGAGAACTGGACTGGAACCTGAACTGGAAATTAGAGTGGAAACAGGGATGGAATCAGAGACAGGCTTGGAGACTGGACAGAGAATTCGATTAGAACAGAATCATAAACAGATTCAAAAACTTGGTTGGAAACAGGGCTGGAAATTAAATTGGAGACAGTGGAGGAGACAGTGGAAGAGAGAGTGGAGTGAGTTGGGTTGGAAACGGAGCTGGAAATGGAACTGGGAGTTAGATCAACCTCTGAACTGAGAATGAGAGCAAAGACAGCATTGGAGATTGGGCTGGAGACAGAGGAAGGGACAGGGCTGGAGACAGAGGAGGAGACAGGTCTGGAGACAGAGGAGGAGACAGGGCTGGAGACAGAGGAGGAGACAGGGCTGGAGATAGAGGAGGAGACAGGGCTGGAGACAGAGGAGGAGACTGGGCTGGAAACAGAGGAGGAGACAGGGCTGGAGGCAGAGGAGTGAGCTGGGTTAGAAGCGGAGCTGGGAGTGAAATCACCCTCTGAACTGAGAAGGAGGGCTAACACCCATCCTGAAATCAAACCAGCATAGAAATCAGGAACTGAACTTGGAACTGAGCTAGGAATATGGTCGGAACCTGGGCTTGGACTTACAACTGGACTAGGAACTAAACTAGGAACCGGGCTAGAAACATGGTCGGAACCTGGAGTTGGACTTGGAACTGGACTAGGAACAGGTTCGGAACCTGGACTTGGACGAGGAATTAGACTGGGACTGGGAGCAGGACTGGGAACAGGACTGGGAACTGGACTGGGAACAGGACTGGGAACTGGACTGGGAACCGGACTGGGAACTGGACTGGGAACCGGACTGGGAGTAAGACTGGGAACCGGACTGAGAAGCGGATTGGGAGCAGGACTGGGAACAGGACTGGGAACAGGATTGAGAACCGGATTGGGAGCAGGACTGGGAACAGGATTGGGAGCAGGACTGGGAACCGGATTGGGAACCGGATTGGGAGCAGAACTGGGAACAGGATTGAGAACAGGACTGGAAACAGGACTAGGAACTGGATTGGGAACAGGACTGGGAACTGGATTGGGAGCAGGACTGGGAACTGGACTCAGAGCAGGACTGGGAACCGGACTGAGAACCGGATTAGGAGCAGGACTGGGAACAGGATTGGGAGCAGGACTGGGAACCGGATTAGAAATGGGCCTTCGAATAGGGCAGAAATCTGGACATGGACTTGGACATGGACTAGGACTAGGGCAGGAACCTGGACATGGACTAGGACTAGGGCAGGAACCTGGACATGGACTAGGACTAGGACTAGGGCAGGAACCTGGACAGGAACCTGAACATGGACTCAATTTTGCTCTAAAACATGGGCTAGGACGTGGAATGGAGGTCATCCCGTGGACCTCAGATATGGACTGGACTTGAGAAGAGGCCATCCCGTGGGCCTCTGACTTGAACTTGACTTTGGAAGACCCGTGGACCTCTGACATGGATTGGACAGGAGTGGAGGTTTCTTCTAGAACCTCTAGCAGGAATGTGGCTTGGGCGGAGGTTTTCTCATGGACCTCCGATATGAGTAGGCCAGGAGAGGAGGTTTCCTCTTGATTCTCTGGCTGCTGCTTGGGGCTGGAGGTTGCCTTGTTAACCTCCCTGAGCAGCTCTGCTGTGGAGACCTTCGGCTGGGCCTCTGGCTGGAGCTCAGAGCAGGAGGTCGCAACGTTAATCTCCCTGAGCAGCTCTGCTGTGGAGACCTTCTGCTGGGCCTCCGGCTGGAGCTCGGGGCTGGAGGTCACCTTGTTAACCTCCCTGAGCAGCTCCGCTGTGGAGACCTTCTGCTGGGCCTCCGGCTGGAGCTCGGGGCTGGAGGTCGCCATGTTAACCTCCAGTTGTTGCTCCCTTGAGGAGACTTCCTGCTGGGTCTCCGGCTGGAGCTCGGGGCTGGAGGTCGCCATGTTAACCTCCAGTTGTAGCTCCCTTGAGGAGACTTCCTGCTGGGTCTCCGGCTGGAGCTCGGGGCTGGAGGTCGCCATGTTAACCTCCAGTTGTAGCTCCCTTGAGGAGACTTCCTGCTGGGTCTCCGGCTGGAGCTCGGGGCTGGAGGTCGCCATGTTAACCTCCAGTTGTAACTCCCTGGAGGAGACCTCCTGCTGGGTCTCCTGCTGGAGCTCTGAGGGTGCCCGCCTGTGGAGCCGCTTATGTACCCGCCAGCTGCCCTTGAAACAGCTTTGGGAGCAGAAGTAGCTGCTCCTTACTCCCTGGTTCCTGCAGGTGGGGCACTGCAGGATGGCTGGTCGGGTGCATCCCTCGGTGGTACACTCCTGGTTTTGGGGATGAGAGGTGCAGGCCGCCACATTAGCCTGCTTACTCCCATATTGTTCCAGGAAAGAGTGGCTAGGTCAGTCGCCCAGACGATCCTTCCCCAAAAAGGTCCTGAGGTCGGGTTGGAAGTCTGGGCTCCCGAACACCTGGACCAGTAGATCCACAAAGCCTGAAACTGTCTTGAGCTTCGTGGATCCACTGGCAAGGTGAAGCTCCGCCCATTGGTGAGCAGAGCCGACCAAACGAGAGAGGAGGAACCCCACCCACTGTTCCTCGTCGGGCTTGGGGTCTTCCAAACTCAGGAAATATATTTGTGCCTGCAAACAGAATCATTCGGGCCAGGTGTTAAAGCTGTCATAATCGTTGGGGGGATAAACAAAGGTCCATTGGGGAAAAAAAATTGAATTGTATGCAGGCATTTGAAATGTGGCATGATGTGGCGTGCCCTCACTTTCCCCGCTGCATCCATTTTTTGGGCAGAGTATTCTGTTACGACACCAGGGTTTATTAGGTACAAACAAAACATACAGTATAAACATACAGTTTATTAAGTAAAAACAAAAGGGCACATTCAGAAGTGATGGGACAACAACACAAAAAATACAAAGACAAGCACGTCACACTTCCAAAAAGGGTTAGCCATAGATGAGAACACTTACAGGGCAAAATTCCAGGAAATCATGAATCAGTAATCCAAAGGCTTACAGGGCAAAAATCCAGGAAATCATGAAACAGTAATCCAAAGGTTTACAGGGCAAAAATCCAGGAAATCATGAAACAGTAATCCAAAGGCTTACAGGGCAACAATCCCGGAAATCATGAGACAGTAATCCAAAGGCTTACAGGGCAAAAATTCAGGAAGTAACGAGACGTGAATTCAAGAACCCGGGAACGCCGGGTAAACAAAAAATTAAGAACAAGCGCAAGGACCAGGGAACACCTGGTAAACAAAATTCTAGGAAAAACTACGATTCTTTAGCTTCATCGCTACCTATCATTATCATCAGGGACATATAGTTACGTTTAGCTATCACAAGTCACTTTCAGTTATTCTTCATCAATACTCCGCGCTGAAGTGGACACAAATAGGGGTTTTTGTAACAAAGGTAAAAAAAAGGAAACAAGAAGAAACGCACGACACCTGGAAACAATAATCAGACAATAACGGGAGAACCAATAACAGAACATGGGAGGAAACATAATGTGACACAAATGCAAAGGACCAATAAGGAAGCGGGTAAAGAGACATGATGTAAACAAAAACAAAGGAGCACATGGCAACGTAAACAAAACCAGAGTCTTTGTGAATGGAATGTCCATCGGAGAGTATTTTAATAGCGCTGGAAAGCGCGCAGATATGCTGCTCCGTAGCGGGGCAGCGAGATATGCTGCTCCTTCCCGGAGCAGCGAGTGGCGAGAGCTAACATGGACACAGCACGCATTGATTAGATATATAGATATATTTCACGCCATTCGAGCTAATTCCTTATATAAATTGGAGAATACATTTAAACGTGTTAAACATCTTGTAATTGGTTACATGATGTTACGTAAACGGTAGGCAGAGGAGTCAGGATGCAAGTGCATGGGAAAGTGGTCAGTTTAATAGGAACAGTTCAAAATAATCACAAACATAAAGGACTTCATTCAACATAAATACATAAGTACATTAATAGGAATGTCACCGTTATCCAAAGAAGGTAGAACTAATCCAAATAAGAAACACAGTAAAATACATGCTAGGCTAGACGGTGGTCTGGGAACCACGAATTACGAGCTAAGGAAAACAAACACGAGGCTAGAAAGGTGGTCTAGAAACCATGACAAGAGCGATGGGAAAAAAGCGCACAGTTGAACACATCTAAGCTACACTAACGCTAATACTCCGTGCCAAAGCGGAAACAGAGTGGCGTATTTAAACACAAAGAAATCACATCAATCACATGCCCAAATCAATGACAGCTGAAACTCATAATTACACAATAAACACGAACCAATGAGAAAACGGGGCAGAGACATGACACAAACCAAAACATGAGCACATGGGGAAACACAGGAGGTGGAGACATGATGTGAACGAAAACATGAGCACATGGGGAAACACAGGAGGCGGAGATATGACATGAACGAAAACATGAGCACATGGCAGAAGTAAACAAAAAGTGAGTCTATGAATGAAACGTCCATCGGAGAGTTTTTGAATGGCGCTGGAATGTGTGCAATGGAATGCGGAAGTATGTCACTCGCCACTCCTTGCCGAGTCGCGAGCGCTAGAGAAGAGGAAACCTAACAGAGCTCCCCTGGATCTCGGAGCTGCGCGTGACCTGGTGCTTGGCCTGGATCTCGGAGCTGCGCGTGACCTGGTGCTGGGCCTGGATCTCGGAGCTGCGCGTGACCTGGTGCTGGGCCTGGATCTTGGAGCTGCGCGTGACCTGGTGCTTGGCCTGGAGCTTGAACTGGTGCTTGACCTGGAGCTTGACCTGGAGCTTGATCTGGAGCTTGACCTGGAGCTTGACCTGGAACCAGGATCGGAGTCAGCTCTGGAACCAGGATCGGAGTCAGCACTCGCACCTGGATTGGAATCAGCTCTGGCACCTGGATTGGAATCAGCTCTGGCACCTGGACCAGGAACAGCTTTGGCACCTGGATCAGAGACAGACTTGGAAACAGACTCGGAGACAGACTTGGAAACAGACTCGGACACAGACTTGGAAATAGATTTCGAGAAAGGCTTGGAAACAGACTTCAAGAAGGGCTTGGAAACAGACTTTGAGAAGGGCTTGGAAAAAGACTTTCGAGAAGGGCTTGGAAAAAGACTTGGAGAAAGACTTGGAAACAGACTTCAAGAAAGACGTGGAAACAGACTTTGAGAAAGACGTGGAAAGAGACTTCAAGAAAGACGTGGAAACAGACTTCGAGAGAGGCTTGGAAACAGACTTCGAGAAAGACTTGGAAACAGACTTGGAAACTGGACAGAGAACTAGGTTAGACCCAGAACCATAAATAAAATCAAAAACTTGGTTGGAAATAGAGCTGGAAACTAAATTAGAGACAGGGCTAGAGACAGGGCTGGAGATAGGGCTGGAGACAGGGTTGGAGACAGAGGAGGAGACAGAGGAGGAGACAGAGGAGGAGACAGAGGAGTGAGCTGATTTGGAAACGGAGCTGGAACTGGAGCTGGGAGTTAAATCAGCCTCTGAACTGAGGAGGATAGCAAAAACATATCCAGAAATTAAATCAGTGTAGCTAGCAACTAAATCAGGAACTGGACTAGGCACTGGACTAGGAACTGGACTAGGAACAGGGTCGGAACCTGGACATGGACTTGGACATGGACTAGAACTAGAGCAGGAACCTGGACATGGACTAGGACTCGGACAGGAACCTGAACATGGACTGGGACATGGACTAGGACTAGAGCAGGAACCTGGACATGGACTTGGACATGGACTAGAACTCGGACAGGAACCTGAACATGGACTGGACTATGAACTGCTGAAACTCGTAATTACACAATAAACAAGAACCAATGAGAAAACGGGGCAGAGACATGACACAAACCAAAACATGAGCACATGGGGAAACACAGGAGGCGGAGACATGACGTGAATGAAAACGAGCACATGGGGAAACACAGGAGGCGGAGATATGACGTGAACGAAAACATGAGCACATGGCAGAAGTAAACAAAACGTGAGTTTATGAATGAAACGTCCATCGGAGAGTTTTTGAATGGTGCTGGAATGCGTGCAATGGAATGTGGAAGTATGCCACTCGCCACTCCTTGCCGAGTCGCGAGCGCTAGAGAAGGGGAAACCTAATACATGAATTGTAACTGGTGGAGAATATTTTTAAACATTGCAGATTCATCCGATCCGATTACATTCTGGTAGATAAGGCAGACACGCTTTAAAACTCGTCTCCTTTAAAATGGTGCGTTGAATCCAAGCGTGCGCTTCTGTTTCATTTTTCATGTTTAAAGTTGATCCATTACATTATTCTGGTGGAAAAGAATAATGCTAGTAATGATTGATTCGTTACATATTTTGGTGGAGGTTGCGGGCACGCTTTAAAACTCGTCTCCTTCAAAAAGGTGCTTCGAATCCAAGCGTTATTCTGGTGGAAAAGAATAATGCTAATAATGATTGATTTGTTACAATAGTAACATATCATGTTATAAAGAAGCGAAATTTGTTATATTAGATTGCATCACTGAAGTGAAAAACATACGTGTTTTTAGAAAAACACGTTTCCTTTGCTTGCAGACGCTTGAAATTCGTTGTATAGCGCTTTAGGTGCCTGAAGCGCACAAATGTGTATGCACATAGAGGACTGATGAGAAACCATAATGTTACCACACATTTGATAACAGATGACTTTCTTCATGTTAAATTAGATTTTTTTTCACATTTTCACACTTTATTATGACATGATGTTTGTTATTGTGAACAATCATATGTCGTGTTATTTTAGGTCAGAGACATGTCTAACATATCATAGTATCATATCGTTATAAAGACGTGAAATTTGTTATATTAGATTGCATCACTGAAGTGAAAACATACGTTTTTTTAGAAAAACACGTTTCCTTTGCTCGCAGACGCTTGAAATTCGTTGTATAGCGCTTTAGTTGCCTGAAGCGCACAAATGTGCGCATAGAGGACTGACGAGAAAACATAATACACATAACACATGTTATGACAGACGACTTTTTTCATATTACTTTTTTTTTCACATTTTAAAACTTTATCATAACATGATGTATGTTATTGTAAACAATCATACTTCGTGTTATTTTAGGTCAGAGACATGTCTAACATATCACATATTATGTAATAAATAACATGTTTCTGACCCAATATTATACGAAACATGATTGTTTACATTAAAATGTATTATTTAATTATAAAGTGTGAAAAAGTGAAAAAAGTTTAAATTAAAGTGCAGAAAGTCATTTTTCATCAAATATGACCTAACACTCTCTTTTCTTATCAGTCTTCTTTGTGCATAAACATAGGTGAGCTTCAGGCACTCAAAATGCTATACAGAGGATTTCAAACCTCTGCTATCAAAGGAAAAGTGTTTATCTAACAAACTCAAATTTACAATTGAGTCTTGTACTCTACTATCAGATATTTCACTTCATTTTGCCATAATAGGACACTATAACATTTCTGACCCAAAATGATACGAAATATGATTGTTTACATTAAAATGCATCATATGATAATAAAGTGTGAAAAAGTGAAAAAAAAAAGTCTAAATTAGAGTGTAGAAAGTCATTTTTCATCCATTATGACCTAACACTCTGTTTTCTTATCAGTCCACTATGTGCATACACATGGGTACGCTTCAGGTACTGAAATCTCTATACAGACAGTTTCAAGCCTCTGCGAGCAAAGGAAAAGTGTTTTTCTAACAAACTCAGATTTTCACTTGACTGATGTACCCTACTATGATAAATTTCACTTATGTTTTGCCATAATAGGATACTATAACATGTTTCTGACCAAAAATGATACCAAATATGATTGTTTACATTAAAATGCATCATATGACAAAGTGTGAAAAAGTGAAAAAGTCAAATTTAATGTGCAGAAAGTCATTTTTCATCTAATATGATCTAACACTCTGTTTTCTCATCAGTCCTCTATGTGCATACACTGCGGTACGCTTCAGGCCCTGAAAACGCTATACAGATGATTTCAAGCCTCTGCTATCAAAGGAAAAGTGTTTTTCTAACAAACTCATATTTACACTTGACCGATGTACTCTACTATGATATATTTCACTTATTTTTGCTATAATAGGATACTATAATGTGTTTCTGACCCAAAATGATACCAAATATGATTGTTTACATTAAAATGCATTATATCATAATAAAGTGTGAAAAAGTGAAAAAAGTCTCAATTAAGGTACAGAAAGTCATTTTTCCTCTAATGTGACGTAACACTCAGTTTTCTCATCAGTCCGCTATTTAATAAAGCATTACACGTGGGTGCGCTTCAGGTTCTCAAAATACTGTACAGAGAATTTCAAGCCTTGGTGATCAAAGGAAAAGTGTTTTTCTAACAAAGTCAAATTTTCACTTGACAGATGTACTCTACTATGATATATTTCACTTATTTTTGCCATACCAAGATACTATAACATGTTTCTGACCCAAAATGATACCAAATATGATTGTTTACATTAAAATGTATTATATGATAATAAAGTGTGAAAAAGTGAAAAAAGTCTAAATTAAAGTGCAGGAATTCATTTCTCATCAAATATGACCTAACACTCTGTTTTCTCATCAGTCCTCTATGTGCATACACATGGGTACGCTTCAGGTGCTGAAAACGCTATACAGAGTCTTTCAAGCCTCTGCTATCAAAGGAAAAGTGTTTATCTAACAAACTCAAATTTTCACTTGACAGATGTACTCTACTATGATATATTTCACTTATTTTTGTCATACCAAGATACTATAACATGTTTCTGACCCAAAATGATAAAAAATATGATTACATTACGATACATTTGATACATTAAAATGCATCATATGATAATAAAGTGTGAAAAAGTGAAACAAGTCTAAATTAAAGTGCAGAAATTTATTTTTCATCAAATATGACCTAACACTCTGTTTTCTTATCAGTCCTCTTTGTGCATACACATGGTGTTAGGTCGTGCCACGAGCACAACTACAATTCCCAGCATGCACAGCAGCCTACAAATATGGCCGCCATGGACTACACTCCCCATGACACTCCCTCACTCCTACGCTCACAGTCACCCGCCTTCTGATGGCACACACCTGTTGTTAATCCCAAGTTCACTATATAAGGACAATAGTTTTTAACTTCCAACGTGAAGTATTTGTTCGTTCCTGTGTACTGACAATACCAAGCAACATTTCTATGGACTGTTTATCTCGGCTTTGAACCTCGCTACGTATTTTGGATTTTGGATTACTGCGCCTGGATTTATTGTTTGTACGGATACTGAACTTTGCTAACGTTTTTGACCCTGATCTTTTGCCTAGCCTTGGATTTTTGGCAAACAGTGGCAAACCACACTGTTTGCCCGTGTGATTGAACTCTGACTGCCTTTTGACCATTCTTCTGCCTAGCGATTTTGGGAACTGTTGCTTTGATATTATATCTGTTCCTAATAATGTGACGAATTTGCTCTGCACCTGCATCCAACCCTCCGTATGTTCTAACTCATGGGTGCACTTCAGCTGCTCAAAATGCTATACAGAGAAATTCAAGCCTCTGCTAGCAACGGAAAAGGGTTTATCTAACAAACTCAAATTTTCACTTGACTGATGTACTCTACTATAACATATTTCACTTATTTTTGCCATACCAGGATACTATAACATGTTTCTGACCCAAAATGATATTAAATATGATTGTTTACTTTAAAATGCATCATATGATAATAAAGTGTGAAAAAGTTAAAAAAATCAAAATTAAAGTGCAGAAAGTCATTTTTCATCAAATATGACCTAACACTCTGTTTTCTTATCAGTCCTCTTTATGCATACACGTGGGTGCGCTTCAGGCGCTCAAAATACTATACAGAGAATTTCAAGCCTCTGCGAGCAAAGGAAAAGTGTATCATAATAAAGTGTGAAAAAGTGAAAAAAGTCTAAATTAAAGTGTAGAAAGTCATTTTTCATCTAATGTGACCCTAACACAGTTTTCTCATCAGTCCAATATGTGCATACACATGGGTGCGCTTCAGGCGCTCAGTATGCTATACAGAGTATTTCAAGCCTTTGCTATCAAAGGAAGAGTGTTTTTCTAACAAACGCATATTTACACTTGACATATTTTCACTTTATTTACTTACATTTATATAGTGCTTTTCTAGACACTCAAAGCGCTTTACATAGTATGGGGGGAAATTTCCTCAACCACCACCAGTGTGTGCATCCACCTGGATGATGCGACGGCAGCCATAGTGCGCCAGAACACCCACCACACACCAGCTATTGGTGGAGTGGAGATTGATATAACCAATTCACGGATGGAGATTATTAGGGGGCTATGATAGACAAGGGCCAATGGGGCAATTTCGCCAGAACACCGGGGTGATACCCCTACTCTTTACGAGAATTGGACTGGGATTTTTAATGACCACAGAGAGTCAGGACCTCGGTTTAACGTCTCATCCGAAAGACGGTGTTCTTTTTACAATATAGTGTCCCCATCAGGCATGTAGCATATGACTATGCCCAAACTGATTTCTAAATTAACCCAAACGAAACAGAGAAAGTTTCACCACTCAGGTGACCTAGAGTAACCCTGAGAGGTCTCCGTTGACCAGATGCACCTTTGGGATGCAAAAGACTCTTTGGAACCCACACAGGACTTACTCCTGCAATAAAAGAAACCTTTGATGACTGAACATCTGGGAAACTTCATGATTAGTTCGTCAGCAGGGGTCCACCAAAACTCCGACCAAGGGCCTGTAAATCTCTGATCTAATCTGTTTACGACCACATAGATTTAGCCTCAGAATCAGCAGGCCAGAGGAGAAATGTCCTCCCTAAGGTCACCCTGAGGTGACCAAGGACCGGTGGGACATTAGAAGAACGTCAGCCCCCTCTTCTGTACATACACATGTGCACGCGCGTATACACACACACACACACACACACACACACACACACACGCTTACCTTACACACACACACGCTTACCTTACACACACAATGGAGAACTCTCTCTCTCTCTTCAATGTAACGTGTAATTATATGTAATTATTCAATGTCTAAATAGTGTGATGTTATCTTGTTTACATATATTGTGTGTTTCTGTAACTAATCTTAATGACTTTAGATAGTTTTAATCTAGCATATCATTTTAAATGTCTATAATCAGGTTTTATTTGTAATATTCTTTACAAATCCATCAAATTTGGTATGTAGTTAATCGTCTCGAGATAGCCGGATTGATTATGCATATCACATTGCAATGGGATACATCATTTCATGTTTTCTCTTAATTTAATTTATAACACGGTATAGACCAGCTCCTCCCTGGACATTTAAATTAGGGTCCGAGACCAGACAAAGAGAGTCATCCGGACATGCAAACCAAACTTCCTGATTGGCCCACAGCCCAAAGAGGCGTGTGCATTGGTGTTGTCTTTAAAACAACACCACGCTCACTTCAACCCGAGTTAAAGTTCACTTCTTAGTCTCTTTAACTTCACTCCTACACTCCTTCCGGTTTCTCTCCCCCGGGGCCACGTGCCCCGGGAAGAGGAAGCCAGGACCTCTCTCTCCCGGACAAAGGATGCAACTACCTCAGGGCTCACGCCTTTTCAAACAACAATGAACCAGCGAACTCTACACGACCTCGCGCGAACTCTCAACCTTGAGGCTATGCAAGTATAGTTAATGACCTATATCTGCGTTTAAGATTGGACCCGTGTGTTACAGGAGAATTAAGTTCGTGTGGGTTTTTGAAAGAGGCTAATTAGTTGTGTTGTTGTCTGCTTCCCTTTCTTTCATTACTTTCTCTCTATCCCTTTTCTCTCCCTGTACATAGATGTGTATATATGTATGTTTTGCTTAGAGTTAGTCGTGTGTATCCATAGTTACATCTAGCTATTAAAATCTATTATCGCACGCTTGATTTTCTCTGTTTTGTTCACGTGATGAGTCCCTTAAATACTGCATAAGATCTCGTTACCCGCTCTAATCTTTAATAACAAACTTCGTGAGTTAATTCTTCCTGGCCAGAAGGATAAACTCACTCTTTAGAGTTCATAAAGCTGATCTAGGCCACTTACATAGTCATACTTAATTATAATCCATTGTAGTTAATTATCTATATGTATATGTGCACCTACATGAATTCCCTTTCATGGCTGATGTATATTTATAACTGGTCACAACACGCGTTGATTAGATATATAGATATATTTCACGCCATTCGAGCTAATTCCTTATATAAATTGGAGAATACATTTAAACGTGTTAAACATCTTTTAATTTGTTACATGAATTGTAACTGGTGGAGAATATTTTTAAATGTTGCAGATTCATCCGAGTTACTACACATTCTGTTAGATAATGCGGGCACGCTTTAAAACTCGTCTCCTTTAAAATGGTGCGTTGAATCCAAGCGTGCGCTTCTGTTTCGTTTTTCATGTTTAAAGTTGATCCATTACATTATTTTGGTGGAAAAGAATAATGCTAGTAATGCCTTTTGAATTCGTTACAGGCATTAGGACCCACACAGACCACAGGGAGAGCACCACCTACTGCCGGTGCTACACCTAATACCACTTCCAGCAGCAAACATGTTTTTCTAACAACATCAATACTTACACTTGAGAGAGGTACTCTACAATAGCATATTTAACTTCTTTTTAACATAATATGATACTATGATATGTTACATGTTTCTGACCTAAAATAATACAAAATATGATTGTCTAGAGTAACATGCATAATGTGATAATAAAGTATGAAAATGTTAAAAAAGTCAAATTTAAAGTGAAGAAAGTGTGGTAACACGGTGTTTTCTCATCAGTCGTCTATGCGCATGCACATGGGTGCGCTTCAGGTGCTGAAAATGCTATACAGCGAATTTCAAGCCTCTGCGAGCAAAGGAAACGTGTTTTTGTATCAAACACATATTTTCATTTGTGTGATGTATTCTACTATGAGATATTTCACTTCTTTTTGACATAATAGCATACAGTAACACAAAATATGATTTGATTACATGAAAATGCATCATATGATAATAGTTCAAGTTCAACTTCAAGTTCAGTTTATTTGTATAGTGCTTTTAACAATGGAAATTGTCCCAAAGCAGCTTTACAGAAATATATAAATTCAGGACATAGATTTTAAATTTATGAATTTATCCCCAATGAGCAAGCCAGAGTCGACAAGGGAAAACTCCCTGAGACGATATGAGGAAGAAACCTTGAGAGGAACCAG
This sequence comes from Cranoglanis bouderius, assembly GCA_023630585.1. Classification (NCBI taxonomy): domain Eukaryota; kingdom Metazoa; phylum Chordata; class Actinopteri; order Siluriformes; family Cranoglanididae; genus Cranoglanis; species Cranoglanis bouderius. The sequence goes on from CM042562.1 coordinate 357,871, forward strand.
ACTCAAAAGGGAACCCATCCTCATCTGGGTAACACTGGATAGTGCAATTATAAATAAATAAATCCCTTCTATAAATGTACCCATACTACATGGTCAAATAGCAGTTGTGAAACCATATTTATATAACCAGTTTTTATATGAAGTCTGTTTTGTTGAACTTCACCACTGTTCACTGATGGAGACTTGAGTACCAAACTGTTCGTGGCAATTGCAGTCCTCGCCATCATAGCATAACTCTTCATATGAATTGAGGTCCAAAGCCATCTTTATGGTTTTTAAGTGGTACCATCCTCAGTAATCTCAATGATCTTTAGTCTGCACCTTGTGGGGCCATCCTCAGCAGCAGCATGTGACTTCCAGTTGATGAGATCTCCAACCAGAAGTAGGGCATCAGGATGGATCAGACAGCAGGTCCAGAGAGCAGAAGGAGTCGGGATCACTGGCATCTCAGGAGTATCATTTGTAGCTCGACAGAAGGGGAGAGGGAGAAAGAGAGAGAGAGAGAGAGAGAGAGAGAGAGAGAGAGAGAGAGAGAGAGAGAGAGAGAGAGCGAGAGAGAGAGAGAGAGAGGGAGAAGGCGAGGGAGAGAGAGAGAATTAGGTATGCTTGTCCCATAATGGTTAAGGACAAGGTACTTTGCGTGAGTGAAAGCAGGTATTCCGGCAAGACTAGCTATGACAGCATAACTAAAAGGAAGAGCCAGAAGGTAACACAGACATGAGGGCTCCCTGGGACATAAGGCAGCCAGCCACTCCACCATCAACAGACCTGGGTGAACGCGTGAAAGTGGGGGGTGACAGCATCCAAACATCCCAGTTCACCACAACACACTATGCCCGTGAGCCTCTAGATCTGCTCCTTTACCTAAGGAAAAAACTATTCACAAAAGGTTTTACTAAACAAACATGCTTTCAGCCGGGACTTAAACACTGAGACTGTATCTGAGTCCCTAACACTAATTGGAAGGCTGTTCCATAACTGTGGGGCTTTGTAAGAGAAAGTTCTTCCCCCTGCTGTAGCCTTCACTATTTGAGGTACCAACAAATAGCCTGCACCTTTTGATCGAAGTAGGCCTGGCGGATCATAAAAGACCAAAAGTTCGTTTAGGTGCTGTGGCACAAAGCCATTTAGCCCTTTATAAGTCAATAGTAGTATTTTATAATCAATGCGAAATTTCACTGGGAGCCAAGTGTGGACAAGATAGGGGTGATGTTGTCATATCTTCTGGTTCTAGTACGGACTCTTGCAGCTGCATTTGGACTAACTGGAGTTTGTTTATGCTCCTACTGGAACATCCAGACAGTAAGGTATTACAATAATCCAACCTAGAGGTGACGGAAGCATGAACTAATTTTTCTGCATCATGTAGTGACAATATATTTCTTATCTTATCTTATCTTATCTTATCTTATTTCTGAGGTGAAAGAAGGCTATCCTAGTAATATTATCTACATGGTCATCAAATGAAAGACTGGAATCAATAATCACCCCAAGGTATTTTACTGCTGCACATGATAAAACAGAAAGGCCATCCAGAGTTACTATGTAATCAGAAAACTTACTTTTAGCTGCATGTGGTCCTAGTATAAGTACTTCTGTCTTGTCAGAATTTAGTAAGAGGAAGTTAATAAGCATCCACTGTCTAATGTCTGTTACACATTACTTGACTTTATTAAACTGGTGTCTGTCATCTGGCTCTGCTGAAACATACAACTGTGTGTAATCAGCATAACAGTGGACGCTAATTCAATGTTTACGAATAATTTGACCCAGAGGTAGCATATATAAAGAAAAAAGCAGTGGGCCTAAAACAGAACCTTGAGGAACACCAAACTTTACCTCAGTATGCATCATACCTCAGAGAATCCACCATTTACATCTATGAACTGATAACGATCAGTCAAATAAGACCTGAGCCAGGAGAGGGCCGTTCCCTCAATGCCAACAATGTTTTCTAGTCTATCAAGGACAATAGTATGATCAGTTGTATCAAAAGCTGCACTAAGGTCAAGCAACACAAGCATGGAGACACAACCCTGATCAGAGGCCAGCAGTAGGTCATTTACCACTTAACCAGTGCTGTCTCTGTGCTATGATGAGGCCTAAATCCTGACTGATATATTTCATGAATGTTATTCCAGTTTAGGTATGAGCATAGCTGCTGTGCTCGTATCTTTTTTAAGCTCTTGGAGATAAAGGGGAGATTTGATATTGGCCTATAGCTGGGGTCGAGGTCAGGTTTTTTAATCAGGGGTTTGATAACTGCTAGTTTAAATGATTTAGGTACATAGCCAGTGCTAAGGGAAGAATTGATTATTTTTAGAAGGGGTTTGATTATTTCTGGAATAATCTGTTTGAAGAAACATGTAGGTAAGGGATCTAGTAGACAATTTGATGATTCTGATGAAGAAATTAATGAAATAAGTTTGGTCTCTTTAAGGGGAGTAAAGCACTCTAATCATTGATCTGATTATTGCTATATTATTATCTACAGGGTTAGTTAGAAGACTGTCTTGTTTTAAATTAATAGTCTGAATTTTTTGTCTAATATTTTCAATTTTGCCAATGAAAAAGTTCATTAAATCATCGCTGCTATACAATGATTGTGTGCATGTGTCTGTGGCGGTTTTATTCCTAGTTAATTTCGCTATAGTATTAAATAAGAATCTAGGATTATTTTTGTCATCTTCAGTTAAGGTAGAGAGATAGACTGATCTAGCAGCACTAAGAGATTTCCTATAGTTCAGGAGGCTCTCCTTCCATGCTGTTTGAAATACTACCAATTTGGTTTGATGCCATTTACGTTCTAATTGTCGAGTGATCTGTTTTAAGGTACGTATGTGATCATTATACCAGGGTGCTAGCTTTTTCTTTCTAATTATTTTTCTTTTAAGTGGAGCTACTTTATCTAACGTGGGCAGTGGGCAGTGGTAGATCTACCTGTGAACACGATAGTCTGGTAAATTTCCATCTTTTCCATCTTTCCATGCCAATCCTGGTGCATGCAATGATGGACCAGCCAATCACAACGGACGGGCATAGATGGACTTGCAAATCAACATGTGTTCTCAAAGATGGACTCTCCAATCAAAACTGCTTAAAGATGGACTCGCAATCAGAACGGCTAAAAGATGGACTCGCCAATCAATACCTCTTAAAGATGGACTCACCAATCAATACCTCTTAAAGATGGACTAGCCAATCAAAACCGTGAGAACCTAGTGAAGCCTCGATTGACATTTCATTCTCCAGGCGAAATCACGGAAGCAGCGCCAGGTAGCGGGTTAACAGCCAGATAACAGATGTCTCCTTTTATTTAATCGACTGTCGGTAAGATTTGCAATCATACATATCGTATTTAGATGTATGCCTTGAGCGATCTTTATTATAATAAGTTTTACGTGTGTATTTTAATAACTTTTATATCACGTGTTTAGGTGTGTGCAGCTTCGATTGATCTTTAGTATAAGAGTCTTGGAATGTTTATCATGCTTTAAGTGTTTCCTTTTGTTACATCATTAGAAGCTGAACTTCATTATAACAAGTGTTTTTAATGTATAGGGATGCAAACTGTACACCTTTACGTTTTATTGTCCGTTTTAATTAATTACATTTAATTTAATTATTATATATTATAATTTTATTATTATTCAACATGCTGAATTTAGCTTTCACTTTGCCTATTGTCTCAAAGCTTCATAGACACTGGTCAGAACCTACAGTGGGCAAACCATGGGCAAAAATGACCAAACTGTTACGAAACACAAATGTGTTGGTTGGAAGAGGGAGTCAGGATGCATGCGCTGGGGAGACGTCAGTAAATGTAGAAGAGTTTATTATAAACAAAAGAATCCATACTATGAGCAAAACAAACTGTAATCCAGGCTGTAGTAAACAAGATTAGTTATCTGGGAAACATCGGAACAAAGCGCACGGTTAAACACATCTAAATACTAACAAACTGAACTATGAATAACAATACTATGAAAAACCAAGACTATGACAAACTCCGCGCCGAAGCGGACACAAACAGGGGTTTTTAAACACACACCAAATTATACGCACAATCAAAGACACCTGGACATGATAATCACATTAGACAGAGAACCAATGAGGAAACGGGGCAGAGACATGACGCAATACAATAACAAACACACATGGGGAAACACAGGAGGCGGAGACATGACGTGAACGAAAACAAAACGCACATGGCATAGGTAAACAACACGAGAGTCTTTATGAATGGAATGTCTATCGGAGAGTTTTTGAATAGCGCTGGAAAGCGCGCAGTGGAATGGGGAAGTCGGGAAAGTCTAACAGAGTCCCCCCCCAAAGGCGCTTCTCCCGAAGCGCCGAAAGTTCTGACCGTTCTGGCGGACCTGGGCCCCTGGGCAGGATCATAACATCTGCCCCCCAGGACCCGAGGCTGGCGATGTCCAGTGTCCTGAGGCCAGAGCAGAGCGTGTCGGGCTATCCCTGAGAACTTGGTCGAGAACTTGGTCGAGAACTTGGTCGAGAACTTGGAGTGATGCTTGACCTGGTGCTTGACTTGGAGCTCGGAGTGATGCTTGACCTGGTGCTGGGCCTGGATCTCGGAGCTGCGCGTGACCTGGTGCTGGGCCTGGAGCTCGGAGCTGCGCATGACCTGGTGCTGGGCCTGGATCTCGTAGCTGTGCGTGACCTGTTGCTGGGCATGGATCTCGTAGCTGCGCATGACCTGGTGCTTGACCTGGATCTCGGAGCTGCGCGTGACCTGGTGCTTGGCCTGGAGCTTGACCTGGAAGCAGGATCGGAGTCAGCTCTGGAACCAGGATCGGAATCAGCTCTCGTACCTGAATCAGAATCAGCTTTGGCACCCGGGTCAGTAACAGCTTTGGCACCTGGATCAGAGACAGACTTGGAAACAGACTTAGAGAAGGACTTGGAAACAGACTTCGAGAGAGACTTGGAAACAGACTTCGAGAGAGACTTGGAAACAGACTTTGAGAGAGACTTGGAAACAGAACAGAGAACTCTGTTAGACCGAAAACCATAGACAAAATCAAAAGCTTGTTTGGAAACAGCATTGGAATTTTTAATTTGAGACAGAGGAGGAGACAGAGGAGGAGACAGAGGAGTGAGCTGGGTTGGAAACGGAGCTGGAACCGGAGCTGGGAGTTAAATCAGCCTCTGAACTGAGAAGGAGAGCAAAAACATATCCAGAAACTAAACCTATGTAGCTAGCTATGAAATCAGAAACTGGACTTGGAACTGAACTAGGAACTGGGCTAGGAACAGGGTCAGAACCTGGACTTGGACTAGGAACTGGACTAGGATTCAAGCAGAAACCTGGACATGGACATGGACTGGGATTAGAGCAGGAACCTGAACATGGACTTGGACATGGACTAGGAACTGAACTTGGACTAGCTTGAGAAGAGGTCATCCCATGGACCTCAGACATGGACAGGGCAGGAGTGGAGGTTTCTTCTCGAACCTCTGACTGCTGCTTGTCGGGGCTGGAAGTCGCCACATTAACCTCCCTGAGCAGCTCCGCTGTGGAGACCTTCTGCTGGGCCTCCAACTGGAGCTCGGAGCTGGAGGTCGCCACGTTAACCTCCCTGAGCAGCTCCGCTGTGGAGACCTTCTGCTGGGTCTTCGGCTGGAGCTCGGGGCTGGAGGTCGCCACGTTAACCTCCAGGTGTAGCTCCGTGGAGGAGACTTCCTGCTGTGTCTCCTGCTGGAGCTCGGGGCTGGAGATCACCACGTTAACCTCCAGGGGCAGCAACTACCATCATTAGCAACTAGAATGGAATGTCTATCGGAGAGTTTTTGAATAGCGCTGGAAAGCGTGCAGTGGAATGCGGAAGTGTTCGAGTCCACCGCTCGAGCGACTTGGGAAACTCTAACACAAACACAAAACTAAGATGGTACAAATGGAAATGGAAAGAAACCAGGGCTGTTTTCAAATCATAATGGTAGAATTTGTACAACTTTATAAGAGAAAACATGTCAATGTTGTAGTCAGTGGAGTGTGATATGATCAGTGTTTATATTCAACAGTTACGTAGCCCTCTGAAGCTGGCAAAAGACCTGCTCCTCACACAGAAGAAGTGGCATGACCTGTGGCCCAGCACTTTCATCATGCTTGCTCCCCAACCTAACCCCATGTTCAGTGTGTTTGTAATCCCTGGACCCTCAACCACCACCACTCCCCAGCCCAGCAGCACTCTACACCATTCTGTGATGCTCACATCAACCCAGCATTGTTCCTCCAGCTTCTGCCATCTGACCACATGTGCCAAGTCCACCACATGCATACAGTATATTAGAAGAATGGAGGCCAAGACTTGCAAAAAACTGTGGTCACTACAGGACAGCAGAGACTGGACATAGCAAATAGAAGGGCATTATTTACTGTCAGAACACAGAGACTCTAACAAAAGAGCATTATTAACACAGTGGCTGGAGCAAATAAGAAAGAAATAGAATTTAGTGCCTTATATAGTTGTATGTATATATACTTTGTATGTAAATATAATGCTTAAATAGTTGTAGTATTTTGTTGTTGTTTTGTGTATAGTCTTATATACCCATGCCTTAATGCTTTATAATAGTTTATCACTTGTGTTTATTGTTATGGTGTGTGTGTGTGTGTGTGTGTGTGTGTGTGTGTGTGTGTGTGTGTGTGTGTGTGTGTGTGTGTGTGTTGTACTGTATTATTCTTAATCTGATGTATTTGTTTATTTATTTTTTAAAAATACAAATCTACTGTTTATATTCCAGTGACTGGTCACTGATTTATATCACACTTTTACTTTAGTAATCACTCTGTGAGCCTGGGTGGTAAAACATTTTATAATCTCTTTATTTTTTTTCATACCACCTTAAAGCATCTTAGCACAAATCTTTAAATAAGTAATAGAGTAATCATATGTAGCATTAATTAGGATTTCTAATAACTCAAATCACAAACAATAGAATGAAAAAGAATACAATAACATTAATACAGTAAAATACATTATTTTGTAAAAAGATATATTCATAACAGTACATACATAGAGAAAAGCCATAAAATGCATTGAATTAAATCACCAATATCATTATCAAACTACACAGAAGTGAACTGTGGTGATTAATAATTTACTAATTTTAACAGCAGTAGTTATTTAAAAATTTAATTCAAAATTTAATTGTTTTCTGAGGTGGGACTCAAACTGATGTCATCTTGTTGGCAGCGTCAACTGAATTTTACACAAAAAAAGCCTTTTTTCTGAGAAAAAATACAAAACAGATGCATGTAAATCCCTTGTTTCTCTTTATTCCTCCTTTCTTTTCTTTTTTTCTTTAATTTCCTCTCTTTTTCTCTCATTTTTCCTCTTTCTTTTCCTCTTTTTCCTCTTTCCCCCTTCTCCCCCTTCTTCCTCATAATTCATCCCCCCCATAGCTTATTACACATATATTTATATATTTCACAGAAAGTCTTGTGTAAGTTTTAAGTTTACATTCATACTGAGCTTGAAAAAGGTACATAGAGGACTAATTTCAAATCTTGCATAACATTGATGTATTTCTGTAGCCAGTGGCTACTGATAAAGGTGTACGTACACGCCTCGAGGTTGTGGCTCAACATGTCGGTTTTGGAATTCAGTCACTGAGGTAATGTTTCTGTTACTGATATACTGTCGGCCGTGTGACTCTGTTGTTCAATTTTACTGTTTAAAACATTATTCACAGTGTTACTGTAAAGTTTAGTTTGGTGACCGTTTTTAGGTTAACTGTTAAGCCTTTTTAAAAACATGACTGAAATGAATTAAATGGACAAAAAGGTTTCTATAAAGACAAATTGGCATTTTTAGTTCCCCAAAGAACCTTTTTAGTGGTTGTTAAAAAATTAAACTATTTAGGGCTCTTTGACTGTACAACAAGGTTCTATTTTTTAAATTTATTTATTTTATTCTTATTTTTGTTTGTCAGCTTACAGCAATCTTGTTTATCATACAGCTTCATGTTAATATATAAATACACTATTTTTCATGTTAGTTGATGTTCATAATGTATTAACTGATGTTAACATTCAGCTTTTAAAATAAAAATGATGGTAACACTTTGCAATAAGGTTTTATTTGTAACACTGTATCTTAACAGTGTTAACACATTAGGTGGAGCATTATGAATTAATATGAAAGAACAATTGTATTTTTATTGTGTAATATTAACCAGGATGTATAAGTTCTGTAAAAAAAAAAATAGTTATTTGTTAGGTCATGTTAGTCAGTGCGGTAACGAATGGGGCCTTATAGTAAAGTTATGCCAAATAAGTTATTACATGTGGGCAAATGCTTGGTTTGACCTAATAGAACAGATCCAGATTTCATGATTATGTATAAAATGGTGTAAAATGTGAGTATAAAATAGATAAACCACAAGAGACAGCAATTTGTAGTACATCAATCTTTCTATATGTCTGCATAGAGCTTGACATGAAGGGGCTGGTTTGCTACTGCAAACCAGTACTCATCAGTCTTTGCCAGTGTGTGCAGATTATTGCCAATGGCAGACTGTTGTTTATGACTCAAAGTGTGAATGTATGGTATTTTAGGAATGTTACCACTAGACTCAGGCCACTGCAGAGAATAAACTGCTGATAACTTTTCAACACGTTTTTTCACTCCTTTAATTACTAATTGCTTCATAACCGATGAAACAGTTTACTGTTTGTGTCTTTATTCCGGCTTTTTAACAAACACTCCAGCGTCCTCTCACTTTATGATGACAAATTTGTTGACGTTATTTAATGCATCCACTTTAGTTAATGCATTATCTAACATCAATCAGCAATGAGCAATGTATTTTACACCATTTATTCATCTTGAACAATTCTTAACTAACTAGTATGTTAACTAGCGTGTTTTTCATATTGCTTTAACTAATGTTAACAGATTCAACATCAGTAAATGCTGTAGAAGTTCATTCAAGTGTTTCTTTCAAGGACTTCATGAAAAACGTATTTCAATGTGTTGTTTAAATGTAAACAATGAGGTGTGCATGTGTAGAGCAGTTAACTGTTTAAAATACATAAAAAGACCAGAGCATTTTTTTTCTTTTTCTTTTTTCATGCCCTTTCTGCCTGGTCAGGTATAGGGTATTTTATTTAGATTTACTGTCTGACCCCTGATAGCATTATTTTCTGGGTGTGGGAATTAATGATAACTAGCATCAATAAGCATAATTTTCAAGATGATCAGTTTGCCCACATAAATCTGATACTGTTTTGGCATATGTAAGGCATATGAAATTTCACACATAGGCATGAGGAATTTGTCGAATGCAAAAGGTATTCAAAACTTTAACCCTATCTGTATCCATCATCCCTCTATCTGCCTCTAACTGTATCTATCATCTGTCTAACCGTACCCATCATACCATTAAATAAATAAATGAATACATATTTATAATATATGTAATATATTGACCTCTTTGTTATTTTCAGAGGTGGACAGTAATGAAGTACATTTACTTGAGTACTGTACTGTACACTTTTGAGTATCTGTACTTTTTCTGGAAACTTGTGACTTTACCTTAACTACATTTGAAAGACAAATATCGTACTTTTCACATTTACATTAATGGACACTATGTGAGAACATGGTCCTAAAAACAATGCAAAGTTAATTTTGTACATGAAATATTATTTTATTCACTTCACAACATCACATATTGGCCAACATCGCCCTTCAAACAATACAGGAATAATACAATCTGCATGAGCTTTTTTAACAACATAACTTGATCAACATGTTCATCATGAAACCAAAAGTCACAAAGACAATATTTCAAGACAATATTGTCTTGACTTCATAAACAGGCCAACATGGCCAAACAGCAAGGCCCCCAACTAAACTGCTAAACTTCTGAACTAGAAAATGGAGAATGCTTCAGGTACCGATCCTGATCCATCCGAGGGTCCAAGGAGTGGTTAGATATATTGAAAAGAACCAGAGGTGGACAAAGTACAGATACTACAGGTCACATATTACTCCATTACAAGTGAAAATTGTAAAGACAGATTTTTACTTAAGTAAAAGTACAGAAGTACTTGCTTTTAAAAGTATTTAAGTATCAGAAGTAAATTTCCTTTTTCATGTCAACACATTGTTTTATTATTGTTGCATTGACAGTGACATGTGAAGGCCAACGTATGGTAACCCATACTTGGAATTTGTCCTCTGCATTTAACCCATCCAAGTTAGTGCACACGCATTAGGAGTTGTGAGTAGTGAATACACAAACTACAAACCATGAACACACCCGGAGCAGTGGGCAGCCATTTTTGCTGCAGCGCCCGGGCAGCAGTTGAGGGTTAAGAGCCTTGCTCAAGTGCCCAACAGTGGTAGCTTGGCGGTGCTGGGATCTGAACTCACGACCTTCCGATTGGTAGCCCAACTTCTTAACCACTGAGCTACCACCACCCCATAAATGTTGTATGTAATGCTTACAATAACTTATGCCTCTGAAACAACCTACTGAATACACTGACTAGCTTGTAATATCTGTGGAATAAAGAGCTTTTAGAATGTCACAAAGCATGTAGAAATGATAACTGCTCTCTCTATGGCTCCGTGGCAGCACCAACACAGATTTGAATGTTCCGGTGTGATTTTTGTCAAAGGTTTAATAGACAGACGAATCGTTATCATTTAGGAAAGAGATCTTGTGGGTGTTTGAATCAAGATCGCGATCTTTTTCTGATTAATCATGCAGCTCAACACATAACATTAGTAATTATGCAAGGTAACAAAAAACTAAAAGAAAGTTACAAGATATTAATTTATTTAACTCTTAAACTCATTTACATTGGAATTCACGCTTTTGCGTGCTAACTAACGTCATTGTCGAAACCTTACCTATGCATAAGCGATGTATCCACAAGGCTATGGCAACTTGGCGGGCAAATCCATAAATCATTTGGCCGACCATACTTCATACTCATTAACATATAATACTTCGTGAAACACACACACACACACCTGGGAAAGAACAACTCCCAGGATACAGGAAAAAAGTCATAAATTACAACGTTTGCCAAACTGTCAGTTCGAGGGATCATAATTTACACACACATTTGTGAGTGACATGAGGTTCATGAATTATGTGACATACATAAAATGACCGTGGGGCAGACTTAAGGGGCGGTCTTCGGTTTTGGTAACACCCCTGTTTTTTCCCTGACGCAAAACCCGATACCTCTCATTTGAACAGAAATTCTAGGTGGTGAAACACACATCATCCTTCTAGCGTTTTTAGGGGATTGCGGAGCAGACATTGTATGAGTATTACAGCGCGTCTTCTATGTTTTAACAACGGCTCTTTATTTAATCAACAGCTTCAACACACACACACACATGTGCACACTGTAATGCCTCAGCACAAGCAGCATCATATAATTCACACAATTATAACCAGAAGAAATAAAACAATGGGCCTTCTCAGCCAGAGAACCCACAAGAAACTCTGGACCAAAATGTCTCCACTCAGGGAGCCATAAAACAAGGAATCCACCCCAGACACCCAGGAACCACTTAAATCCAGCATGTGCATCTGCCTTATCTCAACCAACACGGCAAGCGTTAAAGGCCTCCTTGACCCAGGGCTGAACCCTCTCGACCACAGAAACTGCTCTCAAATGCAGTGATTTAGGCCTTTTTGGGCCAGACCAGTAAGGCCAATAAATTGTGGAAGAAAGGAGAGACCTTTTCGCTCAGTCACAAAGATTACACATTCCACAAGTCCACACAAGGACTCGCACATTCCACAATCGGTGCCTACCAGGAGCAACGACTGTGGGAATTAATACATCTTTGAACAACTGCAATCACCTATGTCCTACCATGTGTTGTTCTATTTTCGTCATGTGTATCACCTTTAAGTTGCCACTAATTATTTCATTTAATCATGTATTAGTGTAGTAGCCCTAGGAGGATCATTGTGTTTTAAATATTAGTAATGTACTTTAAGTATAGTCAAACATGTCTTGTTTGGTATGTATGTGTTCATTGAGTGATTTCCTAAATCATAAGAGTAAGGAAATTTGTGTAGATATTTCTGTTGTGTACATGCAAGTTTCAGGATAAAGTTTAATAATCCACTCATCATTGAAGAGTGTGGAACCACTCATCCACATGGACAAGGGGCTGATTAGCATAATAGGTGGAGAATCTGGCTAACACCCCGCCCAAAGACAATATTGATTGGAGGAAGCACTCTGGGCTGGACTAGCCCAGGAAGTGTTAAAATCCTAAGAACACAAGTTTGAGGTCGTCACTTGCCTCGCTCTCTCTCGTGTCTCTTGCTTCTTGGCACGTTTCGAAGGACGGGGTCGGTGGAGGGTCTCCAGAGCCAATCAACGTCGGAGAGATCAGATCACGTTTACCTCGGCCTGGGGACCCAGCGAGAGCCGCCGCCTGCTTTTCAAGCCTCCCGCCTTCATTCCACTCAGCATTCCGATTGGTCTTCCGAGACGCCTCTCACCGACCAGACCGCTGACGACACCACGACGTAACGAGGAAATCCCTTCAACACAGCTAAGGCAAGCACAATACCCCAGAATCTAGCTAATCTGGTGTCTATAATAAGTTGAGCCCTTCTAAAGGAAGTGAAGATAACTAAATAAGTTGATGGTTCGTTCAGATCATGGTCTGTGAAATAGCATGCAACGCTAGAGACTCGGAACTTCATTCACCCTTCATCATCACCCGTTTGTGTGTGTGTGTGTGTGTGTGTGTGTGTGTGTGTGTGTGTGTGTGTTTTATATATTAGATTAGTTTCTGTGTCATAGAATAGTTCAATAAAGTCTCGTCTGTTCTTAAATGCGTGTTCTTTTTGCTTACAAGTGTCTATTGCCTTGAATTGTGATTCTGCTACATGCTCTTAGAATAATGTGCCACTATGTTTAGGATATTATTGCCGGTGGCCACGGAGGTAATATCTAATGCATAATTGATGAATACACTAGTTTCAACTTATCGCTGGACGAATAGTTGATCAGTAATACTAAATTAGTCAAATTTCCCTTTTCGAGCTGATCTGTTAATCTCTCTGACATCTTTGGAGGAGAATAAAGATAGCTCAATTTAACAACTAATTTTTACTTACGTAAAATGGTGGAGAATATATCAAATTAACCCAAACAGCTAATTTTCACTACATATTCTGGTAGATAATGCGGGCACACTTTAAAACTCTTGTCTCCTTTAAAACGGTGCTTTGAATCCAAGCGTGCGCTTTTCTTTCGTTTTTAAAGCTGATTCGCTACAACACACACATGCGCATGCACACGCACACGTAAGCATGTATGCGCGTACATACACACAGACAGAAGACAGGAGGGGTCATAAATTATACACGTTTATGGGTCTGATATGAGGGTCATAAATCATGTTCATGGGACTGACATGAGGGTCATAAATCATGTTTTGACATAAAGTATAGGATATTTACTACTGGTGTGTGCTTCTGCTGTTTGAATGTCAGCTTTCATAAATGTTGTGATGAAAAGTAAAGATTTTGTGTGTAAGCAGTTAAAAAAAAAGTAGGATAAATGTACTCATTCCTATAAAACAAATTCATTCTGCAATAATACTGTTAGGTTTCCTCTTCTCCAGCTTCTCTTCCTACAAAGAGTGGTGAGTGGCGTGCTTCCGCATTCCACTGCGCGCTTTCCAGCGCTATCGGAGAGATGGACATTCCATTCACAAAGACTCTCGTTTTGTTTACTTCTGCCATGTGCTCTTTTGTTTTTGTGTTGCGTCATGTCTCTGCCCCCGTTTCCTCATTAGTTCGCCTTTTAACAGATGATTATCGTGTCCAGGTGTCTCTCGTTTAATCTTGTTCTGTTTGAATGAACTCTGCTACTTAAATCCATGTCTGTGTCCGCTTCGTCGCAGAGTATTATATTGGAATTGGTTAAGTTAGATGAGAAAGATTGATTTTGATGTCAAAGATCGCGACGAAGCAAGTGTTTTTTCCCAGGCGTTCCCTGGTTCCTGCGTTTTATCTCATGTTTTTGTTTACACGGTGTTCCTGGGTCCTTGGATACCTGCTTCGTAAGTTCCTGGACTTACGTAAGCCCTTTAAGTGTTCTCATCTGTGGCTAACCCTTTTTGGAAGATTGACGTGCTGTTTTTTTGTATTTTTTGTATTGTTCTGAATGTATTGTTCTGAATTCTGAATGTGCCCTTTTGTTGTTCCTAATAAACTGACCACTTTCCCCTGCGAGTGCATCCTGTTTCCCTTCTAACCCCGGTGTCGTAACAAATACAACTATTACTATTTTTTTAAGTCAAAAATATTCATATTACGATTAGGGCTAACTTACTCTCTGAAATAACCTGAAGGTAGTTTGCTGCCTTCAAATTAAGTCAAATTAATCAGCTAGGCCTAGTAGGTGATGGTACACACCTTTTAATACAGAAACAGAACATTAACTTTGACACAGCACTCACTTTGACACACTTTTTAAATGTCAAGTTATCAACTGTACTTCAGTAGAATATGTTTGTGGCCAACTTTTTAAACGTTAGCCAAAAGTTCTGAAAAGACTGTTCACATTAAGTAGTTAACGTTACATAAACATGTAACATTACATGATGCTACAAGGAACAATGCGAGGAAGGGGTATATGAATATCAAAAAGATAGCATTAAAGCATTTCACTAACCTTTCCTTTCCTCTGTGTCTTGCTCATTATGTCGAAACAGTTTAACATTACTGGTTCGCCACAAGTTTCTGGAAATCAAGTCGAAATCGTTTCAGTAAATAAAGTGCAAGTTGTCACTTAACAGAAATCAAATAATGTGCTGACGTGTTTTTCTTTTACATTTATCATTTTATTTTATCAAAACTTCTAGTAACATTGACGCTAAAATGTCCGTCTTGTCAGGATTCAAATCAAATGCCCACATGCGTTAGTTTGCTGTTCTGTCTCAACGTGACCAATTATGTAACGTTTGCCTGGTCGCAATCATCTCATTGGCAGATTTGTATTCAAACCTTGACCGGGAAATTTGAATCGATGTTGCAATGGTAATTAGAGGAGAATTTACAAATATTTATCAGTAAGTTACCAGCCGATTATGAATCGTTCAAAAAGGAAGTACAAAACATACATAAGCAACAATGGCCCTGAACCAAGGGCCACCAATTATTTATGAACAAAAAAGGTAGGTAATTATCATTATTACTTATATAATTATTATAAGATTACTGTAATTATTATTTTGTTGTTGTATTTGTTGATGATGATGATATTGTTCTATTATGTTCTATTGTTGTGCTACTACTACTATAATAATAATAATAATAATAATAATATTATTATTATTATTATTATTATTATTATTATTATTATTATTATTATTATTATTATTATTATCACTATTAGGCTAAATGATTTTAGTTGATGTTAAAGTAGGTATAGAGTGTAACTCTCATTAACACCTCATTTATTATGTCAGGTTTCATATAGAATGACCTATAAAATTTTCTTAGAAAAAGAGAACATAAAACCACTTCCAGACTCTTTCTGCACACAGTCAAAGGTAAGAATCTCTCTCTCTCTCTCTCTCTCTCTCTCTCTCTCTCTCTCTCTCTCTCTCTCTCCTTTATAGGCCTATACTTATGCTGCTGTTCTTCTTGTTTCATATTGTTATGCAATTACTACAATGCTGATGTTAATAATTTATAAATGCAATAAAATTACTTTATAAACACATACAAACACAAAAAAGGTATATATTTAATTTATAAACCTAATAATGTGTTACTTTATTTTTGTTTTAGATAATAAATCAGTCCTTTAACAATGAGGCAACCCTTAGAGCATGTAGAAAACCAGTGCTACAGGTGAGTATGTTTCTAATTTTAAATATCCTACATGCAGTTAAACAGAATTATTTTACATCTCATATGGTTCACAGTTTATGTCTTTTGATATGTACATGTAAGAGTTTTGAATGAGTTCTCACATTCATTGTCTAAATTTTTGATGGGTTTGTAAATTGCTAATTTTATGTACTTTTCCATATATGCAATCATACAGGCAGCCTTACTTGAGCATGCAGGCAATGAGGGGAATTTCTCTCAGTCTGATGCTACCCAGGAACAGTCAGAGTCATCGAACAGCTGCACATTGAAGGTATTGTTACACACATGTGATAGACAGCATCAGTTTACAAGAGCAAAATTACATATCAATGCATGAGCCAAGCTGTGAAATACTTATAAAAATCACACTGTATAATCTTAGTGATGTAGGAATTTGCTCTTTTTTTGCTTACTTTTCCATGTATACAATCACACAAGCAGCCTTACTTGAGCATGCAAGGCAATGAGGGGAATTTCTCTCAGTCTGATGCTACCCAGGAACAGTCAGAGTCATCGAACAGCTGCACATTGCAGGTAATGTTACACACATGATGGACAGCATCAATTTATGGACAGGCACAATTACATATCAATGCATGATCCAAGCTATGAAATACTTATGAAAATCACACTGGAGTAGGAACAGAAGCACATCGGGTATTGTGACATGATTGTGTTTGTGTATGTTTACTTGTGAGGGCCAAATATCCACAATTATATAGTCAAGTATTATGATAACCAATATTGTGAGGAGATTTTACTGATTTTACTTTTACATGACTTTACTGGTTGAAAAGGCTTCTAAATCAATCAAACCATGTTTGCATTCCAATGTAGTATTTTGCAAGATTCTGTGATGAGAACATTTAGGGGTGAAACAAGTGTGTGTGTGTGTGTGTGTGTGTGTGAGCATACATTGTTTTTTACAAAACTGATTATGCTTAGTATTCCGTAGGTGCATCTATTTCAACGCAAAACACGCAACTGATATTCAATTTATTTGTCATTAATCATGCAGACAACTTTAACTAAGCTTCACTGTAATGAGACAAATTGCAGTCAATCTGATGTCACCCAGAAACTACCAGAGAGAGTTGTAGAGTCTCACAGCAACACATCACAGGTAAACACAAATGATTGTGGAGTCACAGTCAAAATAGTTTCTGCAAGCTAAATCAAATTTAAATCCAGAATTGCTGTAACTATAAATCAAATGTATGTACTTCAAACCAGTATGTACCACAGCATGTTCAAAAATCAAAATAAGCATTAAACTGCAAGCACAAAAAAACTCCCAAAAAACTATAATGATATACAGTTTCAATCATGAGACCATTTAACAAAAATTAATTATTGACTAACCTGAAGCATGCTATTAATTTAAACATGGAAAAATAACTGCCTAAAAATCTCTACATGTTTTTAGAAGCCGCATAATGGTGATGAGTTGCTGTATTCTGGATCATCTCTGTTAGGTTTCCCCTTCTCTAGCACTCGCGACTCGGCAAGGAGTGAGCGAG
Organism: Cranoglanis bouderius; assembly: GCA_023630585.1. Lineage (NCBI taxonomy): Eukaryota > Metazoa > Chordata > Actinopteri > Siluriformes > Cranoglanididae > Cranoglanis > Cranoglanis bouderius. The sequence continues at coordinate 375,294 of CM042562.1, forward strand.
TGGCATACTTCCGCATTCCATTGCATGCATTCCAGCGCCATTCAAAAACTCTCTGATGGACGTTTCATTCATGGACTCACGCTTTGTTTACTTCTGCCATGTGCTCATGTTTTCATTCACGTCATGTCTCCGCCTATGTTCCCCCATGTGCTTATGTTTTGGTCTGCGTCATGTCTCCGCCTCCTGTGTTTCCCCATGTGCGTTTGTTTTCGTTCGTGTCATGTCTCCGCCTCCTCATTTGTTCATGTAGTGGTCTCAGCTGTCATTGATTTGGACACGTGATTGTGTTTAAATACGCCACTCCGTCTCCGCTTCGGCGTGGAGTATTAGTAATAGCTTTAGTATAGTTTAACTGTGCGCTTTTTTCCCTTAGCTCTTTTCTCGTGATTTCCAGATCACCTTTCTGGTTTAGCATTAGTATAGCTTAACTTAGATGTGTTTAACCGTGCGCTTCGTTCCTTAGCTCTTTTCTCGTGATTTCCAGATCACCTTTATAGCCTCGCATTCATTTTCCCTGTGTTTTCCGGATTTTCTACCAGTTGTGGATTACTGTTTGGATTATTTCTACCTTCTTTGATAACGGTGACGTTCCTATTGATGCATTGAGGTATTTATGTTGACTGAAGTCCTTTATGTTTATTTTTTGTAGCGAATCAGCTTTAAAAATGATAGAAAAGCGCACGCTTGGATTCAAAGCACCGTTTTAAAGGAGACAAGAGTTTTAAAGCGTGCCCGCATTATCTACCAGAATATGTAGTGAAAATTAGCTGTTTGGGTTAATTTGATATATTCTCCACCATTTTACGTAAGTAAAAATTAGTTGTTAAATCGAGCTATCTTTATTCTCCTCCAAAGATGTCAGAGAGATTAACAGATCAGCTCGTAAAGGGAAATTTGACTAATTTAGTATTACTGATCAACTATTCGTCCAGCGATAAGTTGAAACTAGTGTATTCATCAATTATGCATTAGATATTACCTCCGTGGCCACCGGCAATAATATCCTAAACATAGTGGCACATTATTCTAAGAGCATGTAGCAGAATCGCAATTCAAGGCAATAGACACTTGTAAGCAAAAAGAACACGCATTTAAGAACAGACGAGACTTTATTGAACTATTCTATGACACAGAAACTAATCTAATATATAAAACACACACACACACACACACACACACACACACACACACACAAACGGGTGATGATGAAGGGTGAATGAAGTTCCGAGTCTCTAGCGTTGCATGCTATTTCACAGACCATGATCTGAACGAACCATCAACTTATTAATTTATCTTCATTTCCTTTAGAAGGGCTCAACTTATTATAGACACCAGATTAGCTAGATTCTGGGGTATTGCGCTTGCCTTAGCTGTGTTGAAGGGATTTCCTGGTTACGTCGTGGTGTCGTCAGCGGTCTGGTCGGTGAGAGGCGTCTCGGAAGACCAATCGGAATGCTGAGTGGAATGAAGGCGGGAGGTTTGAAAAGCAGGCGGCGGCTCTCGCTGGGTCCCCAGGCCGAGGTAAACGTGATCTGATCTCCCCGACGTTGATTGGCTCTGGAGACCCTCCACCGACCCCGTCCTTCAAAACGTGCCAAGAAGCAAGAGACAGGAGAGAGAGCGAAGCAAGTGACGACCTCAAACTTGTGTTCTTAGGATTTTAACACTTCCTGGGCTAGTCCAGCCCAGAGTGCTTCCTCCAATCAATATTGTCTTTGGGCGGGGTGTTAGCCAGATTCTCCACCTATTATGCTAATCAGCCCCTTGTCCATGTGGATGAGTGGTTCCGCACTCTTCAATGATGAGTGGATTATTAAACTTTGTCCTGAAACTTGCATGTACATATCAGAACAATCTACACAAATTTCCTTACTCTTATGATTTAGGAAATCACTCAGTGAACACATACATACCAAACAAGACATGTTTGACTATACTTAAAGTACATTACTAATATTTAAAACACAATGATCCTCCTAGGGCTACTACACTAATACATGATTAAATGAAATAATTAGTGGCAACTTAAAGGTGATACACATGAAGAAAATAGAAAAACACATGGTAGGACATAGGTGATTGCAGTTGTTCAAAGATGTATTAATTCCCACAGTCGTTGCTCCTGGTAGGCACCGATTGTGGAATGTGCGAGTCCTTGTGTGGAATTGTGGAATGTGTAATCTTTGTGACTGAGCGAAAAGGTCTCTCCTTCCTTCCACAATTTATTGGCCTTACTGGTCTGGCCCAAAAAGGCCTAAATCACTGCATTTGAGAGCAGTTTCTGTGGTCGAGAGGGTTCAGCCCTGGGTCAAGGAGGCCTTTAACGCTTGCCGTGTTGGTTGAGATAAGGCAGATGCACATGCTGGATTTAAGTGGCTCCTGGGTGTCTGGGGTGGATTCCTTGTTTTATGGCTCCCTGAGTGGAGACAATTTGGTCCAGAGTTTCTTGTGGGTTCTCTGGCTGAGAAGGCCCATTGTTTTATTTCTTCTGGTTATAATTGTGTGAATTATATGATGCTGCTTGTGCTGAGGCATTACATTTTATTTAAACTGTTCCTAATAAACTGAACACTTTTCCCTGCAAGTGCATCCTGCTTATCACCTTCACCCTACGGGTCGTAACAATCTCTTACCAAAGTTCAGAGTTTGCTGCTGTTGTCATATTTGTTGCGACATAATCTAACAGGAGTTGCATTAGAACATCTTTTAAAAATTTTACTGAACATTTTCCAGGGTTGGTACCTGAAACTGTATACCTCTTTAACAAACGTTATGTTAACATTATGAACCTCATTTTTACTGTGTGTCATGTTTTAACTATTTGGGAACAAGAGAGAAAAGCCCTAAGCATTGTGATGTCTGTGAGGCAGCCTTTGTTGCAGATGCTAATCTGAAAAATGGCTCTTTTTTCCTAGTATTGAGCTTGTCATCATAGCTCAAAGACATTCTTGAAAATCAAAGTTTAACTTTGTCAAGGCAGACTACAGCTGAGAAAGATGATCTAAATGATCTAAACAGGGTGGAGCTGAATATAGAAAATTGAGAAAAAATGGCCAATTAGGTGAATGTGACATAAGCTTACTGTGGAATTGTGATGGAATTCCCATTTTCAGAAGCTCAAATTACCAGGTGTGGCCCATTTAATATCAGGTCATAGAACTACAGCCAAAGGACAGAAAAAACAATATCTGTGTGCCATGTATTTGGTTTGGTGAAAAGAAACCTATCATGTCTGTGCTGCTAACCCCTTTTGTGAATGAGCTGTCTTCTCTTGAGAGGGAAGGGTTAATTTGGAAAAACTCACAATGTAGAGCGCATTTCCAAGGTGTATGCACTAATATGTAGCTCTGACTCAGCTGCCCGCCCCCTCCTCAGAAACACAAAACAATTCGATGGACAATATGGGTGTGATTTCTGCTATCACATAGGTGGAGGTCCTTATCCATATAGAAGACCAGAGCCTGTTCTCTGATCAGAAACTGAACATTATGAGCATGCTATGGCAGCTACCATAGAATGGCCAGTCAAGGGTGTTAAAGGCCCGTCAGAATTGATGCGATTACAAAAGTTTCAAATGATTAACGGTTTTGTCCCAGAATACCAGCATAGTGTTTGTCTGGGTGTCACTCGGCAACTGGCAACTCTTTGGCTGGACTCTACCAATCACAACAAACATGGGAATGAAAGCAGACATAATTGACCGAGAACTGTTGGCTATAAAACCTCCTGTAGTGATAACCAGAACACCCAGGTCATTACAAGACAGGAAATATTGGAAAGCATCAGAATGGCGGTCATTTCTTCTTTTCTATTCTTTGCCTATTCTAAATGGTGTTCTAATGAAGAAATATTGGAACCACCTGTTTCTTTTAGTTTTTGCTTTGCATACCTTGCTAAAAGTGTTAGGAACTGGGGTCCTTCAACATCAACATTTTCATTTGAATCTTTCAATGGTACTTTATTAAAGTACTTCAGCGGTACTACACAGGTCCCTGTTCAAATAGTAAAGACATTCCTTAGGTGGAAGAGTCTGCAAAAAATGGTGAAAAAATGCTTAGTCAACACAGATGCTAAACTAAAAAACCTCAAAACTCTCCCAACTGAAAAATAGTAATTCCATGAGTTGTAAAGGGAAAAATCTGACTGGAAATGTCACTGTGTTTGGTCCTCTTTCTGAGTGTGGACTGTGCATCACATGTCTTTGCCATTGAAGAACTGAATGGTGGTAAAGTGTGCAACCGTTACAAACAAAATTGTGCACTTATTTCGTAAGGCATTAATCCTACAGTCGTTTCCTAATTGGTGAGACACTCTATCACTCAGAAGGTTACAGCAGATTAAAGAAAATAAATAATTCTATTGCAGAATTAAAAGATGGGACCTTGTGTAAAGTCTTGAGCTTAGTTTCTTTTGAAACTGACAGGAACAGTGCCTCAAAGAGTGATCGTGGAAAAAATTGCTGTGTAGTCATGCAGAAGCTTGTAAAGTCAAGATCATTGTGTAGGGACATTCAGTTGAATATTTCATCCAAGTTTGTGTATGAGGTGTCTGAAACCAATCATGTGTATGCTGTGAACACTGACTCATTTAAAAGAAAATGTGTAATGGTAAAGTTACAGGACAGTACATTTGTCATACCTCTCTCAAATAATGTAGAAATGGACTGAATGGTGTGTACATTATAGCCTAACTGGGTAAGAATAACAGAATCTAGTTTTACACCATACAAAACATGCTTTTTATAAGAATGAAGAAATGAAAATGTGCTTTAAGCTAAATTCTTTCTTGTTCTGTACAGAAATGTTATACCAATCCTTTGTATACTGTAAGTGTGCTTTAGATACTCAATGTAATGTCAATAAATGGAGAAGTGTATATTTTCTTAACACCATATGTGTTACGTAACACAAACGGGGACTGGATGCAAGCGCAGGGGAAAGTCACTTTAATAGGAAAAAAACAAAAGTATAAGGACAGGGGGAAACACAAATAACCATAAGTATTGGGACAGGGGAAAAAACGTAACTCAAAGGCAGGGTCAAAACAAACGATAATCCTCATGACAAAACAAAGGCTGTAGTTTACAAAAATACATGGGCAATAATCCACAGAATCACCAGGAAGTGGATCTACAAAGGCAAGGTTATATTCCACAATAGAACGAGGCAGTAATCCAAACAATCGCAAGGCTGGAGTCCATGGTCCAGGAGAGTGCAAACACACGGCACATTCATTCACATAGATATCTAATACATACAATACTCTGCAAGGAAGCAGAAACGGAAGAGGTTTAAATAACTAAAATAATCAGAAACAAACGAGGTTAAACACAGAACACCTGAAACTCATAATTAAACAATAAACGGAAAACCTATCAATGAACGGGGCGGAGACATGATGTAAACCAGGGAACAGAAAACCAATGAAAATACCGAGGCGGGGACATGACGTCAAACAAAAACAGAAGCACATGGCAATGAAAACAAAACATGAGTTCATGAATGGGTCTTCCTCAACGGCGGTGCGGAGCATGGAATGCGGAAGTGTTCGAGTCAGCTGCTCACTTAGTGAGTGACTCCGAGAACGAGAGAAACTCTAACAGAGCCCACCCCCCAAAGGCGCTTCTCCTGAAGCGCCGAAATTTCTGACCGCTCTGGCGGACCCGGGCCCCTGGGCAGGATCATAACATCTGCCCCCCAGGACCCGAGGCTGGCGATGTCCACACGCAGAGCGTGTCGGGTTGTCACTTCGGCCCTGGTCGAGAACTTGGTTGAGAACTTGGTCGAGAATTTGGTCGAGAACTTGGCGTGGTGCTTGGAGCCTGGCTTAGCCTAGAGCTTGGACTGGAACCAGGATGGAATCAGACTTGACACTTGGATTGGAGACAGACTTGGAGACAGGACAGAGAACTGGACAGGGAACTGGACAGTGAACTGGACAGGGAACTGGACTGGAAACTAGGTTAGAAACTGAACCAGAAGCAAAATCAAAAATCTGACTGGGAACAGAACTGGAAACAAAGCTAGAAACAGAACTGGAAAGTGGACTTGAAATGAACTAGAAACTTGACTCAAAGCTAAACTAGAAACAGAACTGGAAATGAAATTAGAAACCTGACTGGAAACAGCAGACAGGGCTGGAGACAGGGATGGAAACAGAGCTGGAAAGTAAATTAGAAAATGGACTGGATCCTGGATTGGGAACTGGACTTGAAACAAAACTAGAAACTGGACTGAGTATTAAACCAGAAGCTGAATTGGAAACTAAACTGGAACCTGGATTGGGAACTGGCCTTAAAACAAAACCAGAAACTGGACTGGAACCTGGATTGGGAACCGGACTTGAAATAAAACCAGAAACTGGATTGGGAAGTGAGCTAGGAACAGGATTGGGACTTGGACTGGAAACAGGGCTGGGAACAGGATTGGGAACAGAACTGGGGACAGAACTGGGAACGAAGTTAGCTGCATGGCTGAAAACTGGACCAGAAACTGGACTGAAAGTGAAACTAGAAGCAAAATTGGAAACAGGACTGGAAACAGGACTGGAAACTAGACTGGGAGCTGGACTAGAAACTGGATCTGGGCATAGACTGAGGCATGGACTGGCACATAACACTGGATATGACTCTGGGCCTGAACTGAGGCATGGGCTGAGGCATGGGCTGGAACATGACTTTAGGCATGACATAGGGCATGGACTGAAGCATGAGCTGAGGCAGGAGCTGACGCATGGGCTGAGGCATGGACTAGAACATGAATTAGGCATGATGTTGGGCATGAACTAAAGCATGGGCTGAAGCATGGACTAGAACATGAATTTAGGCATGACGTTGGGCATGAATTAAGGCATGGGCTGAGGCATGGGCTGAAGCATGAACTTGAACTTGGACTGGGACCTGGACTGGAATCTGGACCGGAACTTGGACATGGACATGGACATGGACTTGGACCTGGACATGGACCTGGACATGGACTGGGACATGGACTAGGACTAGGGCAGGAACCTGGACTAGGGCAGGAACCTGGACTTGGACTTGGACATGGACTGGGACTTAGACATGTAATTGAACTTGGACATGGACTTGGATTAGGGCAGGAACCTGGACATGGACTTGGACATAGACTAGGACCAGAACCTGGACCTGGACTTGGACATGGATATGGACTAGGACTTGGAAAGGAGGTCATCCTGTGGACCTCTGACATGGACTTGGCTTGGGCAGAGGTCATCCTGTGAATGCAGAAGTGTTCGAGTCAGCTGCTTGCTTAGCGAGCAACTACGATAACGAGGGAAACTCTATATATAAGTACTGAGATCATTAAGAAATCTGTATATCAAACAGCTGTCTTGTGCTTAAAGATTTGGAAATTATTTTGTACACAGTTAAATACAACACATTATTATTAAAAACTGTACTGTGACTAAACACCTTTAAAATACATATGTAATTTTGGACAACACTTAAGTTTCAACTCAAGTTGAAATTAAAATAAATTGTTTTACATGTGCTTTAGTATATTGATACATATATCAAAATAAGTGTACTTATTTAAAACACAATAAAATCATAATTATGTAAAAATATAAAGTGCAATTTTTAAAAGTGCACTTAAGTATATTAAGAAATATTGTCATTAAAGTGTACTCTCTTTAAGTACACTTAAGTGGCCTTTAATTAAAATTATATTATATTATGTGCACACGGCACATTCATTCACATAGATATCTAATACATACAGTACTCCACAAGGAAGCAGAAACAGAAGAGGTTTAAATAACTAAAATAATCAGAAACAAACGAGGTTAAACACAGAACACCTGAAACTCATAATTAAACAATAAACGGAAAACCTATCAATGAACAGGGTGGAGACATGATGTAAACCAGGGAACAGAAAACCAATGAAAATACCGAGGCGGGGACATGACGTCAAACAAAAACAAAAGCACATGGCAATGAAAACAAAACATGAGTTCATGAATGGGTCTTCCTCAACGGCGGTGCGGAGCATGGAATGCGGAAGTGTTCGAGTCAGCCGCTCGCTTAGCGAGCGACTCCGAGAACGAGGAAAACTCTAACAGATCCCCCCCCAAAGGCGCTTCTCCTGAAGCGCCGAAATTTCTGACCGCTCTGGTGGACCCGGGCCCCTGGGCAGGATCATAACATCTGCCCCCCAGGACCCGAGGCACAATAAAATCACTTTACACTTTTTAAAAAGAATGCTTTTAATATTTGAAGTACACAAAAGTACAATTTTAATGCAATTAAGCACACTTCTTATTCACAAGGGAAGGAAACGTGCTTTTCTAACAAACGCATATTCACACTTGAGTGACGTACTCTACTATAACATATTTCAGTTGTTTATAACATAATATGATACTGAATGATGAACTAATGAAAATGTGAAAAAAGTTCAAATTAAAGTGAAGAAAGTGATTTTTCATCAAATGTGAGCCAACACTCTGTTTTCTCGTCAGTCCTCTATGTGCATTCACATGGGTGCACTGTAAATGATTTCTGTTGTTTTCACAGTATTATACTGTTTTTCTCAACAGTTTCTTGATTTATAAGATGCGTACAGTATGTTACTGTAGATTTTGTTGTTTTCATAGTATTACTGTTGTATTCTCAACAGTTCCATACTGTGTACACAGTTTATAGTATGTTACTGTAGATTTTCAATGCATTCTGGGAAATTATCAGTTACTGTGTGTTTAAATACAGTAGTGCAAATTGCCCGCGAAAGACACCACACAAAATTTTGCAGAAAACATAACGCATTACGTAATCACATTGGCAGGGTCACGCATGACGTAGGCGGAATTACCAACCCAGTGTTTACAAAGCAAAGACTAAGAAACACCCTGTACAACAACAACAACAATTTTAAAAAAGTACACATTTGAAAGAGCTTTTTTTGGCATGTTCTCTGCCCATCCTTTGGGGTTCTGGATCAGATTGTGGGCCGTCTGTCCGCTTACATCGTCGTCCAGCTGCTCTCTGCTTAGGTGCTGTAGGTTGCCAGCAGCTTGGAGCAGGAACACAGTCGTCATGACACACAGCCAGGTCTCGAGGTGGTCCCAGTGAGTGGCGGGACTGGATGATTGGGACACGATAGCTCACTGTTGGCGAGAGAGAAAGAACACCAAAGGCCATACAGGTCCGTGCAGAATTAATGAGCTATAGTGATACTGAATTTGGTACGCAGGGAGTATAAATTTGGCTAACTGGTGTAGACAGTTTGTAGTACATAGGCCAGATAATTATGTTTTTTTGGCCGTAAGTGGCCAGGGAGGGCCAATTTGTGTGGGTACACGCCGGATCTAAAAGGAATTTGGACAGGCAGTAGCCTAGTGGGTCATCTTAAAGACACTGGCTGCCTGGATCGTCAATCTAGCATTTAGCTTTTTTTTTTGCTGGTTCTCATAGGCTCTGCCTGTATGTGAACTTTGGGAGATAAGTCACAATAGAACAGCAGCTAACACAAAGGAAAACAAACTGAAACAATCAGAGGAGGGAAATGTAAAGCAAGATGCAAATGAAAACAGGTATAGCTAGAGGAAAATAGAAGACTTAAGTTAGCTATCACGCATAGGGTTTATGACAGGCCTGCCGGAGTGGGGGCGCTGTTGAGTCATAAGCCCTATGGAGACGGTGTGGCTTAAGAGAGTGAGAGCTGGGCCTAACACTTAAATAATCAGAGATGCCATGGCTTATACTAAGTGGATGGGCTGTATGCCCTTTAGCTATGCCTGGGGTGAATTGAGGTTGCTCAGATGAGAATCAGTGGTGAAGCCAACCTACCTGACGGTCCCCAAACACTCAACTGCAGTGTGACTCAGGGCCCCTCGCTTTCCCGTACCACGGTGCGACCACTCAACCAGCTATGACCTTTAGCACAATTGGGCAGCAGTCAGGTGAGGCATGCCAACTGCCAGGCTGCAGAGCCGGAATCGGGTTTCCTCCTAAAACCCTTTTTTGGGGTCAGCTGCCTCTGTGGCAAGCTGTGCCAGACGGGCAGGTCCGTTAGTACGGAGCTTTACTGTGGGTACGTAACCCAACTGCTCTGGTGGTCAGTTGGCCTCGTCTGTCTTTTCACCTGGAATGCTCAAGTGCTGATGTCGCCTGCGTGCCGCCTACCAATGGTAGGAGGGCTGAGGCATCCGATGCGCACACTCACAGCCAGCACTGGGTCCGCCAGTCCAGGCGACTCCATTCACCGAATTCAACCTGGGGACAACCGTCGCTTCTCCGCAGAGCACAAAGGGGAGCATTACCTGCAAGTATACAAATGGCTGAACAAATGTAACTTGATATTAATTTACAATTTCAATTTAAACCTTGTTTAAATTAAATCTAAATTAAAGCAGGCATAGGGTAAGAGATAAAGCTGATACCTATAGTAATCAGACTCACTCAATTAATGAGAAAGATAGAAATATAGAAATAAGGGAATAATGAATTGTACATGTAAATTTTAGGTACGAACTAAAAGTGAAAAGAAAAGGAAGCCTTATCTATCTGTGAATGTCCTGAGGAGAAGTCCTACTAAGAGGGAGGCATTAATGGACAACACAGAAGCCTGATTTAAATCTTACTTAAACTTGGCTTTAGTTCAAACTAAGCAAGCATGCATTGTAAGAAAGGCTGAAATAAAAGAGTTACCGAATGGTAATAAAAATGAAATAAAAGAAATGCAAGAAATGAAAATATAAAAAGGGAAAAACCCCAATAGTAGTCCAAAAGACTGGAAATAAAATTAAAGTAGCAAGGGGGAAATTGAAATAAAGAGAGGTCAAATGAAATTAAAAGGAAAGGAAATAGAGTGGACCTAGCTAAGAAGGACCACAAGGTGGCGACAGTGGGCTTACGCCACCATAAGTAAGGAGGGGGTTAGGTTACTACGCGTTAGATGCTCAAGAGGGTGGCCTTCTGGTGGTCAGTCAGAGGTACTGCGCCCTACCCACCCTAAACTCAGACAGGAAGTGAAATCGGCGTGCGTTTCCTAGAAGACGGCTTTAGTGGCGATTTCATGCTTGACCATGGGAACGGAGAACCTTTAGATCTCAGGGATCCTTTTGTGCTGTTTAGGCACAAGAAATGTGGGCAGGATTTCTTCACTGCCATGCACACAAAATCACAACGGGATTTCTTCGCCGTTGTCTAAATCTTACACTTGATCAGAGTGCAGAGGACTCCCTTATACATATCAATCAAATATTTGCCAGCAGTGATTTTGATTGGGTATGCACACGGTGCGCATTTTGGTTAGCTACGCCAAGATTGTGTGCCGACAGGAGTGACATCGCTTAGTCGAGTACATTGGTCCTACGCAATGAATCGAATCTAGCGTTATAATAATAAGGCCTTTTAGAAAGATAAGAGGAACATCGCTCAAATCAATCTCTTACTGCACTGGAAGAAGATTTCTTCATTCTTACCAGGCGATTACACAATTAAAAATGTGCTGTTCTGCGATTTCATCGTCTGCAGACACAAGTTTAATGTTGTGACTGCAGTTTTAACTTTAAGCACCTAACCGCGGCTAAATTTGTCAAACAAATATGGCGCTGTTAGCATGCTACACTGAAACAATGAGATTAAAGCTTTTCAGTTATCACGGAGTGGGGGAGGGGAGTCGCGTTGCGACTCGGCTCACTGACTCGGTTCACTCGCCGACTCGGTTCACCTGGCGAGGGCGCGCAAATACACACATCTAATAGCACCAAAAATCTAATAAAACATGCTTAGATTGAAACAGAATTGTTCACGAAATAAAGTTTAAAACACTGCCCGCAATCTCCACCATTATATGTGGTGAAATTACAAAAGGGCATTATTATGCATTATTCTTTTCCGCCAGAATAATGAGATGGATCAACTTTAAACATGAAACGAAACAGAAGCGCATGCTTGGATTCAACGCACCTTTTTAAAGGAGACGAGTGTTTAAGCATGCCCGCGTTATCTACCAGAATGTGTAGTAACTCGGATGAATCTGCAACGTTTAAAAATATTCTCCACCAGTTACAATTTATGTAACAAATTAAAAGATGTTTAACATGTTTAAATGTATTCTCCAATTTATGTAAGGAATTAGCTAGAATGGCGTGAAATATATCTATATATCTAATCAACGCGTGTTGTGACCAGTTATAAATATACATCAGCCATGAAAGGGAATTCATGTAGGTGCACATATACATATAGATAATTAACTACAATGGATTATAATCAATTATGACTATGTATGTGGCCTAGATCAGCTTTATGAACTCTAAAGAGTGAGTTTATCCTTCTGGCCAGGAAGAATTAACTCATGAAGTTTATTATTAAAGATTAGAGCGGGTAACGAGACCTTATGCAGTATTTAATTGATTCATCCCGTCAACAAAAACAGAGAAAATCAAGCGTGGGATAATAGATTTTAATAGCTATATGTGACTATGGATACACACGACTAACTCTAAGCAGAACATACATATATACACATCTATATACAGGGAGAGAAAATGGATAGAGAGAAAGTAATGAAAGAAAGGGAAGCAGACAAAAACACAACTAATTAGCCTTTTTCAGAACCAGCACGAACTTAATTCTCCTGTAACACAGGGGTCCAATCTTAAACGTAGATATAGGTCATTAACTATACTTGCATGGCCTCAAGGTTGAGAGTTTGTGCGAGGTCGTGTAGAGTTCGCTGGTTCGTTGTTGTTTGAAAAGGCGTGAGCCTGGAGGTAGTTGCATCTTGTGTCCGGAGAGAGAGAGATCCTGGCTTCCTCTTCCCGGGGCACGTGGCCCCGGGGGAGAGAAACCGGAAGAAGTGAAGTTGAGAAGTGAAGTCAAACTCTGAAGTCTGACTCTCAAATCCGTCTGAAGTGAACGTGGTGTTGTTTTAAAAACAACACCAACGCACACGCCTCTTTGGGCTATGGGCCAATCAGGAAGTTGGGTTTGCATGTCCGGATGACTCTCTTTGTCTGGTCTCGGACCCTAATCTAAATGTCCAGGGAGGGGCTGGTCTATACCATGTTATAAATGAAATTAAGAGAAAACATGAAATGATGTATCCCATTGCAATATGATATGCATAATCAATCAGGGTATCTCAAGACGATTAACTACATACCAAATTCGATGGATTTGTAAAGAATATTACAAATAAAACCTGGTTACAGACATTTAAAATGATATGCTAGATTAAACTATCTAAAGTCATTACGGTTAGTTACATAAACACACAATATATGTAAACAAGATAACATCACACTATTTAGACATGGAATAATTACATATAATTACATGTTACATTGAAGAGAAAGAGATTTCTCCATTGTGTGTGTAAGGTAAGCTTGTGTGTGTGTGTGTGTGTGTGTGTGTGTGTGTGTGTGTGTGTGTATATGTGTGTGTGTGTCCCGAAGAGGGGGCTGGTGTTCTTCTAATGACCCACAGGTCATCTCAGGGTGACCTTAGGGAGGACGTTTTCTCCTCTGGCCTGCTGATTCTGAGGCTAAATCTATATGATCGTAAACCGGGATTAGATTAGAGATTTATAGGCCCTTGGTCGGAGTTTTGGTGGATCCCTGCTGACGAACTAATCATGAAGTTTCCCAGACGTTCAGTCATCAAAGGTTACTTTTATTGCAGGGGTAAGTCCTGTGACTTTTGCATTCCAAAGGGCATCTGGCCGCAGGAGGCCTCTCAGGGTTATTCTCGGTCGCCTGAGTGGTGAAACTTTCTATGTTTCGTTTGGGTTAATTTAGAATATCAGTTTGGGCATAGTCATACGCTACACTCTACTATGAGATATTTCACTTATTTCTGCCATAATAGGATACTGTAACATGTTTCTTACCCAAAATGATACGAAATATGATTGTTTACATTAAAATGCATTGTATGATAATAAAGTGTGAAAAAGTGAAAAACGTCTAAATTAAAGTGTAGAAAGTCATTTTTCATCTAATGTGACCTAACACTCATCAGTTTTCTCATCAGTCCTCTATGTGCATACACAGTTGGAACGGGGTCAACAAAAGGCTGGAAAGGTAAGTGTTACTAAAAAGAAACAGCTGGAGGAACATTTTGCAACTAATTAGGTTAATTGTCAACAGGTCAGTAACATGATTGGTTATAAAAAGACTTTCTTGGAGAGGCAGAGTCTTTCAGAAGTAAAGATGGGCAGAGGTTCACCAATCTGCGAAAAAGAAAAGAAAAATCTGCCTCTACAAATTGTGGAACAATTTCAGAGTAATGTTCCTCAACGTAAAATTGTAAAGACTTTGAATATCTCATCATCTACAGTACATAATATCATCAAAAGATTCCAAGAATCTGGAGAAATCTCTGTGCGCACGGGACAAGGGCAAAAATCAATATTGCATGCCCGTGATCTTCAGGCGGCACTGCATTAAAACCAGGCATGATTCTGTAATGGAAATAATTGCATGGACTCAGAAACACTTCTAGAACTCATTGTTTGTGAACACAGTTCACAGTGTGCCATGCACAAATGCAGGTTAAAGCTCTATCATGCAAAGAAAAAGCCATGTGTGAACATGATCCCGAATCACAGCCGATTTCTCTGGGCCAAAGCTCATTTAAAATGGACTGAGGCAAAGTGGAAAACCATTCTGTGGTCAGACGAATTGAAATTTGAAATTTTTTTTCCTCTGGACTAGAGAGGAGAGGGACCATCCAGCTTGTTAACAGTGCTCAGTTCAAAAGCCTGCATCTCTGATGGTATGAGGGTGTTAGGTCGTGCCAAAGACGCGACTCCAATTCCCAGCCTCCCCAGTGGCCGACAAGCATGGCCGCCGCACACTCCACTTCCCAGCAGGCTGAGCGGGCCTCAAACATGGCCGTTATGGACTACACCCCCCAGAACACCCACACATTCCCACACTCACAATCTCCAACCTTCTGATTACACACACATGTCGTCAATTAATGTCATGCTACCACACACAGCATAAATGGACTTTAGTTCCACTGCTACTATGCGAGGTATTGTTTGTTCTCTTTTACGTTAACACTTACTAAGCATTCTAAATATCGGACTGAAACTTTGGCTGTTGAATTCTCTGCTCTCCCTGACTTTGATTACTGCTTTGCCCTTACTGAATGCTGCATTTGTGTACCGAATTTTGCCTGTCTCTGGATTTTGCCTTTTGGATTCTCTTTGATAATACTGTTTGCCCATGTTTGAACTCTGCCTGCATTAACCACGCTCTGCATTGTGATATTCTTAGTAAACTGACGAAACTGATCTCTGCTCTTGCATCCTGCTTATTCTGGTTATCTAACAGAATACCTCGCCCTTGAATATCACGGCTCACGGACAACTGCTCAGCGAACAACAGCAGCGCTTAGGGGGAGTCGATGAGGCTTTGCAGCGCCTCTCTCAAGCGATTACCGTGGGGATGCCGTCCACCATGCCTGCTTCCGCAGCGACGCCGCGGTTCCCCATACCTACACTGGAAAAATATGCTGCCGACCCAGCACAATATCAGGGATTTCTACTTCAATGTCAACTTTACTTCACGTGTCTCGGGAATATATCCAACATGCAAAAAATAATGCTCTTCTTGACCCTGCTCACTGACAAGGCACTGAAATGGGCGACAGTGGTGCACGAACGAGGCGGAGAGCCTTTAGCCTCCTACGAAAGTTTCACCACTCTGTTTCGGCATGTCTTTGATCATTTCCCAGACCATCAGGAAGTGGGTGAGCGGATGCTCATGCTCCGCCAAGGCTCCCGTCGTGTCGCCGAATATGCACTGGAATTCCAGACAATCGCGGCTGGTAGTGGCTGGAACGACGTCTCACTCAAGGCCGTTTTCCGCCAAGGACTCAATCCAGTCATCATTACGGAAATGGCATGTCGTGACGAGCCCCTCTCTCTAGATTTGCTCATTGATCTAGCTATCCGGCTCGATCAGCTGCTACACAGGTGGAGCTTTGCTCAGAGCCGTCCGGAGACACTCTCAGTCCCAGCAGAACCCATGCAGCTCGACCACGTTTGACTCAGTAAAGAGGAACGTGACTTCCGCCGACGGGAGCACCTCTGTCTCTACTGTGGCCAAGCTGACCATCACATCCGAGACTGCCCGGTCCATCCCTCACACAACCGAGGGTCGGCCACCGCTCCAGTTCATCACCGGTGAGTCACATCCAAAACGTTACCCTTTCATATCTTAACCATACCGGTCATACTTGAACATTCAGGCACCTCTTCTCGTCTTACAGCACTGCTCGACTCGGGGGCCGCAGGAAACTTCATAGATGAAGAAACCATACGTCAACTGAACCTACCTACCAGTCCTCTGTCATCACCCCTTCACGTTCAAGCCATCGACAACACTCCCATTGGAACAGGTTACGTCACTCACCATACTCAACCTCTCCGACTCCAGGTCAGCACGCTCCATCAAGAGGACATCCGATTCTGGGTAATCCCCTGTGCCCGACATCCCATCATTCTGGGGCTGCCCTGGCTGGAATTTCATGACCCACAAATCTCCTGGGCTAACAGACAAATTACGGGTTTGTCTCCGTACTGCCGACAAAACTGTCTAAGAGGTCCCACCTTCATGATCTCGGCTACCACTGTAGAAAGTCCAGAAACGACTTCCAAAGTCCAGATACCCCCTGAATACAGGGACCTCAGGGAGGTTTTCAGTAAAACCAAAACTGGTGGTCTTCCTCCACATCGTCCATATGATTGTGCTATCGATCTGCCCCCTGGTATGACACCACCGCGGGGGCGTGTCTATCCTCTGTCACAAACTGAAAGCCAGGCTATGACAGAATATATCCAGGAAACCCTCCAGCAGGGTTACATCCGCCATTCCACGTCCCCAGCAGCCGCCAGCTTCTTCTTTGTGGCCAAAAAAGGAGGAGGCCTCCGCCCATGCACTGACTATCAGGGCCTAAATCAGGTCTCCGTGAAGTACCCCTACCCACTTCCACTCGTTCCCTCGGCTCTGGAACAACTCAAAACCGCCAAGTTTTTCACAAAGCTGGACTTACGCAGTGCATATAACCTGGTGCGCATACTGGAGGGAGATGAGTGGAAAACTGCCTTTAGCACTACTAATGGTCACTACGAATACCTCATTATGCCGTATGGGCTCGCTAATGCTCCTTCGGTATTCCAAAATTTCATCAATGATGTGCTACGAGACAAACTAGGAATATTCGTGGTGGCTTACATTGACGACATTTTAATTTATTCCTCTGATTACCAAACCCATGTTTCCCATGTTCGTCAGGTTCTCCAAAAATTACTCTCTCACCAATTATATGTAAAAGGAGAGAAGTGTGAATTCCACCAGCAAACCACAACCTTCCTGGGATATGTGATAGGCCCTGAAGGGGTTGCGATGGATAAGAGTAAAGTTGACGCTGTCAACCAATGGCCCACACCAAAGACCATAAAGGAATTACAATGATTTCTTGGCTTTGCCAACTTCTACAGGCATTTCATTTGTGGTTTCAGGTCCATTGTCTCTCCCCTCACGACCCTTCTACGTGGTGGACCTCGTCATTTGCACTGGAATGAGAAGGCCGAAACCACCATGTCACGGCTTAAAACCGCCTTCACCACAGCACCTATCCTAAAACATCCAGATCCCTCTCGTACTTTTGTTGTAGAGGTGGACGCTTCTGAAATTGGGGTAGGGGCCGTACTGTCCCAGCGCTTTGGAGAGAAACCTAAATTACACCCTGTGGCCTTCTTTTCCAAGAAACTCACACCAGAAGAATGTAATTATGATGTGGGCGATAGAGAACTTCTAGCACTCAAACTGGCCCTGGAAGAATGGCGGCACTGGCTGGAGGGGACAGACCACCCCTTTCTTGTCCTCACTGATCACAGAAACCTAGAATACTTGCACACTGCTAAACGTCTGAACCTACGCCAGGCCCGCTGGTCCCTATTTTTCGCTCATTTTAGATTGACCCTTTCGTATCGTCCAGGTTCAAAGAATACTAAAGCAGACGCACTCTCATGCTTGTTCTCCAAAGAACCCAAATCCACCAGTCATGACCCTATATTACCTCCATCCTGCCTGGTCGGGGCCGTCCAGTGGGAATTAGATCACCTACTAGCACGGGTCCCCCACAGCCAAATTCCTTCTGCCTGCCCTCCAGCCCTAACATTCGTCCCGCAGGCCTTCCGGGACCATTTAATAAGATGGGCACACACCACTCCTGGCACGGGTCATCCCGGGGTTCAGCGCACCTACCATCTGCTAAAACCCAAATATTGGTGGCCCCGCATGCTGCAGGACATCCAACAAGCCATCAGATCATGCAGCACATGTGCCCAATCCAAGGTTCCCAGAGCACTCCCATCAGGTAAACTTGTGCCACTCCCTATTCCAGAACATCCCTGGTCCCACCTGGTCATTGACTTTATCAGCGATCTCCCCAATTCCCTAGGCAACACAACTATCTTGGTTATTATAGATCGCTTTTCCAAGTCCCTACGCCTTATCCCCCTCCCTCACCTCCCATCAGCCTTTTATACAGCTCCTTTTTTCCCACGTCTTCCAGTATTTTGGGATACCTGAAGATATAGTCAGCGACCGGGGCCCCCAGTTCACTTCACAAGTGTGGGCAGGATTTATGGAGAAACTTGGGGTTAACGTTAGTCTCATGTCAGGTTATCACCCCGAGTCCAATGGTCAAGTGGAACGAGCCAACCAGGAAGTAACCCGTATGCTTCATTCATTTTGTTCAAAGAACCCAACTGACTGGTCTCGTTTTCTGCCCTGGGCAGAATATGCCCAGAACTCCCTTCATCACTCTGCCACAAAACTTACTCCCTTCCAGTGTGCTCTGGGATACCAACCACCGCTGTTCCCATGGAACGCCACAGCCACCAATGCCCCGGCCGTTAATGAATGGTTTGTACACAGCGAACAGGTCTGGGCAGCTACTCGCCGACGACTAGAACACGCCGCTCATCAGCCTAAAAAACAGGCAGACTGACACAGACAAACCACTCCTCGGTATCAACCAGGAGACAGAGTATGGCTCTCAACCAGAAACCTGGGATCTAATCACCCGTGCAAAAAGCTCTGCCCCAAGTACCGGTCCCCTCAAGATCCTAAAACAAATAAACGAAGTAACCTATAAACTGGCTTTACCACCTCATGGCGTATAACCCCATCATTTCATGTATCCCTCCTAAAACACGCACATTCAGGTACCCTTGCCTCTGAACAGAACAGCAACACACCACCACCTCCGCTAGAGATCGATGGACAATCAGCTTACCGGGTAAAAGACATCATAAAGTCTCATCACTGTCAAGGACGGCTTCAATATCTCATAGACTGGGAGGGGTACGACCCGGAGGAATAAAGCTGGGTTCCAGCACAGGACATTCTGGATCCTAACCTCCTTCAAGAGTTCCACCAAAATCATCCAGAATATCCTGCACCTCGTCCCAGGGTCCGTCCTCGTCTGGATAAGGCTCCCGGAGTGAGCCCTTGGGGGGGGGGCTCTGTTAGGTCGCGCCAAAGACGCGACTCCAATTCCCAGCCTCCCCAGTGGCCGACAAGCAGGGCACACTCCACTTCTCAGCAGGCTGAGCGGGCATCAAACATGGCCGTTATGGACTACACCCCTCAGAACACCCACACATTTCCACGCTCACAATCTCCAACCTTCTGATTACACACACCTGTCGTCAATTAATGTCACGCTACCACACACAGCATAAATTGACTTTAGTTCCGCTGGTACTACGCGAGGTATTGTTTGTTCTCTTTTACGTTAACACTTACTAAGAATTCTAAATATCAGACTGAAACTTTGGCTGTTGAATTCTCTGCTCTCCCTGACTTTGATTACTGCTTTGCCCTTACTGAATGCTGCATTTGTGTACCGAATTTTGCCTGTCTCTGGATTTTGCCTTTTGGATTCTCTTGGATAATACTGTTTGCCCGTGTTTGAACTCTGCCTGCATTAACCACGCTCTGCATTGTGATATTCTTATTAAACTGATGAAACTGATCTCTGCTCTTGCATCCTGCTTATTCTGGTTATCTAACAGGGGGTGCATTAGTGCCTATGGAATGGGCAGCTTGCACATCTGGAAAGGCACCATCAATGTTGAAAGGTATATACAGGTTTTATAGCAGCATATGCTTACATCCAGACGATGTCTTTTTCAGGGAAGGCCTTGCATATTTCAGCAAGACAATGCTAAACCACATACTGCATCTATTACAACAGCATGGCTTCATATTAGAAGAGTCCAGATGCTGAACTCACCTGCCTGCAGTCCAGACTGCATTCACTAATTTCACTAATTGAAGACTTTCACTAATTGAAAACATTTGGCGCATCATGAACTGAAAAATACGACAAAGACCCAGGACTGCTGAGCAGCTAGAATCTTGTATCAGACATGAATGGGACAACATACTTCTTCCAAAACTCCAGCAACTGGTCTCCTCAGTTCCCTGACATATACGGACTGTTGTTAAAAGAAGAGGGGATGCTACACAGTGGTAAACACAGCTCTGTCCCAAATTTTTTGAGACATGTTGCTGCCATCAAATTCAAAATTACCTTATTTTTTCCTTAAAATTGTACATTTCCTCAGTTTATACAACTTTTTTGGGATTGGGGTTGTATAACCCATAGGTTGTTGTTGTTCTGCCATGGATAGCAGATAAATCCGGCTGCGAGGTGGACTGGTTCCAGGAAGCAGCTCAGTGGCACAGTCGTATGGACGATGTGGTGGCAGGCCTCTGGACTTGCCTTTGCTGACCACCTCTCTTAGGTAATGATACTTGGGGGGAATCTTGACAGAAATCTGGTTGTCAGGCTCTTGACAGACATGGCAGCCAGAGAAATCACTGGGTTTTTGAGACAGTGGGTGTGGCAGTACAGAGATCAGCGAGTGAGTTGCCTGTGGACCAGGAAATGAGGGGGTTGTGTTGTTCCAGCCATGGGAGGCCCAAGATGATAGGATGTTTGGTAGAGTGATGAACAAGGTGATGGATTCTTGGTGAAGGGCGCCGATCTGGAGGGAGAGGTGCTCCGTCAGATGGTGGAGATGGTCCCTCCCCCGATGGAGGCTCCGCCAATGGCCTGGATCTTGCGTTGTTGTAGTGGTTGTACGGGGATGTTGAGGTGGTTCACGATGTCTTGATCGATAAAATTACCTGCCGCACCAGAATCAATTAAGTCTGTCAGAAAAGAAGGCATGCCTGAGTATTCAATGATGACAGGTAGAATGAAAGCTTAGTGAGATGAAAACTGGGATTGACTCACCCTTTGGTAGTGGGGTTTGGAGCTCCCTCTCACCCCGGTGCCAATCCAGGCTCGGGGGGGACACTGCCTGATGAGATGGTCAGTGTGTCTGCAGTAAAAGCATTGGAACTCTCTGTGCCACCTCTCCCTCTCCTTGTCTGCGAGCCATGTGCATAGGCTCAGACATGCTGCTGGTCTTAGCTGGACGTCCCTCTGCCCTTAGTGAGTTTCGGCTTTGGAGCAGGCGGTCGAGACGAATGGAGAGGCCAATGAGCGAGTCGAAGGTTAGTTGCTCATCGCGTCATGCTAGCTCAGTCAGCACTTCTGGGTTTAAGCCGTGACGAAAGGCTGCTTTCAGTGCAGTGTTGCTCCATCCACTCCCCACTGCAATGGTGCGAAACTCGAGAGCGCAGTCTGCTACTTGGCGCAAGCCCTAGGTCATGGTGAGCAGTTGCTTTCCCATCTCTCTGCTCTCCAGTGAATGTTCGAAAACACGCCAAAACAGGTTGAAATAGGTTCACCGCCTTGCTTCCAGACAGCTGTTGCCCATGTCGGCACACGGCCAGGTATGTCATCAGGAATGACAGTAAATCGGAGTCGAGAGTTAAACAGAATCAAAAACCAGAGAATCAATCATAAACAACAGCTTGGTATAGACAGAGAGTGTATACTTCGCAAAGTCTTTGTGAATAAGCAGTCTCTTATAAAAGATGGTGTGTGATGGGCATGTAATGGGCAAGAGGTGTGTGTGTGTTTAGAATTCCGGAGATTGTGAACGTGCCAGTATGCTGGGTTAGGAGTTGTA
Source organism: Cranoglanis bouderius (assembly GCA_023630585.1). Taxonomy (NCBI): domain Eukaryota; kingdom Metazoa; phylum Chordata; class Actinopteri; order Siluriformes; family Cranoglanididae; genus Cranoglanis; species Cranoglanis bouderius. Next base: position 397,379 of record CM042562.1, read on the forward strand.
GTCCTAGGAGTATTATGGGAATCGGAGTCCCTGGTTAGCTGTGATATGACACGACCACACATTACATTTTTTTTAGTGTACTATGTGTTCAGCTACAGTATGTTGTTACTAGGCCACATCTGTACTCACAGTATCTCACAAAAGTGAGTACACCCCTCACATTTTTGTAAATATTTAATTATATCTTTTCATGAGACAACACTGAAGAAATGACACTTTGCTACAATGTAAAGTAGTGAGTGTACAGCTTGTATAACAGTGTAAATTTGCTGTCCCCTCAAAATAACTCAACACACAGCCATTAATGTCTAAACCGCTGGCAACAAAAGTGAGTACACCCCTAAGTGAAAATGTCCAAATTGGGCCCAATTAGCCATTTTCCCTCCCCGGCTTCATGTGACTCGTTAGTGTTACAAGGTCTCAGGTGTGAATGGGGAGCAGGTGTGTTAAATTTGGTGTTATCGCTCTAACACTCTCTCATACTGTGGTCACTGGAAGTTCAACATGGCACCTCATTGCAAAGAACTCTCTGAGGACCTGAAAAAAAGAATTGTTGCTCTACATAAGGATGGCCTAGGCTATAAAAAGATTGCCAACACCCTGAAACTGAGCTGCAGCATGGTGGCCAAGACAATACAACAGTTTAACAGGACAGGTTCCACTCAGAACAGGCCTTGCCATGGTTGACCAAAGAAGTTGAGTGCACGTGCTCAGCATCATATCCAGAGGTTGGCTTTGCAGAATAGATGTATGAGTGCTGCCAGCATTGCTGCAGAGGTTGAAGGGGTGGCGGGTCAGCCTGTCAGTGCTCAGCCCATACGCTACACACTGTATCAAATTGGTCTGCATGGCTGTCGTCCCAGAAGGAAGCCTCTTCTAAAGATGATGCACAAGAAAGCATGCAAAGAGTTTGCTGAAGACAATCAGACTAAGGACATGGATTACTGGAACCATGTCCTGTGGTCTGATAAGACCAAGATAAACTTATTTGGTTCAGATGGTGTCAAGCGTGTGTGGCGGCAACCAGGTGAGGAGTACAAAGACAAGTGTGTCTTGCCTACAGTCAAGCATGGTGTTGGAAGTGTCATGGTCTGGGGCTGCATGAGTGCTGCCGGCACTGGGGAGCTAATGCCAACATGTACTGTGACATACTGAAGCAGAGCATGATCCCCTCCCTTCGGAAACTTGGCCGCAGGGCAGTATTCCAACATGATAACGACCCTAAACACATCTCCAAGACGACCACTGCCTTGCTAAATAATCTGAGGGTAAAGGTGATGGACTGGCCAAGCATGTCTTCAGACCTAAACCCTATTGAGTTTGTGGGGCATCCTCAAACGAAACGTGGAGGAGCACAAGGTCTCTAACATCCACCAGCTCTGTGATGTCATCATGGGGGAGTGGAAGAGGACTCCAGTGGCAACCTGTGAAGCTCTGGTGAACTCCATACCCAACAGGGTTAAGGCAGTGCTGGAAAATAATGGTGGCCACACAAAATATTGACACTTTGGGCCCAATTTGGACATTTTCACTTAGGGGTGTACTCACATTTGTGCCAGCGGTTTAGACATTAATGGCTGTGTGTTGAGATATTTTGAGGGGACAGCAAATTTACACTGTTATACAAGCTGTACACTCACTACTTTACATTGTAGCAAAGTGTCATTTCGTCAGTGTTGTCCCATGAAAAAATATAATAAAATATTTACAAAAATGTGAGGGGTATACTCACTTTTGTGAGATACTGTATATGCCTGGTTACTATGGAAGTGTACTCATCCAGGTCAAGAGTACAGTCCACATGCATTGCAGTGTTCTTAAATACTTCCCACTCAGTGCACTCAAGGCAGTCCTGAAGCACCTGATCACTTTTACAGTTTTACTCACTGGGACAGCTGGCTTGAGTAGCTGTCTGTATGCAAGATAGAGGAACATGATGTGATATGATCTGACTGTCAAAAGTGGGGGTGGGGTGCAGCCTTGTATGCACCCTTCACGTTACTGTATACCTGGTCTAGTATGTTTTTCTCCCTTGTAGGGAAACCTGTAAATAACAGTGATTGAAGTCACCTGCGACAATAAACACAGCATCTGGATGTGTGGTCTGTTGTGCATTTATAGTGTCATATAGAATTCTAAGCACTGTCTCGGAGTTTGCATGTGGTGGAATGTAAACCACCAGGAGAAATACAGTGGTGAACTCTCTTGGAAGATAAAAAGGCCTGCATTTCACTAATAAAAGTTCTGCATCACTCGAGCAGTGTTTACGGACAACCTGCATGTCCGAGCAACACTGGTTGTTAATGTAGATGCAGATTCCCCCACCTTTGTGTTTTCCAGATGTCGCTATATGGTCCTTGCGGTGGATGGAGTGTTTGAACCGCTGAGTCCGGTGTGTTGTCCGATAGCCAGGTTTCTGTGAAAATGAGCACGCAGCAATTTCTAATTTCTTGCTGCGATATGATCTTGGTTCTAAGTTCATCCAGCTTGTTTGCCCTAGTATTTAGCCTAGCATGTAGCCCACCTCTCTTGCCTTGTCGCCGATTGGATCGCTCTCTCTCTTTCAGCTGCGCTGATCACTAGATTCTGGTGTTGGTGGGCCTCGCTGGTGTGAGCTTGGACACAGGAGGTAATCCAGATCTGACAGACTGATAAGTAAGCTTGGATGTTTGTTTTCCAATTTCCAGTAGGGTTTCTCTGTTGTATGTAATTAGTGCAGATGATATATATTTTAAGGATTAAGAACGACTAAACAAATAAAAATAAAAAACAAATAATGACAGCAGCAGGAGGAGTACACAGAGATGTCTGCCACTGTGAGCGCCATCTTGTTGTGTAATAAGTAAGCTAAGTGACTCTTGCATTATTAAAGACTCTTAAAAGCTCTTACAGCCTCTTGAGACTCTGCCAATCTGTTAAACAGTAACTCCAGTAAGAGATTGTTTACCCTATCTAAATGCGGTTAGGTTGTGTAGGATAGGATACTGTATTTATTATGTGGTTGTTGTATAACATTGTGCAGATGAAGCTTGTTTATTTGCCCTGGATGATCGTTATTACTCACATATCACATTAACATACATTACAAACACGGGGATTGAAATAGCTCCGTGCTAATGGTCTTTGAGGCGTGTGATGAATGAGGGGCGCATGCGCCATCAAGCACAGTGGGGAAAGCAAGCACACTACTGAGTGTCTGATAGTTTGTTAAACAGCTGAAGGATAGAGGCTGCGCTCTGCACCTGAGGTAAAACAGCTGCATCAGTTTTAATGTTCCCTTGAGATGTTTATTTATGTTGTTGATAGTTGTCATATTTAAATTTATATACCAAATTGGTATGATAAAATTGTAATAAATGCAGGATCTCAGGATTGTTGTTGTTACAAAACCAGGAAGGAGGGAAGCAGGATGCACTCGCAGGGGAAAGTGGGCTTGGGAAGAGGTCATCCCGTGGACCTCTGACATGAGCAGGACAGGAGAGGAGGTTTTCTCTTGAACCTCTGGCCGAATCGTGGCCTGGGCAGAGGTCTCCTTGTGGACCTTCGGTATGAGCAGGCCAGGAGAGGAGCTTTCCTCTTGAATCTCTGGCTGGAACATGGCTGGAACGGAGCACCCCACGTGGGTCTCTGACAGGGACAGGACAGGAACGGAGGTCTCCTCGTGGACCTCATGCATGAACAGGACAGGAGTGGAGGTTTCCTTGTGAACCTCCAAGAGCAGCTCAGCTGAAGGGACTGCCTGCTGGGTCTCTGGCTGGAGCTCGGGGCTGGAGGTTGCCACGTTAACCTCCAGGAGCAGCTCAGCTGAGGAGACCTCCTGCTGGGCCTCCTGCTGGAGCTCGGGGCTGGAGGTTGCCACGTTTACCTCCAGGAGCAGCTCTGTTGAGGAGACCTCCTGCTGGACCTCCTGCTTGAGCTCAGGGCTGGAGGTTGCCACGTTAACCTCCAGGTGACACTCCACTGGGGAGACCTCCTGCTGGGCCTCCTGCTGGAGCTCTGAGGGTGCCCACCTGTGGAGCCGCTTATGCACCCGCCAGCTGCCCATAAAACAGGCTTGGGAGCAGAAGTAGCTGCTCCTTACTCCCTGTTTCCTGCAGGTGGGGCACTGCAGGATGGCTGGTCGGGTGCATCCTTCGGTGGCACACTCCTGGGTCAGAGGATGAGAGGTGCAGGCATCCATGTTAGCTCGTTCCCTCTCATAAAATCAGGCAGGCAGGGTAGGCAGGGTCAGTCGCCCAGACGGTCCTTCCCCAAAAAGGTCCTGAGGTTGGGTTGGAAGTCTGGGCTCCCGAACACCTGGACCAGTAGATCCACAAAGCCCGAAACTGTCTTGAGCTTCGTGGATCTACTGGCGAGGTGAAGCTCCGCCCATTGGCAAGCGGAGACGACCAAACGAGAGAGGAGGAACCCCAACCACTGTTCTTCATCGAGCTTGGGGTCCTCCAAACTCAGAAAATATAATTGAGCCTGCAAAAAAAATACATTGTGGCCAAGTGGCAAAGCCGTCATAGTCATCGGGGGATGAACGAAGGTCCACTGAGGAAAAAAAATGGAATTATATGCAGGCATTTTAAATGTGGCATGGCGTGGCGTGGCGTGGCGTGGCGTGCCCTCACTTTCGCCGCTGCATCCATTTTTAGGCGGAGTATTCTGTTACAAAACCAGGAAGGAGGGAAGCAGGATGCACTCACAGGGGAAAGTGGTCAGTTTATTAGGCACATGCAAAATAATAAGAACATTCAAAAGAAAGGGGACAGTCACACAAAAGTCCAAAATTAAACAAGACAAAAATCCCAAAACACACTAGGGCAGTGTAACGTATCGGGGTGCCCAAACTGATTTCTAAACTAACCCAAGTGAAACATATAAAGTTTCATTCCTTTAAGTGACCCAGAATAACCCGAGAGGCCTTCTTTGACCAGACGCACCTCTGGAATTCAGGAGACTCTTTGGGAACCCACACAGGACCTACTCCCGCAATAAAAGAAACCTTTGATGACTGAACGTCTGGGAAACTTCAGGATTAGTTCGTCAACAAGGATCCACCATTTCCCGATCCCAGGGCCCGTAAATCTTCGATTTAATCTCAGTTTACGACCTCAGAGATTAACATCGGAGCCAACCGGTCTAGCAAAGAACCTCCTCCCTAGAAGGTCACCCTGAGGTGACCAAAGGACCGTTGTGACTTTAGAAGAACGCCAGCCCCCTCTTCTGGACATGCACACACTCACGCACACACACAGTGAACATGTCTCTTGAATGTAACCTGTAATCATATCCCTAGATAGTTATGATGTATTCGTATATGCATGTGTTGTGTGTCTAGATAACCTAGTTGTAGCAATTTTATATAGTTTGAGCGAAAAGCTAATTTTTAAGTTGTCTGTAACTATGTCTAATGATCCTACACTGTCCAAGATATCATAATCTCCTTGAAGTTTGGTACCAAAATCATTGTCTCATAATATGCCAATTAATGATGCATACTACAGGACGATAGGATGTATCATTCTATACTTTTCCATGTTTTATCAAATACCATATTGATCCAAACTTAACACAAACCCCGCCCTGACATGCGACCCGTTCTGGGACAGACCAAGGAAGTTTTCCCCCAGAACTTTCTCATCTCTCTCTGGATTCGCCAGCAGCTCAGAGAGGCGTGTACATTGGCATTGTCCATAAAAGACCGCGACACGCGTCCCCCGCTGGCTCGCTCATTCGCTTCTTCTCACCCTCTTCCTACTTCTCACCTTGCCGCCTTCCGTTTCCGGCATTCCTCCGGACTCTCCTTTGTCTCGTGAAACCACGTGGCAATTACCATATTCTTCATCCTCGGGCGAGACTCAACTCCGTTCACCCCTACTCTACCGACGCCGAAGAACCAGCAAATTCCTCGCTAAATCTACGAATCAAGCACCTCGCGAACGGCATAAAATTAACACAAGTATAATTCCAATTGATCTATAGAGGTGTCCTTTAAGTCAGAGCCACTTTTGTTGAAAAGTTGAATTCGAATTCCTTTGCTGATTCTCGAGGTTAAACTGTGTTCTGCCATTGTTACTTCCATTACTTTTCCTTCTGTTTCTTTCACTTACCCTGTATATATGTATTATTTGTTTGTACCTAGTTGTGTATATCAGTAGTTTTTACTTAGTTATTAAAATCCATGGTTATCATGCTGGATCGTCTGTTTTTACTTATGACAAGGTTCACTTTTAACGTGCTCCTCGCTACGCGATGTATTTCTGTTAACTTAGAATAAACTATGCTTCGTGGCCAGAAGAATAATTTATTCTTTTAGAGTAATACGAAGACTGCCCTGGTAAGTTTGGTGGACAAACAGATCAAGCTGCTTCGCATTTAATTCTAAAGCTAGGTTACAGTAATTAATATAACATTCCCTTTCATGGTCGATTTATATCCATACTTAATCAGAACACGCTTTGATTAGAGCTATAGATATATTTCACCCATTTGAGCTAGATTCGCTACAGCAGTAAGTCCAAACAGGTTAGTCACTTATCCGAACACTTACAGGGCAAAAATCCAGGAAATCATGAAACAGTAATCCAAAAGCTTACAGGGCAAAAATCCAGGAAGTGACGAGGCAGGAATCCAAGAACCCGGGAACGCTGGGTAAACAAAAACATAAGAAAAAACCACAGGAACCAGGGAACGCCTGGTAAACAAAAAACAGAGAAAGATCTTTGCTTCGTCGCTATCTTTAATGATATTTTAAACACGTTCAGTTACGTCTAAATCAATACTACATCAATACTCCACGACGAAGTGGACACAGACAGGGGCTTAAGTAACACGGTTAATCCTAAAGCAAACAAGATCACACAAGCGACACCTGGAAACGATAATCAGAAAATAACGGGAGAACCAATGCCAGAACATGAATCAAAACCAAAAGGACCAATAAGGAAGCGGGGGCAGAGACATGACGTGACCAAAAACAAACGAGCACATGGCAGAGTAAACAAAACTAGAGTTCATGAATTAGTCTGGAGAGTTTTTATGAATCGCGCAGGAATGTGCTCCGTGGAATGCGGAAGGGTGCTGCTCCACTAGCAGCGCAGCGAGAGGTAGATGCTAACACTTGTGGCTTTAAGCTATATGAGATTCTGTATTCTGTCTTATTGAGATACTTGGAGTTATCCTTAGTTAAGCATGTTTGTCATCTTTTAATTCATTTAACAAAATATGCTGCAGAAGGCTATTAACTGTGCAGTTTTCAAAATTAATTTGCATTTACATTCTTTGAAATAGAGCTTGAGGTGTTTTACATTGTCATGGCTGATTAAATGAATCCTAATAATTTAATTGAAGGTCGGGAGGCATGCAAAAAATCCCGGTCACCGAACTTATAGACACATAAAAGTGCTTCTAGTATCTCACATAGCTAATGATATTTGATGCTGATAGGTAGGCCTATGTAATTGATCACACAGAGACGTAACGAGTTCATAGCAGTGAGTATTCTCAGTACGAAGGGAAACATTTATGGAGTGCACATTCTATCAATTTATGTGCTGTCACCTCAGTTCGCTATAAAACACATTTGCCCAAAGTACTTAGAAAACAAAGCTACTTTTTGTACAGTAGACCTAGGTACAATCAACTAACATTAACTGCACAACATAATCAAGAAAAACAATGTCTTACCTAACGCAAAATATTCCACAAAGCTGTCATAACTGTGGTGTAGCGAAATTTACAAAAGGGGCATTACTATGCATTATTCTTTTCCATCAGAATAATGTAATGGATCAACTTTAAACATGAAACGAAACAGAAGCGCACGCTTGGATTCAACACACCTTTTTAAAGGAGACAAGTTTTAAAGCGTGCCCGCATTATCTACAGGAATGTGTACTGTAGTAACTCGGATGAATCTGCAACGTTTAAAAATAATATTCTCCACCAGTTACGATTTACGTAACAAATTACAAGATGTTTAACATGTTTAAATGTATTCTCCAATTTATATAAGGAATTAGCTCGACTGGCGTGAAATATATCTATATATCTAATCAACGCGTGTTGTGACCAGTTATAAATATACATCAGCCATGAAAGGGAATTCTTGTAGGTGCACATACACATATAGATAATTAACTACAACGGATTATAATTAATTATGACTATGTATGTGGCCTAGATCAGCTTTATGAACTCTAAAGAGTGAGTTTATCCTTCTGGCCAGGACGAATTAACTCACGAAGTTTGTTATTAAAGATAGAGCGCGTAATCAGATCTTATGCAGTATTTAATTGACTCATCCCGTCAACAAAACAGAGACAATCAAGCGTGGGATAATAGATTTTAATAGCTATATGTGACTATGGATACACACGACTAACTCTAAGCAAACATACATATATACACATCTATATACAGGGAGAGAAAAGGGATAGAGAGAAAGTAATGAAAGAAAGGGAAGCAGACAAAAACACAACTAATTAGCCTCTTTCAGAACCAGCACGAACTTAATTCTCCTGTAACACAGGGGTCCAATCTTAAACGCAGATATAGGTCATTAACTATACTTGCATAGCCTCAAGGTTGAGAGTTTGTGCGAGGTCGTGTAGAGTTCGCTGGTTCGTTGTTGTTTGAAAAGGCGTGAGTCCGGAGGTAGTTGCATCTTGTGTCCGGAGAGAGAGAGATCCTGGCTTCCTCTTCCCGGGGCACGTGGCCCCGGGGGAGAGAAACCGGAAGAAGTGAAGTTGAGAAGTGAAGTCAAACTCTGAAGTCTGACTCTCAAATCCGTCTGAAGTGAACGTGGTGTTGTTTTAAAAACAACACCAACGCACACGCCTCTTTGGGCTATGAGCCAATCAGGAAGTTGGGTTTGCATGTCCGGATTTTGACTCTCTTTGTCTGGTCTCGGACCCTAATTTAAATGTCCAGGGAGGGGCTGGCTTATACCGTGTTATAACTGAAATTAAGTGAAAACATGAAATAATGTATCCCATTGCAATGTGATATGCATAATCAATCCGGGTATCTCGAGACGATTAACTACATACCAAATTCGATGGATTTGTAAAGAATATTACAAATAAAACCTGGTTACAGACATTTAAAATGATATACTAGATTAAACTATCTAAAGTCATTACGGTTAGTTACATAAGCACACAATACATGTAAACAAAATAACATCACACTATTTAGACATGGAATAATTACAGATAACTACACGTTACATTGAAGAGAGAGGGGTTTCTCCATTGTGTGTGTAAGGTAAGCGTGGGGGTGTGTGTGTGTGTGTATGTGTGTGTGTGTGTGTGTGTGTGTGTGTGTGTCGTAAACCGAGATTAGATTAGAGATTTACAGGCCCCCTTGGTCGGAGTTTTGGTGGACCCCTGCTGACGAACTAATCATGAAGTTTCCCAGACGTTCAGTCATCAAAGGTTTCTTTTATTGCGGGGTAAGTCCTGTGTGGGTCCCAGAGAGACTTTTTGCATCCTAAAGGTGCATCTGGTCAAAGGAGGCCTCTCGGGGTTACTCTGGGTCGCCTATGTGGTGAAACTTTCTATGTTTAGTTTGGGTTAATTTAGAAATCAGTTTGAGCATAGTCATACGCTACAGTGGCCTCCTACACTTCCCTGTGTCCCTTACGTATTCATTAATGTACAAATGGCTCAGGGTTGAACTTTGTAAGTGGTGGACCCACAATGTTCAAAAACATCAGAGACAAGGTGGTGGGGATAAGAAGGGATGCACGCTGTGAGCTACAAATGAGATTCATTTTGGAGAAACCCTGCTTGCTGTATGTGGGCTGTTAATTCAATTTCATTCCCGGCAGTCAATCTCACATTCAAAGCCATGCGCAGGTTGACATTTAGACTCGTAAGCGGCTCTAAAAACCTTCCACAATCAGGCTAGCATTATCAATGCTAGTCGTGGGAACGGTCGCCAAACTGCTTTATCAGTGACCTGCTGCCGCTCGTTCTCTTGGAATCTTGCCTTTTTAATATTTAGCTCTGTTTTCTCACTGTCATTGTTTGTGTTCTTAAAAAATGCTGTTAATGATAACTGCCTTTTTTTTGCCATGACACATTGCATGACTACAACGCATGCTACGTGACTGTAGGCTTCGCTTCATGACAACAAATTCAGGTGACCTTTGAACTTGAAATTATTATATTATGTGAAAGGTAGCAATATTTGAGCACCGGTAATATAAGATTAGCATTTTTATTGCAGTTTTTTTTTGTTATTCTATTTTACTTTTGGTGAATTAAAAACTATTTGTTTTGATAATATTGCTGCATGAAACTTTAAACACCCAGCTACATAAATGTTCTGGAGCATAGGAGTGCTATAATTTGGAGGTGCCGGATCCTGTTCCGGCAAGATCCAGCTCAAATTAAGCTCTGGCTATAGTGAATCTTACCAAAAGTCAAATAATTAAATAACTCTTCCTCTTAAAAATGATTGCAGCATGCCAAGGGATTTTTGGATCTGTCTTTGTCTCATAGGCCTTTGTTACTCATTAGACTACTTCCACCTCTCTGATTTTAAGCCACCATTGACCTTTTGACCTCAGTTAGACTGAGATAGAGACATTTTAATCAACCCTTATTTCAGCTAAATATGGGAAGATTGGATGTTGTTTAAATCTTAACAGATGATATACTGCAATGCTGTTCCTTTAAGGGTGTTCACAAATATCTATGACATTTGCCACCCATGCCTGCTGTGTGGGTTAGTATTCAAGTAAAATTGCCAGAGAAATTAATTTTAATATGTTGCTTGGCTTGTATTGGCTGCATAAACTGAATATCACAATATATGGATAATCAGATCAGATATACTTTATTTGTCCTGGTGAGGGAAATTTGTTTTGAGCATACATGTGCAGCTGCGAATCACTGACGAATGCTGCTATCACACTGAACGCAAAACTATTGATCACCTTCGGCTAACTTACACTATTTGGTGCAAGCCACCATTTAGCTGATCTGCCTATCGTCTTTGACCACTGAGAAGAAGAATGACTTAAATGTTGGCAGATAGCACCACCATGAGGCACACAAACTGTTAAGAAGCACAGAAAAAGAAATAAAATTGATTTGTATACCAGCAGCACCGAGGATGAGTTTGTTGTTTTATTAAATGAGGAAAGGAAAAGAAAAAGATGGTGTTATTGAGTACACCCTATTCTTGAGAAAAGAGAAGAGCACGGGGAGTTACATAGATAGATACAGGAGTTGAAGTTGTGTCATGTTTACGTAGTGTTTGACGATCTAACAATGTGTATTTTTCTTTCACAGTTTCCTTAGTGGGGGATTCATACACAACCATTGCATCCAGCAGTTTCTTTTAATGTCTGCAGTTACAGCTGCACTGTTTCAAAATTTGTCTTCCTTTGTGTTCCTCATTTGCCTACCTGTATTCCACAAACCCTTGGCCATAAGCATTTCCTCACTCAAGTACCAATCTTTACAATAATGTAAATAGCAAACATCTTTGAAAAAGGCTTGGCTTTGTGTATTAGCCTCTTCTTATCCTAAAGTACAAAAAAGAGGGCAACAGTGTTAGGCTGCAGAAATGCAAGCGCAGGTGGATGCAAGCACAGGGGAAATGTCACTTTATTGGGTATATATCCAAAAATAACAGAACATTAACTAAATAGGAATAGGGGAAAACGCAAGGCAGAGGCAGAATCCATAAACAGTCCAAAGTCCAGGCGCACGGCAAACAATATTCAAAGGGCAAGGCAATAATCCAAAAACGAGAACAGAGCTATGATCAAGAAACCAGGTTTAACAGTCCAGAGAATAAAGGCTTGGTACGAGACAAAGCGACTACGCTAATACTTCGCGATGAAGCGAAGAAACAAAAGGACTTAAATACATGAACCAAAACGAGAGTTAACATAAAACACCTGAAAAACATAAAGGCATAACCAATAACCAATGAGACATAACATAACCAATGAGAACACAGGGGCGGAGACAGGACATGAACCAAAACAAAGGCACACGTGGCGAAGTAAACAAAACGAGAGTCTGTGAATGCGGAAGTGCGAGGGGAGATCCTAACGAACAGGTGCATGTCAAGACCAAAAATAGCTCTTTAACATTTTCCTATAGAATGTGAAATGTAGACATGAAAACTACCGAATAAACATTATCTGCTGCATCTTTACTTTTAGCCATCTTTGACTGTGAAAACTGTGAAAACTAACTTTTCTTATTTTATGTGTATTCTACCCAGAAAGGGAGGCAGAAAGTTTTTTGTGTTTTTTGAACAGCACCATCAAGCTGTTTTAGTATGAATGAAATAATGTGAAATATAATGCAATCACACAGTGGTGGGACAAAACCCGTTTATTTGTGGTGCACTCTGACAAGAAAATAAAGGGAAAAGACAACATTTGCTTTAGCTCTTTTTTCATCACAATAAAAGTTTGTTAAGGCTGATACCAACTGCATCCGGCAACTTTAAATAATCGGTGTTTCGGTTTAAAGCAAAGACTCCAGCGCACTTGCTGATCAGAAAATACTAGACACGTCCTCTGCGCCACACGACACCTGTAGCGGCAGCTAATTACATGATATATGACCGAGGTGAAGCTCATACGAAAATATTAAAAACCCAATTGTTGTTTTGCGACTTTGAAACATAAAACTGAAGAAAAAATGCTTCAATAATTTAACATATCTAAAGTTAATAGATTAGCAAACAACACTGATCATGTTAACACATAACCATGGACAACACGATCACTCATTAAAACACAGTGGGTCTTGTTTAATTACACGTTCGTTTTTATTTCCCTTGTAACTTTCGATAACGACAGACGTTAAAATCAGACAGAAACACGGATGCAGTGGAAGCAAATAAACTATCTATAATGCTTACGACTTTAACAAGATGTTAAGCCAGCCGCTCTTCCTGAAAGCACGGTTAATCTAGCCACACATATATTTTATGGGCGCGGCTTTACACCGAAACGGCACCGAAAGCGGAAAACGAGCGTCCGCGAGCACACAAAAGCAAATTAACTTTAATACAAAACAATCGTTTTAAATAAATAAGTAACAAAACAAACACAACAATTGACAGTATTTATGAGTATACAGTCAAAACGTTTTTATAACCCTTTACATTTAAGTAATGTCAAAATCGGTCAAGGTTAATGAGACGCTATAAAGCATTAAGCCAAATAAAAAACATTTACTAAAAACATATTTTAAGAAACGATATTATTATTATTATTATTATTATTATTATTATTATTGTTGTTGTTGTTGTTGTTGTTGTTGTTGTTGTTGTTATACATCTAACCATAAATACATTTTTAAAATGTGTAGATGGTTCATTTCTGACACCAAAATATATATATTTTATTTTGTCTTAATGCTGAAGTAAAAACAGACATTTAAAATTGGTAGGTGATCAAACTGACTCAAAACAGTTCATAGGGACCTACTCTATGCTGACACTAAAGATACACTAATTTTACTCTAGAATTTTAAAGTACTGCTCTTCAAAATCATTGGATGTGTCAATATGTTTGAGCCAGGAGGGACTTTTTAATCCATTATAAAATGGACATTTCAAATTGGTAGACAATCAAACTGACTTGAATCAGTTCATAGGGACCTACTCTATGCTCAGGACAAAGATCAAATAATTTTACTGTAGAATTTTAAAGTAATTGCAAATCAAATCATTGGATCTGCCAATATTATTATGCCAGGAGGCATTTTAATCCATTTTAAAATTGACATTTCAAATTGGTAGACAACAAACCCACTTAGATCAGTCCAAAGGGACCTACTCTATGCTCACAATAAAGATAAATTAATTTTACTGTAGAATTTTAAAGTAAATGCTCTTTTAATATAACTGAGCCTGGAGGGACTATTTAATCCATTATAAAATGGACATTTCAAATTTGTAGACATTAAAACCAACTCGCATCAGTTCATAGGGACCTGCTCTATGCTCACAATAAAGATCAATTAATTTTACTGTAGAAATGTAAAATAATTGCTCTTCAAAGTCATTGGATGTGTCAATATGTTTGAACCAGGAGGGACATTTTAATCCATTATAAAATGAACATTTCAAATTGGTAGACAATCAAACCCAATTAAATAAGTTCAGAGGGACCTACTCTATGCTCACAATAACAATCAATTAATTTTACTGTAGAATTCTAAAGTAATTGTTCTTCAAAGTCACAAGATATGACAATAGAATTGTGCCAGGAGGCACTTTTTAATCTATTTTAAAATGGACATTTCAAATTGGTAGACACTCAAACCAACTTAGATCAGTTAATATGGACCTATTCTATGCTCACAATAAAGATCAATTAATTTTATTGTAGAATTGTAAAGTAAATGGTCTTCAAATTCACAAGATCTGCCAATATAGTTGAGAAATTAGGCATTTTGTAATTCATTATAAAATTGAAATCAAATTGGTAGATCATCAAAACCAATCAGATTTGTTGGCATTTGTTGACCAACTCTATGCTCACAATAAAAATAATTTGGTTTTACTGTAGAATTTTAAAGTAATTGCTTTTCAAAGTCACTGGGTCTGTCAATGCAATTAAGCCCGGAGGTTATTTTAATTCATTATAAAAGGGTCATTTCAAATGGGTAGACAATCAAACCCACTTATATCTATTCACAGTGACCTACTCTATGATTACAATAATGAGTAATTAATTTGACTAGTAATTGATCTGTCAATCTGTTTGAACAAGGAGGCACTTTTTAATCGATTATAAAATGGACATTTTGAATTGCTAGATGATCAAACCCACTCAGATTAGTTCACAGTGACCTATGCTATGCTCACATTAAATATCAATTAATTTAACTGTTGACTTTTAAAGTATTTTAAGCCTTCAAAATCACCTGATCTTTCAATATAATTGTGCAAGGAGGCAATTTTTATGAAATGGACATTTCAAATTAGTAGACATTCAAACCCACTGAAATCAGTTTAGTGAGTTTCTCGATGTTCACAATAAAGTTAGATTAATTTTACTGTAGAATATTTGAGAAATTACATTATTCCACTTCAGAGGTCTATACAGGTCTATACAGGTCTATACAGACATCAATTCTAATAAGTAGAAAAAAATGAATGGCCAGTTCTTGTAAGGAAACGCCCATACTATATGCACACATCATGTGAAATGCATTCAAAATCAGCAGAATGCTCACACATTTTAATGTGTCCATTTTAGAGACCTGCATGGGCTCTAGATATATACATATATCAATAACCATATCTGTCTATCTATCTATCTATCTATGTGTGTGTGTGTGTGTGTGTGTGTGTGTGTGTGTGTGTGTGTGTGTGTGTGTGTGTGTGTGTGTGTATATATATATATATATGTGTGTGTGTGTGTGTGTGTGTGTGTGTGTGTGTGTGTGTGTGTAATGTACATTCATATATATGTAAAACATACTGTATATACAATACTGTGCAAAAGTGTTAGTCAAATTAGATTCTTCATCACCAAAAAAATGTTTTATGACTGTTTTAAAGGCAAAGGGTTGACATACCAATTATTGATTTTATTTACTTAAAAGAATTTTATGACATTGTTTTTTTTTTTTTTTTATAAAATCCTGTTTCCTATAAGGTGTGTATATAGTCAGGGAGATCCCCTAAAAGAACATCATTTATTTTTTCTACTTATTTGATTTCATGTCTCTACAAACCACTGAAGAGGAATAATGGCATGTTTCTCCAAAATTCTACGGTAAAATTAATTGACCTTGACCTTGACGCAATTACATTGACAGCTCTAATGATTTTGAAGAGCGATTATTTTAAAATTCTACAGTAAAATTAATTCATCTTTACTGTGAGCATAGAGTAGGTCCCTATGAACTGATAAGCATTGGCTTGATTGTCTTCTTCTTTTCCTTTTGGCTGTTCCCTTCAGGGGTCGCCACAGCGAATCATCTGCCTCCATCTAGCCCTATCCCCTGCATCCTCTTCTCTCAGACCGACTACCTTCATGTCCTCCTTCACTACATCCATAAACCTCCTCTTTGGTCTTCCTGCCTGGCAGCTCTAACCTCAGCATCCTTTTACCGATATATTCACTCTCCCTCCTCTGAACATGTCCAAACCATCTCAACCTGGCCTCTCTAACTTTGTCTCCAAAGCATCTCACATGTGCTGTCCCCCTGATGTACTCATTCCTGATCCTATCCATCCTCGTCACTCCCAAAGAGAACCTCAACATCTTCAGCTCTGCTACCTCTAATTCTTCCTCCTGTCTTTTCCTCAGTGCAACTGTCTCCAAACCATACAACATCGCTGGTCTCACTACTGTCCTGTACACCTTTCCTTTCATTCTTGCTGGTACTCTTTTATCACACAACAGACCTGACACTTTTCTCCACCCATTCCAACCTGCCTGCACACGCTTCTTCACCTCTTTTCCACACTCCCCGTTGCTCTGGACTGTTGAGCCTAAGTACTTAAAATCCTGCACCTTCTTTATCTCTTCTCCCTGTAACCTCACTGTTCCACTTGGATCCCTCTCATTCACACACATGTATTCTGTCTTGCTGCGACTAATCTTCATTACTCTTCTCTCCAGAGCAAACCTCCACCTCTCTAGAGTTTCCTCCACCTGCTCCCTGCTCTCACTACAGATCACAATGTCATCCGCAAACATCATAGTCCATGGAGTTTCCTGTCTGACCTCATCTGTCAGCCTGTCCATCACCACCGCAAACAAGAAGGGGCTCAGAGCCGATCCTTGATGCAGTCCCACCTTCACCGTGAACTCCTCTGTCACACCTACCCCACACCTTACCACTGTCCTACTGCTCTCATACATATCCTGCACCACTCTAACATACTTCTCTGCCACTCCAGACCTCCTCATACAATACCACAGCTCCTCTCTTGGCACCCTGTCATACGGTTTCTCTAAATCTACAAAGACACAATGCAGCTCTTTCTGACCCTCTCTGTACTTCTCCATCAACATTCTCAAAGCAAATATTGCATCTGTAGTGCTCTTTCTTGGCATGAAACCATACTGCTGCTCACAAATGCTCACTTCTCCCCTTAGCCTTGCTTCCACTACTCTTTCCCACAACTTCATTGTATGGCTCATCAGCTTAATACCTCTGTAGTTTCCACAACTCTGCACATCTCCCTTGTTCTTAAAAATCGGCACCAAAACACTTCTCCTCCATTTCTCAGGCATCCTCTCACTCTCTAAGACCTCGTTGAACAACCTAGTTGAAAACTCTACTGCCATCTCTCCTAGACACTTCCATACCTCCACTGGTATGTCATCAGGACCAACCACCTTTCCTCTCTGCATCCTCTTCAAAGCTCTCCTAACTTCACCCTTGCTAATCCTTTCTACTTCCTGCTCAACAATATTTGCCTCTACTACTCTTCTCTCTCTGTCATTTTCCTCATTCATCAGTTCCTCAAAGTACTCCTTCCATCTTTCCCTCACCCTCCTGTCACCTGTCAACACATTTCCATCTCTATCTTTAATCACTCTAACCTGCTGCACATCCTTACCATCTCTATCCCTCTGCCTCGCCAACCGATACAAATCCCTCTCACCTTCCTTACTATCTAACCTTGCATACATGTCCTCATAAGCTTTCTGTTTGGCCTTTGCCACCTCTATCTTAACCTCACGCTGCCCCACTTCTTCCTAGCTAACCTCTTCTTCTGGATACTCTCCTGAACTTCCTCATTCCACCACCAAGTCTCCTTGTCTTCTTTCCTCCTTCCAGATGACACACCTAGCACCTTCCTACCTGTCTCCCTGATCACTTTGGCTGTAGTAGTCCAGTCATCTGGAAGCACCTCCTGACCACCTAAAGCCTGTCTCAACTCCTCCCTGAAAACCACACAGCACTCTTCCTTTTCCAACTTCCACCACTTTGTCTTCTGCTCTGTCTTTGCTCTCTTCATCTTCCTCACCACCAGAGTCATCTTACACACCACCATCCTATGCTGTCTAGCTACACTCTCTCCTACCACTACTTTGCAATTGCTAATCTCCATCAGATTATAGTGTCTACGTAAGATATAGTCCACCTGTGTGCTCCTGCCACCACTCTTATATGTCACCCTGTGTTCCTGCCTCTTCTGAAAGTACGTGTTCACCACAGCCATCTCCATACTTTTAGCAAAGTCTACCAACCTCTGTCCTTCTGGGTTCCTTACCTGAAGACCAAACCTGCCCATCACTTCCTCATCCCCACTATTCCCTTCACCAACATGTCCATTAAAGTCTGTCCCTATCACCACTCTCTCACCTCTGGGAACACTCTGCATCACTTCCTCAAGCTCACTCCAGAATCTGTCTTTCTCCCTGTAGGTCAACGGCACCAATGGCGGTCGTTGTTAACCCGGGCCCCGACCGATCTGGTATGGAAGTCATGTTATTGATTCGCATATTGAATTTGGCAAAAGTTTTACGTTGGATGCCCTTCCTGACACAACCCTCTCTATTTATCCGGGCTTGGGACCGGCACAAAAAGTACACTGGCTTGTGACCTCCTGTGGCTAGATTTGTTGGTTTGATTGTCTACCAATTTGAAATGTCCATTTTATAATAGATTAAAAAAGTGCCTCCTCTGACAATTATATTGACAGATCTGGGATTTGAAGAGCAATTATCTTTCTTTGACAGTATAGAGGAGGTGCACCGTTCCCGGAAGTACTGCAATATCGGGTCGATGCGTGGAGTGGACGGAGCAAGCCCCTATTCCATCTCCCTGTTCCAAAAATCAATTTGATATATGGTCCCCGGATAGGGGACGTATCAGATATTAAACTGATAAGAACAGATAAAAATTCCACAGTCAAATTAATTACTCATTATTGTAATAGATACAAGTGAGTAGATATAAGTGGGTTTGATTGTCTACCAATTTGAAATGTCCCTTTTACAATGGATTAAAATATCCTCCTGGCTTAATTGTATTGACAGACCCAGTGACTTTGAACAGCAATTACTTTAAAATTCTACAGTAAAACTAATTCATCTTTATTGTGAGCATAGAGTTGGTCCATGTGAACAAATCTGATTGGTTTTGATCATATATCAATTTGATTTCAAATTTATAATGAATTACAAAATATCTAATTTCTCAATTATATTGGCAGATCTTGTGAATTTGAAGAGTAATTACTTTACAATTCTACAGCAAAATTAATTGATCTTTATTGTGAGCATAGAGTAAGTCCTTATGAACTGATCTGAGTTGGTTTTAATGTCTACCAATTTGAAATGTCTTAAAAAGTGAAATGTTTTAAAAAGTGCCTCCTCGGACAATTATATTGACAGATCCAGTGATTTAGAATTGCAGTTACTTTAAATTTCTACAGTAAAAGTAATTGATCTTTTTTTTATTGGGGGGGAGGGGGCGCCACCACCCCAACACACCCCCCACCCCCACTTTGGGGGACCATTTAGACTTTATTTATTTATTTATTTATTTTCAGGTTTTCAGAGGTGGGTGAGTGGTGGGTGTAGGATATAGAGAGGATAAATAGTGGACAAGACAAGACAAGACAAGATAAGACAGAACAAGACAAGACAAGACAGTAGGTGTGATTGGGGTGTGGTTATCAAAGCGATGGGTTGTGGGGGTATGGGGCTGAAGTATGGGGAGGGTGTGCAAAGGAGTAAATATTTGAGATGTCTGAAGTGAGTTAAATATGTGTAGCACCAACTTTGAATACTATGAATGTTATACACATATGTGTATACGTATTACGTGTATTTGTTTGAGATGTGTGGTATGGCTTTGGTTATGAGGTTAATCTGTAGAAGCTGTATAGTTTCTTATTGCAAGGTGTATGTAGGTGATCAGTGGTGTCCAAGTAGAGTTAAATTTGATAGTTTTATTTTTGATTGGGGCAGAGAGTTTTTCCATTGTTATATAGTCAATTATTAGGTTTTTCCAATGTGTGATATTAATGATGTTCTTTGATTTCCAATTTGTTAGTATGGTTTTCTTGGTGATGGTTAGCGCTGTAAGGAGGACTATTGTGTTTTCCTTTGAAATCTTGATCCCAGATGTATCTCCAAGTAGGCAGATCGAGGGGGAAAGTGGTATGGTGGTATTTAGAAAATAAGATATTTGCTCAGTGATTTGTTTCCAGAAGTGCTTAATTGGTGTGCAGTCCCATATGGCATGTATGTAGTTGTCTGGTTTATTTTGTGTGCACTGTGTGCAGATGTCTAATTCCACGAAGCCCATTCTAGACATCCTATGACTGGGGTAATGAGTTCTATGGATTATTTTGTATTGTATCAGTTGCAGACTGGTGTTGTTAGTTATGAGGGACATGTTCTGTAATATCTGTTGCCAAAAGTCTTCTCTAGGTGTGATTGCTAAGTCGTCTTCCCATTTTTTACAAGGTATGGCAGTTGAAGAGTTGGATTTAGATATTATTTTATATATTCTGGATAAGACTTTAGTTGGTGGTGATATATTTAGTAGTTCTGATATTAATGGGGGAAGGTCTGTGCTGTTTTTCAGGTCCATTTTAGAGCATATAATAGATTTTATTTGTAGATATTCAAGGAAATGTTTATTTTCTAGTCCGTGTGTTTCGGTTAGATATGGAAATGATGAAAAGGTGTTGTTCTGACATATGTGTTTGACATGCGTAATGCCTTTTTCTACCCATGTAGAGATGTTTATCTTCGCTGTGTTTGTGAAGTCAGGGTTATGCCATATGGGAGTGTTCAGTTAGTTGGAATGGTGAATTAATAATTTTATAAAATTTCCACCAAGCTATTAAAGTTGATGCAATTATTGGACTTTTGATGCAGGGGTGGCGTTTAATAGCTGTACTTATTAAGGGTAAGTCTGAGATACTGATTTTATTGCATAAGGCCTGTTCC
The DNA here is from genome assembly GCA_023630585.1 of Cranoglanis bouderius. Classification (NCBI taxonomy): domain Eukaryota; kingdom Metazoa; phylum Chordata; class Actinopteri; order Siluriformes; family Cranoglanididae; genus Cranoglanis; species Cranoglanis bouderius. The sequence continues at coordinate 418,287 of CM042562.1, forward strand.
GTTTCTGGCCAAATCTCATTTATCTGACTGGGCTTTATCCATTTGATAATATATTGGAGTTGGTTACTGAAGTAATATTATCCAAAGTTCGGGGCATCAAGTCCTCCCTTATATTTGGGTCTTTGTAAATTGGTTAGTTTGATTCTTGGAGGTTTGTTTTTCCAGTAAAATTTAGAAATACAGGAGTTGAGTGATTTGAACCAAGAAGGGGAAGGTTGAACTGGGATCATTGAAAATAGGTAATTAATTTTGGGTAATAATCGTCATTTTTATGGATGCTATTCTGCCAATGAGAGAGAGAGGGAGGTTTATCCAGCGTTGGATATCATTATTTATGGTATTCGATAAAGGGGTAAAATTGAGTTTATGCAGGTCTGACAGCTTGGTGGAGATTTTGACACCAATATAGGTGATGTAGTCAGTGCTTATGGGGATAGGTAGTGATTACACTGTAGTTTTGGTGAGTTTCATGTTGAGAGGGAGCATAGATGATTTGTTCCAGTTAATTGAATAATTGGAAAGTTTGGAATATTTTTTGATAGTGTGAATAGTTTCTTCTATTAATTTTATAGGCTTTTGTAAGAAGAGTATATTGTCAGCATATAAGCTTTAATATTTATATTTGTCTTATTGCTGCAGCTAATGGTTCTATAAAGATGGCAAATGGGGATGGAGAGAGTGGGCATCCTTGTCTAGTACCTCTTTGCAGCGTGAAACTTTGTGATATCAGTCCGTTAGTGATAACTGTGGCCTTTGGTGATGTGTAGAGTATTTTCATCCAATGAATAAATGATTCACCGAAACCTAATTTATGAAGTGTGGTGAGTAGAAATTTCCAGTTCACTTTGTCAAAGGCTTTCTCTGCGTCAAGTGTCACTATTGCTGATTCTAGATTTTTATGTGATGTGTAATGTATCAAGTTAAGGAGTCTGCGCATGTTAGTGGTTGACTGTCTGTTTTTAATAAATCCAGTTTGATCTGGGTTGATTACTAAAGGGATAATTGTTTCAATTCTATTAGCTAGGGTCTTGCTTATTATTTTTGTGGCTGTGTTGATCAGTGATAAAGGACGGTAACTAGAGGGTAAAGTGGGGTCTTTGTTGGGTTTTAGGTGAAGTGATATAGTAGCGGTATTCATTTCTGTGGGTAGTGTCATATTCTGTTTAATTTCAGATACTAATCTGTTGAATAGTGGTGCCAGAATAGTCCAGAACTGTTTATAGAATTCAGCCAGAAAATCATCAGAACCTGGTTCTTTATTATTAGGCATGTTGTTAAGGGCGTCTTCTGGTTCTATCGGTTTATCCATGGAAATTGCTTGTTCTTCAGTTAGTTTTGGTAGTTTGGTATTATTTAGGAATTTATTAATGTCTTCCATGACTGGATCTGCAGGTGATGAGTATAGGTTTTGAGAGAATAATCTGAATGTATTATTGATTCCCTCTGGAGTTTGTATGGTCTTTCCTGCTGAGTTCTTGATAGTTGGGATTGTTGTTATTTCATTTTATGAGGTTTGCTAGGAATTTTCCAGATTTATTAATATATTCAAAAATTATATTCATGTCTAAGTCTTTGTAGTAGGAATTGGGTTTTTTCATTTATAAGGTCATTATATTCTAGTTTGAGTTTTCTTAACTCCATTTCTGTACTTTCTGTGGGGTTGGTTGCCGTTAAACACTCTAATTCCATAATCTTTTGTTCTAACTTATTTTCATTTTCAGTGTTTTTCTTTTTCTTATATGATGCATAGGATATCATTTTTCCTCTGAGTACAGCTTTCCCTTTTTCAACAGCAGTGTTGATGGGGTTTCTGGTGAATCATTTATTTCTAGGAAGGATGCCCATTCTCTTTTGATAAAGCTATCAAATTCCGGATCTCTGAGCAGTGATGTGTTAAAGTGCCATCTAAAGACTTGTGACTTCTATTCCATGTGAAGGATACAGTGGCATGATCACTAATTGTAATAGAGTGACTTTGTGTGATTGCTATAGCTGGTATTAATGAGTTGCTGGTTAAAAATAATCAATCCGAGAATGTGTATGGTGTACTGGTGAGAAATACGTATATTCCTTAGTGTTTGGGTGTTACAGTCGCCAACAATCGCCAAGTCCAAAGTCAGACATGTATTGTCTTATTGTTTCGTTGGTCTGCCAGTTCCATGTCTTACGTGAACTAGTGGTTTTGTTTAATTCTGGGTTGATGACTGTGTTGAAGTCACTGCTGATTATGATTGGGGAGTCCGGTAAGTTGGCGATATGTGTGAAAAAGGTACAGAAGGCAGAAGGGTTGTCTGTATTTGGTCCATATATATTTGCTATGGTTATTGGGGTGTTGTTGATAGAGATGTTTATTATGATGTATCTGCCTTTGGTGTCGGTAATAGTAGTGTTGTGTTTGAATGAGATTTTTCTGTTTATCAAAATTGCTACACCTCTTTGTTTGGTGTTGTAGTGGGCAGAGAAAATGTGGTGGAGTTTGTGACTGTCTGTTTCTGAGAGACGTATTTCTTGAAGTAGGCATATATCTACGTTAAGTGCAGTGAGATGCTGTAGTACTTTGATTTGTTTAACCTGAGAGCCAATACCATGGATGTTCCATGTAGGGAATTTGATTGGTGACATGTTTTATCAGCTGCAGTTGTTTTGGCTTTATCACTAACTGACCTCGACATGTCCCGAGAGCTCCTCAGCCATGCACTGAAGGCCTGTTTTTATATTATTCTACTTCTTAATAAACTACACTACGTTTTTACTTGGTCTTCTGTGTTTGTTATTTATATTTTATGCAAATTAATTACCACAGTATTTGTATGGGTTGATAGATAGATAGATAGATAGATAGATAGATAGATAGATAGATAGATAGATAGATAGACAGATAGATAGATAGATAGATAGATAGATAGATAGATAGATAGATAGATAGATAGATAGATAGATAGATAGAAGGGAAAAGTGACTATAGATAGATATATAGGTAGCTAGGCTATAGATAGATCGGTATATGGATTAATAGGTTGTCTTTTTCTAGAGGATACAGGAAATAAAGTTTTTTTTTTTTTAATGTAAGTGATAGATGGTAGTGGATGAAGGTTGCTTATTGTGTAGGTAGTTTAGCTAGAATTAGACAGATAGGCAGACAGATAGACCAATAGATAAATATTCATGTCCAGTAGTGGTAGGTATTTGTACAGTAAACCATAGGAAATAAATAAATAGATTAATACTACCACTACTGCTACTACTAATAATAATAACTAATAATAATTAATAAATAATAGTAATAGTAGTAATGTAATAACAAATAATAATAATAATAATAATAATAATAATAATAATAATAATAATAAAGGGGAAGAGAGAGAAAAAAAATAGATTATAACTACAGATCTATAGATAGTTTGATAGATATATAGACAGGTTGTCTTTTTCCAGAGAGTTTTTGAAATAAGCTTCCCCCCCCTTTTTATGTGATAGATAGATAGATAGATAGATAGATAGATAGATAGATAGATAGATAGATAGATAGATAGATAGATAGATAGATAGATAGATAGATATTTATATAATAGATGACATAGTTAGGAGAGTTAGACACAATTCTTTAGTGTGAGTTAATAGCGTGTGTGTGTGTGTGTGTGTGTGTGTGTGTGTGTGTGTGTGTGTGTGTGTGTGTGTGTGTGTGTGTGTGTGTGTAAGAGAGACTGGTCAAGAGTTTAGTATAACCACGGGGTTATGTTTTTATCTCGGTAAAGATGTCCGTCTATGAAAAGTTTATCTACTGATAGAATTGCTCTTCTTCCTTCTTTTATCATTTCTTTTCTTATATTTAGCAGTTTCTTCCTTCTGATTATAATTTCACATGCCTTGTTGGGTCAAGAATCAGATGCTGACCAAGGGCAAGACTGTTTGAATGTGCACAAGGAAAGACTTATGGATGCACATGTCAGAACAAAAGAGTATGCTGAGAGGAAGGCTGCTGATAAAATAGTGTAGCAAGAAGAGAAAGTGTATTGTCCAGTAGTGGAGGTTGGACAACGTGTACCTGCATTATCGACTGCCCGGAAGGAATAAGATTCAGGACGCATGGTCATCCATGGTGTATAAAGTGATAGAGGTCCAGGGGTCAATGTGCATGGTAGAGCCTGTGGAAGGGGGGGCAGGTAAAGAGGGTACACAGATCCAATCTCAGACCCTGTGTGAGTTCCATTCCGATGCCAGCACCAAGGAGCCGGAAACCAACTGTGAAGGCTGTACCTACCTCAGTATTGAAGATGGAGCCACCATTACTGGATGCAGAGTGTGTACTGTTGGAGGAAGTCCGATGTCCAAGGGAAGAGCCAATGTTCAATCCAGTGTTGGAGGAATGGGAACAACCAGTTAATTAATCTGGAAGTAGTATCGGAGATCAGAGGGAGGATACTGATCATGGTGATACTGATGTTGTTTCAAGATTTGAGTGTAATGAGGTTTCTGTTGAAACTCTAGAGGTAGAGTCAAAGTCTGTTGAGTCAAAGTCAGGATATGTTGACTTATCCAATAAAGTGCCAGTGTTGAAGCCTGTACCTGCTCCTAGAAGAAGAAAGGAAGGTAGTACTCAGTTAGGGGTACCTTGTCCTGAGACACCTACTTGAAAGTTAGTGAACCTTTTAGAATTTTCTATATATCTGCATAAATATGACCTAAGACATAATCAGTTTTTCTAAAAAGTTTGTCTACTTCCTAAAAGTAGACAAAGAGAACCCCATTAAACAAAAGAGACAAAAATATTATAGTTGGTCATTTCTTTATTGAGGAAAATGATCTAATATTACATATCTGTCAGTGGCAAAAGTATGTGAACCACTAGGATTAGCAGTTTAATTTGAAGGTGATATTAGAGTCAGATGTTTTCAATCAATGGGATGACAATCAGGTGTGAGTGAGCGCCCTGCTTTATTTAAAGAACAGGGATCTATCAAAGTCTAATCTTCACAACCCATGTTTGTGGAAGTGTATCATGGCACGAACAAAGCAGTCTTCTGAGGACCTCAGAAAAAGAGTTGTTGATGCTCATCAGGCTGGAATAGGTTATAAAACCATCTGTAAAGGGTTTGGACTCCACCAATCCACAGTCAAACAGTTTGTGTACAAATGGAGAAAATTTAAGACCATTGTTACTCTCCCCAGGAGTGGTCAACCAACAAAGATCACTCCAAAAGCAAGACGTGTAATAGTCCACAAGGTCACAAAGGAACCCAGGGTAACTTCTAAGCAACTAAAGGCCTCTCTCACATTGGCTAATGTTAATGTTCATGAGTCCACCATCAGAAGAACACTGAACAACAATGGTGTGCATGGCAGGGTTGCAAGGAGAAAGCCACTGCTCTCCAAAAAGCACAGTTTGCTAAAGATCACGTGGACAAGCCAGAAGGCTATTGGAATGTTTTGTGGATAGATGAGACCAAAATTGAATTTTTGGTTTAAATGAGAAGTGTTATGTTTGGAGAAAGGAAAACACTGCATTCCAGCATAAAAACCTTATCCCATCTGTGACATATTCTGGTGGGCCTGTTTTGGGCCTGTTTTGCTGCATCTGGGCCAGGACGACTTGCCATCATTGATGGAATGATGAATTCTGAATTATACCAGCAAATTGTAAAGGTAAATGCCAGGATATCTGTCCATGAACTGAATCTCAAGAGAAAATGGGTCATGCAGCAAGACAACGTCCCTAAGCACACAAGTTGTTCTACCAAAGAATGGTTAAAGAAGCATAAAGTTAATGTTTTGGAATGGCAAAGTCAAAGTCCTGACCTTAGTCCAATAGAAATGCTGTGGAAGGACCTGAAGCAAGCAGTTCATGTGAGGAAACCCACCAACATCCCAGAGTTGAAGCTGTTCTGGTCTGAGGAATGGGCTAAAATTCCTCCAAGTTGATGTGCAGGACTGATAAGCAGTAACCAGAAACGTTTAGTTGCAGTTATTGCTGCACAAGGGGGTCACACCAAATACTGAAAGCAAAGGTTCACATGTTTTGGCCACTCACAGATATGTAATATTGGATAATTTTCCTCAATAAATAAATGACCAAGTATAATATTTATAATCTGCTGGCAGACACAGACTGTCTGTGTCTGCCACAGACAGACATTTGCCATGTCTGCCAAATGCCATAAATGTAAATGTAAATGTAAATGTGTATAATTGAAGGAGGAATTATATGAGATACGTGGCCTTATATAAATATGCGTTTACAGCATATACAGTTTATAATATAATATGTATGTTTATTTTATTTTCATGGGTGTAAAGGCCACTACTGTTTCCTTTTGTCTTTTCTTTTCCTTTTGGCTTTCTGTTTTTTTTTTTGCTTTTTTTTTTACTACTGCCTATATTTAAAGCAGAAAAAAAATTCCTTTTTTTAAAAAAATTCTTTTTCTTTGTATGTTTTACTTCAAAAAGCCAAAGCTATCTTTTTTTTTTCTTTTTTTTTTTAAATGCTGTGTCCCTTTTGGTCACTGTCGGGAATAAAAGACCCCAAATTTAAGTTTTCCTGTGTTCCTGGACTTCTTTTCTTAACAATGGGTTGTTAGCCTGACAACATATATATTATTAGTCTAGTCTAGTTCAATAGAAAACAGCGCTTAATTGATAGACATCTCTTTTTATCAATATTTTTAATATATTTTTTTTATATTATTTATTAATTCATCCTGTACAAAGAGTGCAGGGACTGATTTGGTGAGATTAACCACAAGCATAGCCCCAAGAGGAAAAGAAAAGGGGGAGAAGGGCATCAAACAGCTGGTCCAAAGGCAACAACAGCTCGAGCTGGAGGAAAGCAAAGGAAGAAGCAAGGATAGAAAGAAAGAGTCAGCTTCTTCAAGAACCCCTTCAAACATGCACCACAATTGCTGGAGGATAAGAAGAGTCAGAAGCTGGAAACTAACCTAAGAGTAGTTAGTAGTCTAGGAGGAACTATAGCAGCATGTCAGAGATCCATACAGCAACCCAACAATGTCAACCCCATAAGGGCAGCCTCAGGACCTGGCCCAAATGGAACCCTCTGTACAAGCGCCACAGGAACTGCCCTGGCATAGTAAAGATCCTGTGGACCATTATGAGAACTGCATGGACGAACCAGTGCATTCCATCAGAATGTCAGAATTATATAAAGTGTAAACTATTCATCACACATAAATGTGTTACATCATTTCTTCCATACGTCTTCCTTACCTGTTACAAATTGTGTATATGCATACAAGTCATATACAGTACAAAGCTTCTGTTATAACTTTAAGTTACAAGATATAAAATGTGAACTTCAGTTATAAAACCATTTTTCTGTACAAGGCTGTAGGACATATTTTTTAAACTGTGTCTAAATATGACCAAAGGAGGTCTAAAACAGCAAACTTATTACAAAAAAGGTGTTACAAGCTACAACATGCAGTTTTTATCCCCTTACTTTGCTAATAATAATAATAATAATAATAGTATATATAAATATTAGTTACGGTAGTAACAGGACCCAGAGATTAGCAAGCAACAGCAAAATTACAACAAAAAATGCCTGCATTTACCTTTTGGCATCACAAAAAATAAGACAGTAATTGATGAAAGACAACACATTACAGCATCAAATTACTTAATCACTTCAACAATCTAGCCACATCAGCCATAACATACTAACTTTTTACATGTTGCTAGAAATGAAATCCATTGAAATAAAATCCATGGAAATGAAACCCACTGAAAGTGCAACACCACATCTGACAGACTTATCTATACAGTTTTCCGATGTCATGAATTCTGCAGGCCATTCATACCATTCAATCACTGCAATTGAATGGTATGGTGGTCCACCAGTAATTCCTCTGTGTGGCTCCCTACAGCCTCCACACAGTCTCTTTCAAGGTTCTCCAGGCCCTCCCTAAATGTTGGGTATGAGCTCCTGTCTGGGCATCAACAAATGCCACACTGTGGTTCACGGTATAATGCCTGTAACCTAGCTGGGGCACAGCATGTCTGTAAGCCCACCACTCATCACTGATGATGATGGACCCTCTCTTGGCATGGTGAGCTATGAGTGGAATCAGTTCTCTTCTGGTCCTCTTTTCAACCAAGCGGAAAACTGGTGTTGCCGATTTGTCTCCTCTGTGTATCACCCCCAGCATACCAAACAGCCACTTCCTCCTTTCCATCCACCATCCATTCTGCCTCGTCCATACTGTAAAAATTAATTAATTAAGGACACATATAATTCAAATTCTTTTTCATATATCATGGTTAAAACCCTTATTAATTATGGTGGCTAGCTTAAATATGAATACTCATGTAATAGTATTACTTGTTATAATTGTACTTGCCTTTCTTTTATGTCAGAAGTGACTCTAATCTATTACAATGAACTGTTTTCACCCCTAAACATTGTCCTCTTCATCTCCTCAACCTGTCCATTGCCGCCACACATGCCTCTTGCATTTTTTGATCATCTTGATCATATCAATTTGCCATAGTCAAAGTCCTTGAGAAAACCTTGAGAAATACATAATGAAAAAATGTATTGACAACAGCTGAATGCGAACAAAAAAATCAAAGGAAAAATTTATTCTTAAACTAACCTGTACACAAATCTGATCCAGTTGAATGAAAATTGACTTGCGACTGTAAAACCCGATGTTAGCACAAATCAAACTGTTTGAGGAAACTGATTGTCATAAATCATTTAAGTTTATGAACTCAAACAATTAAAGCATATATAACTTTTTAAATTGAGTAAAAGTAACTTACAGTGGGTATAGAAAAGAATCACCCCCCTTTAAAATAATCACATTTTGTTGCTTTTCAGCCTGAAAACATCAGGGCTTTTTTATTTTTATAAATAACATTGGTAATTAATAGTAAAATACTTCTCATAGCATAGCACACGAGGCAAAAGTGCAAACATTGTATTACAAACATAATCAGATGCAACAGAGCTTCATATTTCCCTATATTTTTTTTTACAGAAAAAACTAAATCAAAACAAAAACTTCTGGATTATTGATCAAATCCCAAATGAACAATGTCTTGATATAATATCTATGCATGAAATAAAGCCCAATACATGGAAGCCACACCACCAAAACCAAGAAACAGAAAAAGCAACACATGGAGGATTTAAATCAGTAATATCTCTCTATGATTTTTTTTTCCCTTTTCAAAGCAACTCGCACCAACAAATATAAAATAAACACACTTTATTCAAGTTCTCCACTAAACCTGAAATCCTGTTCTTTTCTCTCTCCTCCTCTAGAGTGATTCAGTGACGCCCAGGCTACTCTTCTTCTCCTCCTCCCCAGGTGTGAGATCTGATCTGGACCCTTCGTTCTGGAACAACTCCTCCAGGAGCTCATAGCTAAGTATGGGTACATGTTTTTTTGTACTTTTCAATAGTCACAGAAGATTTTATTCAGCTATGTTTGTTGGTTGCTGTTGTGTGCTGTTATCAATGAAGTCCTCATTCTGATTGTTACGTTTAAGATAACAGACACCGTTTTTGTTTTATCCAGCTGTATTTACTTAGTGAAACTTATAACATCCAAGTGAAAGATATAACACCAACATGTCAGAAAAAGTTTTTAAAAATTAAAAAACAGAATCACTGAGTTGGAAAAAGGATCATCCTCCATTTTGTTGAACCACCTTTTGCTTTAATTGCAGCCTTTAGTCTGTTGGGATATGTCTCTACTAACTTTGCTCATCTAGACTTTGCAATATTTGCCCATTCTTTGCAGAACCGCTCAAGTTCAGTTAAATTTGATGGTGACCGTTTGTGGACTGCAGTCTTCAAGTCATTCCACAGAGTTTCAATGGGGTTTAAGTCTGGGCTCTGACTAGGCCATGCAAGGACATTCACCTTTTTCTCCTTCTTAGCTGTGTGCTTTGGGTCATTGTCATGTTGGAAGGTAAACCTTCTTCCCATTGACAACTTTCTAGCAGAGGGCAGCAGATTTTCCTCAAGAATTTGATGGCATTTTGCCCCATCCATATTTCTTTCTATGCTGACAAGTGCTCCAGTCCCTGCTGCAGAGGAACCGGATAACAGGATATCACCTCCTCCGTGCTTTACTGTAAGAATGGTGGTATGTGGATGGTGAGCTGTATTGGATTTCCGCCAGACATATCGTTTGGTGTTGAGGCTAAGTCATGATTGCATGTGGCCTTTCTTGTGGAGTGGCTTTTTTCTTGCAACCCTCCCATACAAGCCACATTTGTGGAGAATTCGTGATATTGTTGTCACATGCACACAATGACCACTCTTTGTCATAAATTCCTGCAACTGCTTCAGAGTTGCTGTAGGCCTCTTGGTAGCCTCTCTGACCAGTTTCCTCCTGGCTCTTTCATCCAGTTTGGAGCGACGTTCTGATCCAGGGAGGGTCTGTGTTGTACCAAATACCTGCTACTTCTTAATAATAATACTTCACTGTGCTTCTAGGCATTGACAAAGCATTTGATTTTTTTTTATCCATCTCCTTACTTGTGCCTGTCCACAACTTTATCCCGGAGATCTTTTGATAATGCCTTACCACCCATAGTTGATTATTTACTTCAGTTGCACTACCAAGGACTGAAATGCTCAAGGAAAGCTCTTTTCATGCTGAGCTAATGAAATTGACCACAGCTGATAACAGTTGAAAGTCGAATGTCTTTGTGTGCCATTGAGAAGGTGATTAGCTATACCTGATTGAGTTTACAAGTCATTTTTAGGAGGGGGGTGATCCTTTTTCCAACTCAGTGATTCTGTTTTTAAATTTTTTAATTTTTTTTCTGACATGTTGGTCTTATAAACCCCGAAACTCTATTACGCAAGGAGGAAGCCACACATCAACTCTATGCAGAAATGCCACCGAGTTCTCTGGGTCTGCGCTCATCTCAAATGGACTGAAAAGCAGTGGAAAACTGTGCTATGGTCAGATGAGCCCACTTTTCAGCTTGTTTTTGGGAAAATGGACGTCGAGTTCCAAACACCGTAGCAAAGACGAACAAGACCGACCAGACTGTTATAAGCAACAGGTGTAAAAGCCAGCATCTGTGATGGTATGGGAGTGCATTAGTGCCCACATCATGTGTGACTTGCATATGTGTGAAGGTACCATTGATGCAGAGGCATATATAGGGATTTTGGAGAGACATGCTGCCATCAAGGCAACATCTTTTCCCAGAAAGTCCATGGTTATTTCAGCAGGACAATGCCAGGTCTCATTCTGCACATGCTACAACAATGTGGCTTTATAGACACAGAGGGTGTGTGCTGCCTGCCAACAGTCCAGATCTGTCTCCTATGTTGCTTCATGAAGAGGGGACTCAGACAATGGCAACAAATGACTGTTGAGCAGCTGATGTCTTGTGGCAAGCAAGAATGGGCAAAAATTCCACTTGCAAAACTGCAACAATTAGTATCTTCAGTTCCCAAACGATTAAAAGGTGTAATTAAAAGGAAGGGTGATGTAAACATGCCTCTGTTCCAACTTTGTTTGTTGAAGGCATCAAATTATAAATTGGTTTATATTTACGAAATACAATTAAGTTGGAATCTTCCAACTTAATCCCAACTTTTATGGGGTTAGTATTTATCACTACATTCTAGTTGTGACAACTTCAAACTTAGTTGTAGGGTTGTCAAAAGTACCGGTACTCTGGTACCAAGTCAGTACTAAAAAAACAAAACAAAAAGTTGACGGTACCAGATTTCCACAAGTATAGGTAGTACCGAGTACTGATGCTCTGTTTGACAGGTAGTCACTCGGGAATTTTCATAGGTGCACCATGCAATTATGGTAGCGGTTGCATTATGGATGTTGTAGCATAGTTTAATTCAAGTGTAGGATTGCAGAAAACATCCTCGTTTTTGTTTACTTAATGGTTAGCATAAGCGCGTGTAATGCTAACCATATGGTCATGTGTCCTTATTAACCATTTAATTATTTTAAAGATGCCTAATGAGTGGCAAGTGTTTCGTTTCAGAAATTTTTTTACCTAGTTTGTATTTTTTGCTTGTAATTTATTTAGTTGTAATTTACTTGAAGGGAAAAAAAACTAAGGCCGAAACTTAAAGCATTTTTCAGAAATACTTGAAATATACATATACATTTGTATGAATTTATTTTAATATTTAACTTTATAACACAAAAATGTGCCAAACAGATGTAGTGTAATATTTTCTTACACTAAACAATAAAACATGTACAGAAACACGTAACGAAAAACTCAATCCCACCATAAAATAATGCACACAGTACCTGGTTCAACACAGAAAAGTGACTATGGGGCCACAGTTTTTAGCATGCAATCCAGAAGACAATTTTCAGGCAATGATGCTTTCAGAATCTGACCTTTAACAACAAAACCTACCGCCCTTACTACAGCTCATTTCTCAAGGCCTGTAATTTAGGATTGAGCTGTTTTCTCCAATCATCAAGATTCAAGAGGACAATCTGTGTAAACTCAAAGAAGCCACTTAAGTTCTCAGGGTAATGAAGAGCATAGATGAGTCCAAACAAAATCACCAGTGAATCTGGCCAAGATCTGTGAGACATTACAATCTGATCCTCAAGGATGACTGACACATGGTGGGTTTCAAAGGGAATTCCTGCAAACCCCTCCTCTTCATTCACGACTGCCACCAGAGCCACTGCTCCCTCCTGGGTTGTCTCTAACTTGTCCTGGAAAGCAAATACATGTTCAGTATAAGAGAGGGTAATTGTCAAAATCTTTAAGCTAACAGAACAGGCTAACAATTAAAAAAGGACAACCACATATTACACCATTGCTTACAAATTTTGACACCCAAGTGCATGCAATATCATAAAGGCATAAACTGTAGGGTAAGAGTACAAGATTATTCTGGATTATTATTAGACTCGAATTGTCTTCATTTGTTATTGCTACAGAACTTAGCACAGAATATAAGATAAGGTGAGCTGTGTATAGATAAAGTTTCTCTTTTGTAACTTGTTAAAGTCCAAGATCTATGGATATGGGAAATGGATCATGTAAAATACCTTATAGGTTTTGAAGACTTCTGATGAATCCTCTTTTAAATACAGTGGAAGGCCAGCCAGGGCTGCTGTTCTACAACCCCAATTCCGAAAAAGTTGGGACAGTATGGAAAATGCTAATACAAACAAAGAGAGGTGATTTCTAAATGTACTTTGACTTGTATTTAAACAAAAAATGTATAAACACAAGGTATTTGATGTTTTACCTAATCAAATGCATGGTTTTTTGAGGGAAAACATTTATTTTGAAATTGGTGCATGCAACACTTTCCAAAAAAGTTGGGACAGGGGCAATTTAGGACTAATAGTGATGTGACAAGTTGAAATAAGAAGGTGATGTGAAACAGGTGAGGTAATCATCTAATCATAGTATTTATATAAAATGCCTCCAAAAAAGGCCTAGTCCTTCAAGAGCAAGGATGGGTCGAGGCTCGCCAATCTGCCAGCCGATACGTAGCGAATAATCCAACACTTTTAGAACAACATTCCCCAAAGACAAATTGGTAGGATTTTGGGCATTTCACATTCTACAGTGCACAATATAATTAAAAGATTCAAGGAATCTTGTCAAATCGCTGTGCATAAAGGGCAAGGCCAAAAACTGCTTCTGAATGAGTCTGTAATGGATATCCTGACATGGGATCTGGAATACTTTGGTAAACCTTTGTCAGTCAACCCCATTTGCTGCTGCATCCACAGATGCAAGTTAAGGCTTTACTATGCAAAGCAGAAGCCATACATCAACACTGTCCAGAAGCGCTGCTGACTTCTCTGGGCTCAGTCTCATCTGAGATGGACAGTAGCACAGTGGAATCTTGTTTTGTGGTCCAAGAGTCAACATTTCAAATAGTTTTTGGATAACACAGCCTTCATGTTTTCATGAAAGTGGAAAAGGACCATCCAAGCTGTTATCAGCGTCAGGTCCAAAAGCCAGCATCTGTCATGGTATGGGGGTGTGTCAGTGCCCATGGCATGGGGAACTTGCACATCTGTGAGGGCACCATTAATGCAGAAAAATAGTACACATTTTGGGAAACATATGCTGCCATCCAGAGCAGGACAACACCAAACCACATTCTGCCTGGATGGTTGTGTATGCAGAGAGTGCGGGTGCTAGCATGGCCTGCCTGGAGTCCTGACCTGTCTCCAATTGAGAATGTGTGGTGCATTATGAAGCACAAAATAAGGTAACAAACGCCCTGTACAGTTGTGCAGCTGAAGAAATGCATAATGGATGAATGGGGGGAAATTGCGCTTGCTAAACTTAACCAACTGGTGTCTTCAGTGCCCAAACACTTAATAAGTGTTGTTAAAAGAAAAGGTGATGTTACACAGTAGTAAACAGTCGACTGTCCCAACTTTTTGTGTTGTGTGTTGCAGGCATCAGATTTGAAATGAGTGTATATTTTCAAAAATAAATTACTGTTAAGGCACAGAGACAAAGAGGACCCAAGCGCAAAACACAAACACAGGAGTACAAGGTTAACAGGTTTTATTTAAGGATTGCGAGGACAGGTGAAGTGCAGGGAAAGGTGAGTAGTGGCGTGGTCGAGACCGGGATTCGAACTCGGTTCATGAGCATGAGGAGCAAGCGTGCAAAAGGTGCGCCATGGGGAGGGAGGAGCAAAACTGTGCCAGGGCCTGAACTCGGGTCGGTGGCGTGCCGAACTGGAGAGCCATGGGGGAAGGTGAGGAAGGAAGTGAGGGGCGTAGCAGGAAGTGAACCGGGGGCAGGCAATGGGAGACTTGAGACGTGGACCTGGAACACAGAGAGATGGAGCAGGGTGAGCACAGGGAAATTCCACATGGGAAACAACACAAAATACTAATAGTAAACAAAACACGAGCAGAGCCGGAAGTTACCGCACTGAGAGCCGGAACTATCTGGCGAAGAGTGGTTGCAAAGACCAGGGTTTAAATATTCTGCAGATGAAGTGAGTAATGAGGAACAGGTGAGAGCGCTGATTCTACCATGGAGCGCCATGCCCAGGAACCAACACACATGCACACACACACACACACACACACAAACACACACACACACACAGACAAAGCACTGGAAGCGTGGTTTAACTTCATTATGAGTGTCTGATTATAAAGATTTTTTTCATCAATATACAACATGAAACACAGATAGTATTATTAAGACATCATCATTATGTTACTATGCAATTAGACACACACACAAATGCAAACACTTTCTAAAATGTAATTCCTCAAGATTTCAGTAATGTGGTATACAAGTACTGGCGGCTACCAATATGTAGCTCTGCCTCCTTCTACTCCATCCATTAATGGACGCATCATGTTCATCAAGAAACATGCGTCAGTGTCACTGTTCTCTAACTAAGATCAGTTCAGTGCTGTTCCTGAAGAAAGATGTGATTCCTGAAGTTATCACACACCTCTATTCAGGATGTAAAGCCAGTCATAGAAAATCAGGTGATACATAGGGAATTGATCATTTACATACAGCTCACTATGAGGAGGAAAACACACAAACATATACATATTATGGTCACTATGAGCACATTTATAATGACCTTATAATGTAATAGATGCAATAGTTTCCTTACTAGTTTGCTTATAAATACATATTTGGACACAAATTACAAAGATACCATGGAGCTAAGTTTTTACATCACAGTGACTAATGGACTATGACAGAGATTGATATGGAGATAGATATTGCTTTTAATGACTGGCATTTACACTCGGCATCCCCCCCACACACACACACTCCAATAGCGTTAACATTTCAGAGCTGCTCTACCCCCAGATTTCACTGGTGATGGCAGCAACAGTTTTTATGAACGGGCTCGTCATTTTCAAGTGTGCTGTGAAACTTCAGGTATGGACAAATCTCAACTTGTTCCCATCAAGATTAGCAGGTGCTGCATTCAGTTACTGGGACAGTCTGTCTGATAACATCAAAACTGATTATGACGTCAAGTGTAACAAAAATGTCTGCAGTCTTTGACCAAAAACAGCTGCTAAGAACATTTCAAACATACTTGAATGCCAGACAGCATCTGAATTGACCCACCTCATTCACCAGGCTTTTCCAGATTATGGAGGTTCTGCCATTAAAGGTGAAATTCTGCCATGCTTTATTGCTTGATTGACCCTACATTGCAAGCTAAGTTGTATGAGTTTGGCATCACCACTATTGATGATGCAATTAAGGTGGCTGGCCAATATGAGAGGGCATGCTCTGCAGCCACTGAGCTCTCGCCATCACTGGTATCTCCAACACCTCATCCTACTATTATGCACAGCCTTTCAACTGACTCAATCAGTGCACTTTCAGCACAATTTAACAAACTGCATCTAAAAGTAGACAAACTTCAGTCTGTTGTGGCTACACTGACACATTCCAAGGCTTATCAGCCCAGTGCTGCTTCATCTCCTTACTGTCAATGCACCTATCATCAGAGGTCACCTTCACTGGACAGGAATCTAGCCACAGGAGGTCATAAGCCAGTGTACTTTTTGTGCCGGTCCCAAGCCCGGATAAATAGAGAGGGTTGTGTCAGGAAGGGCATCCGACGTAAAACTTTTGCCAAATTCAATATGCGAATCACTAACATGACTTCCATACCGGATCGGTCGGGGCCCGGGTTAACAACGACCGCCATTGGTGCCGTTGACCTACAGGGCACTGGTGGAAATTGGGCTACTGTTGGGCTGTGGTATTGTATGATACTGCCCTGTGGCCCAGTTTCCCAAGGGAACTGCTTCAGTATGTCACAGTACATGTTGGCATTCATGGTTCCTTCAAAGTCCTGGCAGCACTCATGCAGCCCCAGACCATGACACTCTCACCACCATGCTTGACTGTAGGCAAGACACACTTGTCTTTGTACTCCTCACCTGGTTGCCGCCACACACGCTTGACACCATCTGAACTAAATAAGTAAATAAATCTTGGTCTCATCAGACCGCAGGACATGGTTCCAGTAATCCATGTCCTTAGTCTGATTGTCTTCAGCAAACTGTTTGCAGGCTTTCTTGTGCATCATCTTTAGAAGAGGCTTCCTTCTGGGACAACAGCCATGCAGACCAATTTGATGCAGTGTGCGGCGTATGACCTCTGCAGCAATGCTGGCAGCACTCATATGTCTATTCTGCAAAGCCAACCTCTGGATATGATGCTGAGCATGTGCAACTTCTTTGGTCGACCATGGCGAGGCCTGTTCTGAGTGGAACCTGTCCTGTTAAACCACTGTATGGTCTTGGCCACTGTGCCGCAGCTCAGTTTCAGGGTGTTGGCAATCTTCTTATAGCCTAGGCCATCTTTATATAGAGCAACAATTATTTTTTTCAGATCCTCAGAGAGTTCTTTGCCATGAGGTGCCATGTTGAACTTCCAGTGACCAGTAGTGAGAGAGTGTGAGAGCGATAACACCAAACTTAACACACCTGCTCCCCATTCACACCTGAGACCTTGTAACACTAACGGGTCACATGACACCTGGGAGGGAAAATGGCTAATTGGGCCCAATTTAGACATTTTCACTTAGGGGTGTACTCACTTTTGTTGCCAGCGGTTTAGACATTAATGGCTGTGTGTTGAGTTATTTTCAGGAGACAGCAAATTTACACTGTTATACAAGCTGTACACTCACTACTTTACATTGTAGCAAAGTGTCATTTCTTCAGTGTTGTCCTATGAAAAGATATAATAAAATATTTACAAAAATGTGAGGGGTGTACTCACTTTTGTGAGATACTGTATGTGTTAGTACTCCAAGACTATTTTACCAAATATGTGAACTTGTACCCCATGAAAGATCAAATGGTTGTAACCATTGCACATTGTATTTTTAAACAATACATTACTGAACATGGTGCTCCTGAATATCTCCACACGGATCAAGGGTGCCAGTTTGAGGCAGATTTGATTAAGGTGTTGTGTTCTAAATTGGGTGTGATGAAAACTAGGACCTCTGTATCATACTGTGGGAGACAGCTTAATTGAAAGGTTTAATCACACCTTGAAAGATCAGTTGAGCAAGTGTCTGTATCTACAAACAGAGCCATGGGATACCATGCTGAGGTTGATTCAGTTCACTTACAATACCAGTGTTCACAGTAATACAGGATACACCTGTATTTATTTACGTTTCACGGTAGAGAAGCAAGGTTGCCAGTGCATTTGTTGTTTTCTAGTGCTACTGAGCCTTCTATTGCCTCCCCTGGCACCCCAGAGTATGACAGGTCTGTTTGCAGAAAGCTACAGTTTGCTTATAGGTCCCATCAAGAACATCAAGAACATGCTCATGCCCAACAGAAAGCTCAGTATGACCAAAAGGTCCAGTTACAGCAAAACGTGGTTCAACAAACTGGGCAGTCTAATGTTTCTTCACTGAATGATTTAAACCCTGTATGATCTGTGGCGAATCCTTCCCTTACGTTGACGTAGGCCATCAGGTCTCAAATTGTTAAATTGCTGGCTAGGCTTAAAGACTACGTTGTACAGTGAAAAAAAAAATAATCCTGAGTCTTCCGTCATTGCTGGATGTTTGCAGAGTCACTTAAAACCCCATGCCTTACATTAGCATTTAGATGTAGAGTACAGAACAATAACACCGGATTCACACATTGTCCTTTTACCGTATTTCAATAATATTCACCTGATAACAGTATCCAGTTGCTTATTTAGTGAAAATTATAACAATTAGGTTATAATTCACTATAGATTCCATGCTAGGCCCGCTGCTAATGGCAGCCATGTTTGTTGTTGGCATGCAAAGAAATCTCGTAACTGTGAAAAGAAAAAGTCAGAATTGTGAGACGTAAAGTCACAATTCTGAGAAAAAAGCTGCAATCACCTTTTTTATTTTTATTTTTTCCCCGTGGAGGAAACAGACTTTCATAGCTAATTTAGTAACGTTAAATCAGGGTTGCCAACTCTCACGCGTTTGGCGCGAGACACATGCTTTCAGGCTCTCGCGCTGCCCAAGTAAATCTCATGCCAAATTAAATATCAAGCCAACGTAAAAATACAGCAGAGTCACAAATCTGCTCATATGATTGTTTTCTGTCAGTATCGAGAAGGTTTAATTAGACCAATGAAGCCCCGCAACTTTGTGATTGTACCAGTCTGAATCGGCTGGGTCCTGTACCAATCACATTTCCTCCCGTGCTGTGTAAGGTCACTGTATATAAGTCGCCAGGGGCGGAGACGTTGAGACCAGAGTTGCCAAGTCCATTTGTAATACACGACTTTGGGCTTCTTTTTTTCTGAAGTCGCTTAAAAAAATCACAGGTCGTGGTTTTTTGGGCTTGTTTTAAAAAATAAGGTTGCTTACTAGGAAAATCTGACAAGTGACTTACATTAATGGTCACTATTTTCCCCAATGCATTGACATTGTCTGCTCACAACCTCACAATAATATCAGTGCTGTAGTGTATTCCGTCTTCCCACAATTATTACAGGTAATAACAAAAAACCTGCACCAGCCAGTTATATTGAGATTGGGGGGGGGGCAACAGCAGCAATAGAAAAGAACATATTTATGTTTGGGCAGGTACATGAATTTGAAAAGCTTTAGATTTCTTAGTATTTTCAAAGTGTACCTTAAGATCAGTGTTACAGAAGATAATATATGAGGGTTTTTTTTAGTTCTTCTTGTCTTGTGAATGTAAAACTTCACTAAAATTATTAAAAGATTAATGATGTAATTTTGTTTTTCAGAAAACTTTGGGTTTTGTAAACAAAGTTTAAAAAAAAGTTTAAATTTAAAATATCATATGATTTTAAATGTAAGGTTTTGTTAAATTTTGTTGTCATGTCCATTTTAAAGTCAACCCTAAATGAGGTAGAGATAACAGATTTATATTTAAAGTTAATGTCCAGATGATAAGTGGTGAGGTTTAAAACATCTTGATTTACATGGAGAATTGGATCGGACAATAATGGAGTTTCTTATAAAATTATTATTTAAAAGTTTATCAAAAATGGAAAGACCATTTACTAGAAGTTGGGGACTTTGTAAGGTTGAATCATTAATATCTACAGCTGAAGATTTGGTTAAAGTTGGTATGTCACTGGGGATAGCCTTCATTATTTTTTAAAATTCTTTTTCATTTACAAGTGTATAATTGCCTGTTTTTGTTTGTAAGATGGTTTACAATTAATATATTATACTGGAACCAGTTCTCCATGTACAGTGACTTGTTGTTATAAGTGATATTACCATTGTTCCAGATAAAACATCTATTGGGAGAGAAATTGTGCTTGTACAAATGTGACCAGTACAGTAATGCTTGTTTGTGATAACTAGCTGGGCTAAGCTGTACTTGACAGTTAATACCATAGATTTTTTTTAATGCTGGGTGCGGGACACCATATTCTAGAGAGCATTTGATAGGACAGAAAATCTGATGAGAAACTGAAGAGCAGAATGATGTCATCATAATTGTTGATCTGTATTGATGTTAGAGAGAGACTTTTAAATGTGAATTTTGTCATTGTTTTGGAACACACTAGCTTAAAGATAACCTTACATATTCATACTAAAAGCCTGCAAAGACAAGGGCATGGCGAGGAAGAAATAGAAACAGTCAAATTATGTATGACGCTACGCACATTTTATCCAATAATTCTCATTTCCGCAAAGCAAAAAGGGTAATTTGATTCAAAATCCACAGACTATGAGTGGGCTTGGTAATTAATAATAACTGATATAAACATGGTGAAAATGATCAAACTACCTAGTTAGTTATGACAAATATGGATATAGCAAGAAACTTGTTTAACTTTAGCTAGTCATTTGTGTTAGATGGTTAGAACCACTCACTCGCTGTTCAGAGAAGTGGCCATGGTTTTTCTTAGCACAGTGACTGAACAGTGAGGGCATTAAATCACCCTTTGGCTTTTTGAAGATGTAAATGAGGACTGTAAACCTGTGGTTGTGGAGGGCAGAGGAGCCAGTGCAGGTATGGCTGTGGAGGGCACAGGAGCTAGTGCAGGTGTGACTGTAGAGGGCAGAGGAGCTAGTGCAGGTCTGGTTGTAGAGGGTTGGGGGGATACAATTGTTGGTAAGCATATCTGAAGGTGAGTTTCCATTACACAACAGTTTTGCTACAATTGGGACAATGGTAATGAGCCTCAGTTCTGCAGGGCACATGGCAATGATTATCTGTAGAAAAAGCACAGTACACAAATCAGGAAAAACAATACTAGTCCTTTAATATAATGGCCTGACAATGTCATTATTAAGTTTGAATAGCAAAATATACAGTAAATCTTAATACCTTTCAATACTCTTAAAAAGAAAAATGTAAATTAATTTGCTTGTGCCCATATTAGTCATCAACAGTAACAACAGGATAGGGGAATTACCTTTGAAAACAATTTCTTTCAAATGTACTTCTTGGTCCGGTGCAGCTGCCCAAAATATTGTCTATGGAGGACCAAGATGTTGCTGAGGCCATGGACAACTTATTAAAGGCTGAATTTCCAGAGACAGGCTTCTGTAGAACCTTTCAGCTTTGTCTTTTGTCAAATGCAGCATATGCAAATGTTTCTTGAACATGTAAAGGACGTCATGAATCTTGCAGTCTTCTGTTGCACAGAATTAGAAAGTCCATAGCTGGCCACATGCATCTTTGTATTGCATTTTAGTTTTCTTAAGAAATTGTTTTGGGATATTTTCTTTAACAAAAGAAAGAAAAAAAAGGTCAAACTGTTAGAGATGCGATAAATGGCTGTTATTTATGTCATTGTTTTTCAACAATGGAAATTGCAACAGTCCTTTTCTATAATTCTGTTTTTGGAAATGTGTTATTCAATAATATTTGTAAAAAGAGTTGTCGGAAAAATCTCAGAGTCCCCCTCTGAGCTTCGACATCCAGGGTGGTGTTGAAGTCCTTTCTGGCTGTTTTGTCTTTTCTGGCTGTTTTGTCTTCACTAAATCTTACTTTACTAAAATTATCAAGAGCAAATCAAGGCTCTTCAGGCTGGGATGAGAAAGAGCAAACGTTGTTTATTGCAGTCCAAAAACACAAAAATCCATTGAGCTCAAGGAGAACAACACTCACAATACAAGACACATCTCCGTGTGATTGCAAGCAAGTGCGGCTGCCTCAAAAAACTCCCCAGAAAATCCCCTCTATTTATCCTTGGGCGCTGCAAAGCGCCTCCTCTTTTAATTTGCATATGCCCTGGCAAATTCCCCTTATTTTTCACTTTGGCCCTTCTGGCCCCTCCTGTCCTAATTTGCATTCTTCTCCGAATTCCCCACTTTTCTGGGAAACTCCTCTTCATGCGTCATTTATGACTCATATCCTGCTTCCTGGATTTCCCCTTATTTTCCGACCTACTCAATTCCCTATGTCCTTTTTTGGGTGTTCCTGTCTTGTGGATTTTCCCTTATTTTCGGCCTTTGGCGTCATTAGTTATTAAAAAAAAAACTGTTTGTATTTAATCCATATTTCCTGGTTCTTGTCACATTTGTCTACGGATTAAGTTGCTGAAAGATACCTCACCGCTATTCTCTTACAAGATGCCTAAAATATGTAAGTTTTATTTTACTCTTCTCATTTTGCTCTAGGTAATATTCTTGCTACTTTCCTTACTACTGTATTTAAGTTTAATGCTGCATGTAGGTTCAAGGAATGCCTTGGATATATTCTGTAAGCTGTGTCTCTAGAGTTTATGATTAATTTAGCAAGCTGTCCAAGTAATACATTCTTCAAGCATGACTGTTACACTATCTCTGTTATTGGCCAGCTGCATAGTTATTCTTGGCAGCTGTTAAGCTATTCCAGATGTGGCTTTCTCCCTGCACTTTTCTGGCAAGCGTGGGCATTCTTCCCAGACCTCTTTGACTCATGCATATTTTCCCTGTGTGTTCCCTTCCAGCCTGCCCGTGTGGTTCTCTCCCAGCTTCCCATGGGACAGCTGAACTCACTCTCTATCAGTGCTATCAGCTGACTCACTTGGCTACTGGCACTCTGAGTACCTGGAGCAGCTCTGCAATTCACCACTTCCTGCTCATCCTCTTTTGCACATACGTGTCTCCCAAGCTGTGCTGGCAGAGTCAGCATCTACGCAGACACCTACTCCCTTCATTAATTCTCATTCTACTCAAACCCCAATGTTCCTTTCTCCGCTGGTGATGACCTCAACTCGTTCTACTCAAACTGACTGTTGTCCTCATGTGGATAAGTGTCCATGGGAATCTGAAGCTTCCCTTTCTCCCACTGCTTTCCTGGACATGGATGAGTCAACTCTGTCTAATCCTGCTTCCCCAGCGGAGTACCGCCCAACTTCACCTGCTGGACCTCCCACTGTCATTCCTCTGTCTCCTGTTCCTAGCGCGAGACGGGTTCTCTGCTTTCCGGACTAAACTGTGTCCACTGTGTCCCTTTTCCCGAATAAAATATGTCTGTTACCCCACACTTGCCTTTTTGGTATTTATTTATGCCTTAATGCTATAGCTCATTTTTAATACTGCTAATAAGCGCTCGCTGCTTCAGGCCAAGACTGAACATAGGTTATGCATGATAAATATGCGCTGTGTCCTTCAAACTCAACATCACAACATCAGAGTTCAGATTGTTATGGAATTGTACAGTACTGAGTTTATAGTATATAGTTTTTATATATTTTCATAGTTTATTATATACATTTTATTTTTTAGTTTTGTTTATCTTGGTTATTTATTTTATTTACTACTACTACTACTATTATTTATTTGTTTATTTATTTTAACAATAATTCAACAAAAACTGTTAATAGTTTTAAATTGGCAGCTGTGGCTCAGGTGGTAGAGCGGGTTGTCCACTAAACGCAGGGTTGGTGGTTCGATCCCTGGCCCACATGACTCCACATACCGAAGTGTCCTTGGGCACTGAACTCCAAGTTGCTCCCGATGGCAAGCTAGCGCCTTGCATGGCAGCTCAGCTGTCATTGGTGTGAGTGTGGAATGGGTGAATGAGAAACAGTGTAAAGTGCTTTGTAGAACTGCTAAGGTTAAAAGGCGCTATATAAATGCAGACAATTTACCATTTGTTTTTGTTTAGATATAGTAATCTCACTGAAAAAAGCTTGTTGAATTTACTTAATTCAAATGCATACATTGGTTCCACATGATTGAATCAAGTTACATAATTGGATGTTTTTGTACATCCAACATGATTTATCATGTATTTTCATTGGCGCTCTCAGCTGAGCATCGAACCAGCATGCTGCAGCTGCCATGTCTTCTACACATGCTTTAGTCACATTAATTTCAATAGTATAGTTATAGGACCTGTCAGTGCCAACATCCCCACAAGATATTAATGTAATTGGTTTATGTTAATACTATGTGAATAGATCAAGCTTTACGTAATTCAATGGATCAAACTTCACATAATTCAATCTAATTAATTAGAAAGTTGTTTAAATTAAGTTTTGTTATATCTCTGCCTAAATTAAATAAACACTCGAACACACGCCTTGTGGCTTCAACTGTGTATCTCACACTTCTTTACTCAAGATTCACCTCAGTTTCCTTTCTCACTGCCACAGGTAACAGCGCCCCCTAACGATGGATACAGGTAACAACCACAGTAATCCTAATACATGACAAGTTTAGCATAAGCAATGAAATCATGTTTTGATGAGAAACGTATATTTGTATGTAAACCATATGTAATATTTTTTCTTAAATCTAACCAAATACATATTCCATTTTTTCAGCGCTCCCATATATATATATATTTGCAAATCTCATTTTATTTATTTGTAAATTTAATAAATTTTTGTGAATCTTGCTACATTTATTTGTGGATAGTAATCTATTTATTTGGAATTATGAAACAATTTTAACCCCATATTAAAGGCCTTAAAGTACTTGAACCCCGATAATTGCTGCTTTAGCTATTATTATTATTATTATTATTATTATTATTATTATTATTATTATTCCCTAAAATTGTGTTTTGTACTAGATTGTGTAGACCAAAGTAATTTGCATTTTGGTTCATACCTCTGGAACCGTAAAAAATATTTTTTCCTACGAATCCTTGAGTCAGATATAATAATACTATCTGATCTCATGTCCGTCATGAAAATCTTTCCACCATTTTGAACAGATGAGGGCTGTAATGATAATGTTGCCCACAAGAGGGAGCCACAGGATAATAAATGTTTTTAAGTCTAACCTTTTTCCATACGTTTCCATCAATTTATGTGCTGAGGTAAAAGCATAGAAGTGTTCATACAGAGAGATCATTCTCATATAACCCATGTAATTCTTGTCAAGCCTCCATCAGACTCTCAGCCTCCTCCCACTTTCCGCTCCCCCTCTCAGGACTACTAACCATACACACCTGCTAACAATTATTCTGTTTATTAAGGACTCCAAAAATAATCACCTCACACTCACCTCTTTGTCTAATCTCAACAAGGACTGCTAAGACTGCACTGCCCTTCTGTAGTTGTCCTTCCTCATCTTCATCTTCTCCAGTTTGTTATACTTACCTGTATTTGTACTCAATTGTGTACCATTATTACTATCAGCCATTGCTCTCATATTCTGTTGTTATCATTCACATTTGCTACTACTCACCTGAGTCTGCTATTATCAATAGCAATAATCAAGATCCCAGCACTTGGGTTCATAACAGCCTGTGCATTCCACAAATTGGAATATTTTAGACATTTTCTCTACTTTGCCATACTTCTTGGGCTCTGATGATCGCTGTTTGTGGCTATATTTATTATTATTATTATTATTATTATTATTATTATTATTATTATTATTATTATCATTATTATGCCCTAAAACTGATTGTGCAGACTAAACAGTAAGGCCTAGAGACTTGAAACTTTGAGGGATGGTTGTACTCCACCAGTCTACAACCAGTCTGCCCCATCTCACCCCGATCAGCCAGATGATGATCAAAACAAAATAAATTACAAAAAAATGGTCATAATTTTTGAACAGTTTGTCACAGACTCAAGTGTCTTCTATCATTGTAATCCTTGACAATCTCGAGCAAAATATAGATCTCCAATTTAATTTAAAAGATTTTTGATAGACCAAAATGACCGTTAGGTTATATCTCTGGAACGCTTTAGTCTTTTGACATGAAGCTTGGTGTGTGTGTATATATATATATATATATATATATATATATATATATATATATATAGATAGATAGATAGATAGATAGATAGATAGATAGATAGATACTGGGATATACTATATAGACACTGGGAGGCGCTTATCACGTCTTACATGTCTATAAATGATTGCATATTATGCAATGTTTCATACACATGCGTTACTCATATAATATATTGGACCTCATAATACTTAACAACTTTGCCTCAAGAACCACTGGTGCCATTCATATCATTAAAAATTTGTGATTATTTAAATAAATAAAAATAAATAAAAATAAAAAAACTATTGTGAACTAGTCCTAAGCTTTTTTACTCTATCACAACAAAACCAGTTTAGTACAATTCTCTGGACTCTCTAGGTCAATAATTAATTAAAAAAAAATATATATATATATATATATATATATATATATATATATATATATATATATATATATATATATATATATATATATATATATATATATATATATATATATATATATTTATATATATATATATATATATATATACAGGTGCATCTCAATAAATTAGAATGTCGTGGAAAAGTTCGTTTATTTCAGTAATTCAACTCAAATTGTGAAACTCGTGTATTAAATAAATTCAATGCCACAGAATGAAGTAGTTTAAGTCTTTGGTTCTTTTAATTGTGATGATTTTGGCTCACATTTAACAAAAACCCACCAATTCATTATCTCAACAAATTAGAATATGGTGACATGCCAATCAGCTAATCAACTCAAAACACCTGCAAAGGTTTCCTGAGCCTTCAAAATGGTCTCTCAGTTTGGTTCACTAGGTAAGCCACAAACATTCATTGCCAAAGAAGCTGGCTGTTCACAGAGTGCTGTATCCAAGCATGGTAACAGAAAGTTGAGTGGAAAGAAAAAGTGTGGAAGAAAAAGATGCACAACCAACCGAGAGAACCGCAGCCTTATGAGGATTGTCAAGCAAAATCGATTCAAGAATTTGAGTGAACTTCACAAGCAATGGACTGAGGCTGGGGTCAAGGCATCAAGAGCCACCACAAACAGACGTGCCAAGGAATTTGGCTACAGTTGTCGTATTCCTCTTGTTAAGCCACTCCTGAACCACAGACAATGTCAGAGGCGACTTACCTGGGCTAATGAGAAGAAGAACTGGACTGTTGACCAGTGGTCCAATATCCTCTTTTCAGATGGGAGCAAGTTTTGTATTTCATTTGGAAACCAAGGTCCTAGAGTCTGGAGGAAGGGTGGAGAAGCTCATAGCTCAAGTTGCTTGAAGTCCAGTGTTCAGTTTCCACAGTCTGTGATGATTTGGGGTGCAATGTCATCTGCTGGTGTTAGTCCATTGTGTTTTTTGAAAACCAAAGTCACTGCACCCGTTTACCAAGAAATTTTGGAGCACTTCATGCTTCCTTCTGCTGACCAGCTTTTTGAAGATGCTGATTTCATTTTCCAGCAGGATTTGGCACCTGCCCACACTGCCAAAAGCACCAAAAGTCGGTTAAATGACCATGGTGTTGGTGTGCTTGACTGGCCAGCAAACTCACCAGACCTGAACCCCATAGAAAATCTATGGGATATTGTCAAGAGGAAAATGAGAAAAAAGAGACCAAAAAATGCAGATGAGCTGAAGGCCACTGTCAAAGAAACCTGGGCTTCCATACCACCTCAGCAGTGCCACAAACTGATCACCTCCATGCCACGCCGAATTAAGGCAGTAATTAAAGCAAAAGGAGCCCCTACCAAGTATTGAGTGCATGTACAGTAAATGAACATACTTTCCAGAAGGCCAACAATTCACTAAAAATGTTTTTTTTATTGGTCTTATGAAGTATTCTAATTTGTTGAGATAGTGAATTGGTGGGTTTTTGTTAAATGTGAGCCAAAATCATCACAATTAAAAGAACCAAAGACTTAAACTACTTCAGTCTGCGGCATTGAATTTATTTAATACACGAGTTTCACAATTTGAGTTGAATTACTGAAATAAACGAACTTTTCCACGATATTCTAATTTATTGAGATGCACCTGTGTGTGTGTGTGTATATATATATATGTGTATATATATGTGTATATATATATATATATATATATATATGTGTGTATATGTGTGTATATGTATGTTGAACTTTTTTTATTTAGATAGTCATAACAAGGTTATTTACAAACTTGAGTTTGTAACTCCTAAAGGCAAACTCAACACTGCATAAAATTAAGTAAGCACATGCAACGTTTATGATTCTTAAGAAGCATGCAAAATGTATAAGAGATCAGATTACACCACCCTGCATCAGATTTGCTGAATAGGATCTGATAGTTGTTTCTTACTAATACTTAGATGCTGAGTCCAGATATGCTGTTAGTTTTGCTCTAGAACATCACAACTTTTCACAAAGCCTGATGTCCAGTGTAGAGCTTTTTTGCCTAAGATGGACCATAAACGTTAGAGCTATTGCCAGATCCACTGCCACCAACACAGGAAACACTATGTTTATGTACAATAGGTGAGCAACATTTATCACTTTTCCTCTGATTAGCCCTTATATGAATGCTAGGCACACTTACATGCACACAAAACTCCTGATTTCAGGGATTTATAATGATCAGTGAAAGACAGAAATGTGAGCATAGCCCAGATGATTTCTGCTACATCTGTGGGTGTTTTGCAACATCCAAACAACGGCAGAAAATTACAGACTTTGTAAAAAAAAAAAAAGGCATTTTCTGCATATTGTGGAATGAAGCTGGGTGACCAGGACAGACCATGGTAGATGGGTAGATGTAATGTGAACATGATGGCTGACTACTGCTGGTGCCTTCAGAGAGATTGTCAAGAAGTCAGCCATTCCAGAAAATCCCTCAAAAGGAAGTTCACTCCTTAAGCACTCTGCATATTATTATAATGTTCGTCTTTTGAAATAGCTTTATTTAGAGATTTTCACAAACATTTCACAGACTATTTGTCTGCTGTTCATGTTGTAAACAAGTGTTAAGTTTTGTGTGCCTATTGTTGTAATAAATAATAATAGTGAAATTTGACAGCTTCTACCAATTTAAATAAAACCCTGAAAGCAATATAAATATAGCAAAATTATTAAAAACTTCATTCTTATTTTGAATACAAAACAGTACGTAATAGGGAATTTTTAGTGGCATATTTGAACTCAGCATGACCAAAATAGGTAAAAACAAGTGTGATTTGCAAAACAGCATAAACTTTTTTTCTAGATGCAGGGCAATGTTATAGATGGCACTACAACAGTTTAAATGTTTAAAAATGCTATTTCTTTATGGTAAATTACAATATATTTCTTAACATTATCTTGCCCATATATTTGGGTGCTTATTTGCTTGAACAATATTAAGTAATATGGTTTTATGCATGTCCTTAAAGGTCATAAAGTGCTTGAACCCCAATAACTGCTGCTTGCAGCTATATTTGAACTTGTTAATCTTAATGTTTGGATAGTATCGTTATGTCTGTTAATCTAGCCACAGGAGGTCACAAGCCAGTGTACTTTTTGTGCCGGTCCCAAGCCTGGATAAATAGAGAGGGTTGTGTCAGGAAGGGCATCCGACGTAAAACTTTTGCCAAATTCAATATGCGAATCACTAACATGACTTCCATACCGGATCGGTCGGGGCCCGGGTTAACAACGACCGCCATTGGTGCCGTTGATCTACAGGGCACTGGTGGAAATTGGGCTACTGTTGGTCGAAGAAAGAGAGGAGGATGGTGTGTTAGAGGAGGAAGGCAGAGGAAAGGAAGGAGTTTAGGACTGAAAGTAGGGACTTTGAATATTGGTACGATGACAGGTAAAGGCAGAGAGCTGGTAGATATGATGCAGAGGAGGAAAGTCGACATTCTGTGTGTCCAGGGGACCAGGTAGAAAGGGAGCAAGGCTAGAAGCATTGGAGCAGGGTTTAAACTGTTTTATCATGGTGTGAACAGGAAGAGAATAGGAGTAGGAGTGATCCTGAAGGAGGAGTTTGTGAAGAATGTTCTGGAGGTAAAGAGAGTGTCAGATAGGTTGATGAGTCTGAAGCTGGAAATTGAAGGTGTGATGTTGAATGTTGTTAGTGCTTACGCTCCACAAGTAGGTTGTGAGCAAGAGGAGAAAGACAGATTCTGGAGCGAGCTTGAGGAAGTGATGCAGAGTGTTCCCAGAGGTGAGAGAGTGGTGATAGGGGCAGACTTTAATGGACATGTTGGTGAAGGGAATAGTGGGGATGAGGAAGTGATGGGCAGGTTTGGCCTTCAGGTAAGGAACCCAGAAGGACAGAGGTTGGTAGACTTTGCTAAAAGTATGGAGATGGCTGTGGTGAACACGTACTTTCAGAAGAGGCAGGAACACAGGGTGACATATAAGAGTGGTGGCAGGCGCACACAGGTGGACTATATCTTATGTAGACACTGTAATCTGATGGAGATTAGCGATTGCAAAGTAGTGGTAGGAGAGAGTGTAGCTAGACAGCATAGGATGGTGGTGTGTAAGATGAAGAAAGCAAAGGCAGAGCAGAAGACAAAGTGGTGGAAGTTGGAAAAGGAAGAGTGCTGTGCGGTTTTCAGGGAGGAGTTGAGACAGGCTTTAGGTGGTCAGGAGGTGCTTCCAGATGACTGGACTACTACAGCCAAAGTGATCAGGGAGACAGGTAGGAAGGTGCTAGGTGTGTCATCTGGAAGGAGGAAAGAAGACAAGGAGACTTGGTGGTGGAATGAGGAAGTTCAGGAGAGTATCCAGAGGAAGAGGTTAGCTAGGAAGAAGTGGGACAGTGAGAGGACAGAGGAAAGTAGACAGGAATATAGGGAGATGCAGCATGAGGTTAAGATAAAGGTGGCAAAGGCCAAACAGAAAGCTTATGAGGACATGTATGCAAGGTTAGATAGTAAGGAAGGTGAGAGGGATTTGTATCGGTTGGCGAGGCAGAGGGATAGAGATGGTAAGGATGTGCAGCAGGTTAGAGTGATTAAAGATAGAGATGGAAATGTGTTGACAGGTGACAGGAGGGTGAGGGAAAGATGGAAGGAGTACTTTGAGGAACTGATGAATGAGGAAAATGACAGAGAGAGAAGAGTAGTAGAGGCAAATATTGTTGAGCAGGAAGTAGAAAGGATTAGCAAGGGTGAAGTTTGAAGAGGATGAAGAGAGGAAAGGCGGTTGGTCCTGATGACATACCAGTGGAGGTATGGAAGTGTCTAGGAGAGATGGCAGTAGAGTTTTTAACTAGGTTGTTCAACGAGCTCTTAGAGAGTGAGAGGATGTTTTTGAACTATGATCTTTCTGATTCGTAAGCACTGTGATATATTTTTATACTCTTCTCCAGCTCTGTGAATTGTTATTTTTCTTTAGGTTTGAAGTCTTGCTGTACTATTTTCTTGATCCCACTGCTCAGAGTAAAGTTTAAGCCCATTTGTCAAGTCTTATTTGAGGAATTATCAATTAAAGTGTGTTGATTGTTTTAGGTTATTAGACACCTTTAAGAGTGACATACAAATAAATTAACTAAAGTAAGTTAATGAGGATGCTAATAAGCTAATTGAGCTTGTTAATAAAAATAAGTACTGATTTAGACACAATTGCTGTAATATTTATGCCACTTTATAATGAGTTGTAAATAGGAAAACATTACAAAGTCATTATATTTATTTATTGCCCAAAACCCAGAGCGGATACAAACTGCACTCATCTATAGATGCCATGGCTGGAACCCCTTGCTATAGTATATAGTGATAAACATTTTTAAATAATTTTTTTTTTTTTGGATGGCAACAAGTAACTTTTCACTTTTAAATTGAGAATTTGTATTTGTAATGTATAGTTCTGACTTGTTTCGGAGAACTTATTTCTTAAGTGTAAATTTATTTATTCTAATTGGTCTTTTTTCAGTATTTGTTTTTTTTAATGTGGTCAAAAATAGTTTGGCAAACATTCGTTTACTTGGTTACCAAAGAGGTTTTCTACTTGAATCCCTTAAAAATTTAAATGCCTGTGGTCCTTATATAAATGCCTTATGTAACAATATGATTGAATAACCATGATTTTGTTCTATTTGTTCAATTTAATGTTCAGTTGTGTACAGCAATCAACAGCTAGGAAAATAGTTAAACATAATATAAGGATATATTTCAGGCATAAACATTTGCAACCTATTGTATAGATAATTAATTTTGAAGCTGTGGTTGTCATCAGTAGCCAGTACAGTAGGTGGTACAGCAGTACGGGGCTTTATCTATAAACATATACTTAGTCCCATATAATGACAAAACATTAAATAATAGTTTTAAAAAATGGGGGAAACGTGATATTGCAAAAGGCTTTATGGTAGAAAATTAAAAATAAAAGGTACCTTTAGATACATGATTAAGTAGATGATTAAGGTTCAGTCCTAAAAACCTCAACAACCTATCCAAAATAAATGCGCATCAAACCAGGGTTTATCAGGCTAAGCAGATTTTGTTTGTTAGTTGCAAGCCATTTCAATACAGTCTAAACCTCCAGTTTTTTCTTCATTTGTAACTTGTAAAGAATCTGGTAGCCATCATCCCAAGCATAGACTAGCTGTTCCATGGGACTGTATTTGAGGCTTGAATGAGCGCCATAACGCTTTGGAAAATACACTGTAGGAGCATCATCATTGGTTACCATATCACTCACATCAAAAACACACTGGATTCGGGAGCGGCTGGGAAGCTTGGAGTTGTAGATTACATAGACTGTGCCGCACACTACAAAAGCTGCCTCTGCATTCTCCCTTGGGCAAGGCGTATCCCACATCTGCTCAATGGCCAGAGTTTTAGGGTCCACCTTGGCTAATGAGACATGTTTCTCATTATTCTTTGTAGCGTAAATGGCCCACAAACCTTCTTCATCTATAGCCAAGTCGATGTAGGTTTCAGAATTAAGACTGTAGACTGGGAGCTGGTCGTTGGCTGGGAAGACAGCACTGTCCACCACAGAAGCTTTCTGTAGGTCAAACTTCACCAGCTTTATTTCCTCATTGACCTTTACATAATACAGATGATTGTTGTACACAGCATGACCCATACCTTGCCAGGTGGAAGGAAGTTGGACAGCTTTACCTGCTGCGAAGCCTAGGGAGGAGGTGAAGTCCCTCACAGAACTGAACTCATAGAGTGTGTCCTCCCCTGTACCATTAAAGAGGTAGACCTTCCCAGTGGAGACACCCATGTCTTTAGTCCACATGCCTTTAGCACCACCAACCCGTTTGAGAATCTTCATGCCCTTAATGCTTGAGACCATGTCACTGCAGTCTTTGAAGACAATAAAGATTACATAATGGATTACTGGTCATTTAATTTATTTGAGAATATTAAAAAACAGCATAATAGTTGACAGCATAAAGTTTTAGGCACATGCAAAGAAATGCTGTAGAGCAAAGATGCCTTCAACATAATGAAATTAAATGTTTCTACATTTAAAAAAAAAAAAAAATACCGTAAAGAGCAGTAAACAGTAGTAAATTAAGCAAAGTCAATATTTGGTGTGGCAAAAAAAATAAATGAATAAAATAAAATAAAAATATTAGTCTCCGGTACAATTTGTGCAGTTTCATAAGGAAATTAGCTGGTAAGTTTTATTGAGCATCTTGCAGAACCAGGCACAGTTCTTCTGGAAACTTTGACTTTCGCACTCGCTTCTTATTTTTGCAGCAAAACCCAGAAGCCTTCATTGTGTTTATTGTCTGTGTGGTCTCTTACATAATATGCTGCTTTCTTTAATGACATACAAACATTTCTCTGTAACATTAAATTTTGTGCTAGAAAACTAATGTTTGAGAATGTAAATGTTTTTTGTACTGAGAGAGAGAGAGAGAGAGAGAGAGAGAGTGTTAATTTTCCCTATGTATAGTAAATTTGTGCATTTTTAAAAAAACTTTCATAGAGAACATAGTAATTATTATTAGTTTTCCATTTAAACCTAGTTTGTTCCTTTCAAGCTCACTTCAATGTGTAAAACACTCTTCCTTTTAGAATGTTCACTGCCTAAAGATGACTGACCTTTTAATTCTATTATTATTGGTAGTGCCTTATTTGTAGTTCCAGTGTTACAGAAGCAAAGCTTGTATGCATTACTGGCTACATATAAAGTGACTGAATAAGCCACTTACATAAACGTCCTTTACTTGCAATGAAAGAGATCACAAGAAAACAGGGAAATTATACAACCCCAATTCCAAAAAAGTTGGGATGCTGTGTAAAATGTAAATAAAAACAGAATGCAATGATTTGTAAGTCTCATAAACCCATATGTTATTCACAGTAGAGCATAGAAAACATATCAAATGTTTAGACTGAGTAAATGTACCAAGAAAAAAATATGGTACTTTTGAATTTGATGGTCTCAACACGTCTCAAAAAAGTTGGGACGGGGCAACAAAAGGCTGGAAAAGTAAGTGTTACTAAAAAGAAACAGCTGGAGGTTAATTGGCAACAGGTCAGTAACATGATTGGGTATAAAAAGAGTATCCTAGAGAGGCAGAGTCTCTCAGAAGTAAAGATGGGCAGAGGTTCAACAATCTGCGAAAAACTGTGTCTACAATTTATGTAACAATTTTAGAATAATGTTCCTTAATGTAAAATTGCAAAGGCTATGAATATCTCATCATCTACAGTCCATAATAGCATCAAAAGATTCCGAGAACCTGGAGGGGGAAAAAAAAAGGCTTTTTTGGAATTGGGGTTGTAGTAGCTGTCCAAAAATGTAAAATTGGTGTAGAGGCATCACAAGGAAAGGAGACCTACAGGTGCATCTCAATAAATTAGAATGTCGTGGAAAAGTTCATTTATTTCAGTAATTCAACTCAAATTGTGAAACTCGTGTATTAAATAAATTCAATGCACACAGACTGAAGTAGTTTAAGTCTTTGGTTCTTTTAATTGTGATGATTTTGGGTCACATTTAACAAAAACCCACCAATTCACTATCTCAACAAATTAGAATACTTCATAAGACCAATAAAAAAAAACATTTTTAGTGAATTGTTGGCCTTCTGGAAAGTATGTTCATTTACTGTACATGTACTCAATACTTGGTAGGGGCTCCTTTTGCTTTAATTGCTGCCTCAATTCGGCGTGGCATGGAGGTGATCAGTTTGTGGCACTGCTGAGGTGGTATGGAAGCCCAGGTTTCTTTGACAGTGGCCTTCAGCTCATCTGCATTTTTTGGTCTCTTGTTTCTCATTTTCCTCTTGACAATACCCCATAGATTCTCTATGGGGTTCAGGTCTGGTGAGTTTGCTGGCCAGTCATGCACACCAACACCATGGTCATTTAACCAACTTTTGGTGCTTTTGGCAGAGTGGGCAGGTGTCAAATCCTACTGGAAAATGAAATCAGCATCTTCAAAAAGCTGGTCAGCAGAAGGAAGCATGAAGTGCTCCAAAATTTCTTGGTAAACGGGTGCAGTGACTTTGGTTTTCAAAAAACACAATGGACCAACACCAGCAGACGACATTGCACCCCAAATCATCACAGACTGTGGAAACTTAACACTGGACTTCAAGCAACTTGGGCTATGAGCTTCTCCACCCTTCCTCCAGACTCTAGGACCT
Source organism: Cranoglanis bouderius (assembly GCA_023630585.1). Classification (NCBI taxonomy): domain Eukaryota; kingdom Metazoa; phylum Chordata; class Actinopteri; order Siluriformes; family Cranoglanididae; genus Cranoglanis; species Cranoglanis bouderius. The sequence goes on from CM042562.1 coordinate 453,999, forward strand.
TGGTTTCCAAATGAAATACAAAAGTTGCTCTCATCTGAAAAGAGGACTTTGGACCACTGGGCAGCAGTCCAGTTCTTCTTCTCCTTAGCCCAGGTAAGACGCCTCTGACGTTGTCTGTGGTTCAGGAGTGGCTTAACAAGAGGAATACGACAACTGTAGCCAAATTCCTTGACACGTCTGTGTGTGGTGGCTCTTGATGCCTTGACCCCAGACTCAGTCCATTCCTTGTGAAGTTCACTCAAATTCTTGAATCGATTTTGCTTGACAATCCTCATAAGGCTGTGGTTCTCTCGGTTGGTTGTGCATCTTTTTCTTCCACACTTTTTCCTTCCACTCAACTTTCTGTTAACATGCTTGGATACAGCACTCTGTGAACAGCCAGCTTCTTTGGCAATGAATGTTTGTGGCTTACCTAGTGAACCAAACTGAGAGACCATTTTGAAGGATCAGGAAACCTTTGCAAGTGTTTTGAGTTGATTAGCTGATTGTCATGTCACCATATTCTAAATTGTTGAGATAGTGAATTGGTGGGTTTTTGTTAAATGTGAGCCAAAATAATCAAAATTAAAAGAACCAAAGACTTAAACTACTTCAGCCTGTGTGCATTGAATTTATTTAATACACGAGTTTCACAATTTGAGTTGAATTACTGAAATAAATGAACTTTTCCACGACATTCTAATTTATTGAGATGCACCTGTAAGTCTGTAAAAAACCAAAAGTTAAATGTTCAAATTAAAGATTACAGCTGCTACTAGAAATCAACATATTAATTTAGCACAATGCTAACTCTCCCTCAGGCTACACTTGTTATGTAACACGGACGGAGGGAGGCAGGATGCATGCGCAGGGGAAAAAGTCAGTTTATTAGGAACAGTTTCATTCAAAGTAATGGAACCAAAACAAACGGAAACAAACCATTATCCACAAAAAGGGTAATGCAATAATCCACAAAAGATAATCAATATGGCAGTAATTCCCAAAAGAGATAATCCACAAAGCATTTATTCCAAAAGAGATTAAATCATGAAAATGACGCAAAACAAAACAGAAACAAATGCACGAAACTAGGCTATGATCTAGGAGCTACGAACTATGAGCTAAGTGCTAAGGAGCTATGGTCTAGGAACTATGAACAGGGAGCTATGAGCTATGGTATAGGAATCATGAACTAAGGGCAAGAGAAAGCGCGAAGATAGCAGGCATACAGCATGGGTAGAACTCTATTTAGTCTATTTAATAGGAAAATAGGAAGTGGAAAGGGAGGAGGTTTATATACACCGACAAATCAAAGACAAACGACGTTAAACACTGAACACCTGAAACTAATAATTAAACCATAAACGGAAAACCTATAAATGAACTGAGGCGGAGACATGACATAAACCAGAGAACCAATAAACGAAAAGGAGGCGAAGACATGACGTAAATGAAAACATAAGCACATGGTGATGTAAACAAAGCGAGAGTTCATGAATGCATAGTCCAGCGGGTTTTTGTGAATGGAGAGGCGCTGCTCTCAGCAACGCGGCGCGAGGAATGTGGAAGTGTTCAAGCGACTCTGAGAACGAGGGAAACTCTAACAACACTAACAGCGCCATAGTGACAATTCTGATTACTGTCCACTTTATATTATGACAGTTTAAAACTATGTACATTACTTATTGATAATCTATATGTTCTACACACAGTAATCTGCCAGCAAGCTAATCGTTACATTACTTGAGGTGATAACAGTCTACATTTCCTTATTTAAGTAACAGTTTTGTACTGATGTTAAATAATTAAATTACAGTATCCCACAGTAACTGACCCTTATTCTTAAATGAAAGAAGGTAAAAACAGGCACCTTTTCTGTTATCCATATTCCACTTTCCAGTCTGCTGTTAGTGAACTCTTTAATTGGTATGAAACTTATGTTAGTCATGTGTATTTTCTCCAATAAATTTGTGAATTTTGTTTTGCATATTTGCATACAAGGCTGCATATTGTTCTACGTTGATTGAATCCTAAAAGAAGAAAGTGTATTTGCCCACAGAAAACCCACGTTGGGCCAATGTGGGTAAAATAGGTATTGGCCCAATGCGAACTAGCCTGCTGTGGTCCTGAATGAGATTCATGTAGACATGCCAAAGTTTGGGCTGCCCACAGAAAACCCGTGTTGGGCCAGTGGGTAAAACAGGTATTGGCCCAATGCTACCTAGCTCACAGTGGTCCAAAATCGGATTCGTGTGGGCATGCCAAAGTATGGACTGCCCACAGACAATTTGTTTTGGGCCAGTGTGGATAAAATAGGTACTGGCCTTATGCAGGCTAGCTTGCAGTGGTCCGGCATGGGATTCATGTGGGCATGCAGAAGTGTGGACTGCCCACAGACAAACTGGCATTGGATGATGATTTTTTTCTGTAAATATGATTGCAGGGCCAGTTGTATTGGTGGCTACATGCATGCATTACTTCATCTTGGATTCCTCTTCATGCTATTATTTCAACTAATTTATTTTCAGATATATAGCAAAAATCTTTTGGTTAGAATGCACATTTAAAGAGATAGATGAGATAATACATTTATAGGTACAGCTACTCTGTGGGAAGTGATAACTGGAAATTCCTATACAAATGGGTATGCAATTTGAGTAAAATATCCCTCTTCATGTATATGTTTGCATTTCTTAGAAATTAGATACATACAACCCCAATTCCAAAAAAGTTGGGACACTGTGTAAAATGAAAATAAAAACAGAATGCAAGGATTTGCATACCCATACAGTGGGTATAGAAAAGAATCAGCTCACAGAATGGTGTAGAGACAACAATCTATCTCTTAATATTGATAAGACTAAAGAGATGATTGTCGACTTCAGGAGAACCCAAGTGGACCACTCACCACTGCACATCAATGGGACAACTGTGGAGAGAGTCAAAAGCTCCAAGTTTCTTGGTGTGCACATGACTGAGGACCTCTCCCGGACTCTCAACAACACCTGCCTTGTCAAGAAGGCCCAGCAGCGCATCCACTTCCTATGGAGACAGAAGAGAGCCAAACTCCCCCCTCCCATCCTCACCTCCTTCTACAGAGGGACGATAGAGAGTGTCCTGACCAGCTGTCTCACTGTGTGGTACGGGAACTGCACAGCCTCTGATCGCAAGACCCTACAGCGAATTGTGAGGACAGCTGAAAAGATCATCGGGGTCTCTCTACCCACCGTCAACACCTCCTTCAACAACTACTGCATCCGCAAATCCACCAGTATTGCGGGCGACCTCTCTTACCCTTTTCATGGACTATTCACCCTCCTGCCATTCGGCAGAAGGTACAGGAGCATCTGTGCCACCACCAGCAGACTCTGCAATAGTTTCTTCCCTGAGGCAGTCAGATTACTCAACACACTGCTGCCTCCCAACACTCACCTGGGCCAATCAAACACCTAACCCAGTTAGACTCTACTGCACACTGCATTGGAACTCACTTTTCTGCTGCCAGTATTACTGCTATACCTATGCTGCTACATTACACAATAGCTTATAGTTTACGGTCTATGTTTACAGTTTACAGTCAATGTTCTGTGTATTTATTGTCCTGTGTATTTACTGTCCTATGTACTTATTGTTTTGCACTCATCTCTGCACTTTATGTAGTCTTGTATACTGTTCTGTGTTGCACCATGGTCCTGAAAACACGTAATTTCGTTCCAATGTATACACACTATATGGAGGAATGACAAAAATCTACTTGACTTGACTTGAGAATCGCCCCCCTTTGAAATAATCACATTTTGTTGCTTTTCAGCCTGAAATGAAAATGGACACAGTTTTTTTTTTTTATCCAGCTGTATTTACTCTTATAGTAACTTATAACATCCAAGTGAAAGATATAACACCAACATGTCAGAAAATTTAAAAAATAAAATAAAATACCAGAATCACTGAGTTGGAAAAAGGATCACCCCCTCCTAAAAATGACTCAATAAGGTGTAGCTAATCACCTTCTCAATGGCACACAAAGCCACTTGACTTTCAACTGTGATCAGCTGTGGTCATTTTGATTAGCTCAGCATGAAAAGAACTTTCCTGGAGCATTTTGTAGTGCAACTGAAGCAAACAATCAACCGTGGGTGGCAAGGCACTGTCAAAAGATCTCTGGGATAAAGTTGTGGACAGGCACAAGTCAGGAGATGGATACAAAAAAATTTCAAAGGCTTTATCAATGCCTAGAAACACAGTGAAGCCTATTATTAAGAAGTGGAAGGTATTTGGTACAGCACAGACCCTCTCTGGATCAGGACGTCACTCCAAACTGGATGAAAGAGCCAGGAGGAAACAGGTCAGAGAGGCTACCAAGAGGCCTAAAGCAAATCTGAAGCAGTTGCAGGAATTTATGACAAAGAGTGGTCATTGTGTGCGTGTGACAACAATATCACAAATTCTCCACAAATGTGGCTTGTATTGGACGGTTGCAAGAAAAAAGCCACCCACAGCTGAGTTTTGCCAAAACGCACCTTGAAGATTCTGAGGCCACATGGAAAAAGGTGTTATGGTCAGATGAGACTAAAATTGAATTATTTGGCCTCAACACCAAACGATATGTCTGGTGGAAATCCAATACAGCTCCAATCCAAATAACACCATGCCTACAGCATGGAGGTGGTGATATCCTGTTATGGAGGTGTTTCTCTGCAGTAGGGACTGGAGCACTTGTCAGGATAGCCACCAAATTCTTGAGCAAAATCTGCTGCCCTCTGCCAGAAAGTTGTCAATGGGAAGAAGGTTTACCTTCCAACATGACAATGATCCAAAGCACACACCAAAACTTACCACACAGTGTTGAAGGAGAAAAAGGTGAATGTCCTTGCATGGCCTAGTCAGAGCCCAGACTTAAACCCCATTGAAAATCTGTGGAATGACTTGAAGACTGCAGTCCACAAACGGTCACCATCAAATTTAACTGAACTTGAGCAGTTCTGCAAAGAAGAGTGGGTAAATATTGCAATGTCTAGATGTGCAAAGTTAGTACAGACATATCCCAACAAACTAAAAGCTGTAATTAAAGAAATAAGGCAAATTAAAGCAAGGGGTGAAGTTGGGATGGGGCAACAAAAGGCTGGAAAAGCCTTAATTGGCATCAGGTCAGTAACATGATTGGGTATAAAAAGAGTATCTTAGTAAGTCTTTCAGAAGTAAAGATGGGCAGAGGTTCACCAATCTTTGAAAAACTGCATCTACAATTTGTGGAACAATTTCAGAATAATGTTCCTCAATGTAAAATTGTGAAGACTATGAATATCTCATCATCAGATTCCGAGAATCAGGAGAAATATCTGTGTGCAAGGGACAAGGGTGAAAATCAATATTGTATGCCTGTGATCTTCGGGCCCTCAGGCTGCACTGCATTAAAAACATTAAAACCATCGATGCCATGTCCTCTAAACTAAAGGAGACTAAAGAGGAGACGGACCATCTGGCTTTTTATCAGCGCTCAGTTCAAAAGCCTGCATTTCCGATCATATGGGAGTGCATTAGTGCCTATGGAACATGCAGCTTGCACATCTGGAAAGGCGCCATCTATGCTGAAAGGTATATACAGGTTTTAGAGCAACATATGTTTCCATCCAGATTCCATTCCATCTTTACTTCTGACAGACTCTGCCTCTCTAAGATACACTTTTTATACCCAATCATGTTACTGACCTGTTGCCAATTAACCTAATTAGTTGCAAAATGTTCCTCCAGCTGTTTCTTTTTAGTAACACTTACTTTTCCAGCCTTTATTTGCTCCCGTCTCAACCTTTTTTGAGACATGTTGCGGCCATCAAATTCAAAATTACCCTATTTTTTCCTTAAAATGTACATTTTACACTGCGTCCCAACTTTTTTGGAACTGGGGTTCCAATAGCACAATTTTGCAGTAAAATGTGTTGTTTCATTGCCTGGGACCCCGCATACTGAGAGGGCCCCCGAGGGTTGATCATTTAAATAATCAGAAATTTTCATATTAAAATAATGTGCAGTAACTCCTTAAATGGGGTTCCTTTGCAGGGCACTATCATGTTTGAGGCTCCTTTATGCTCCTGCGCCACCCTGGCACTGTGTCTCTTGCTCCCGCAAATCAATATTTTACGTTAGTTAATACATTACTTAATACCAGGAGCATAACCTGGCCTGGGTATTTGGGGCTGTAGCTCAAAGATTTTTTCTTTAGCCCCGAATAATTTGTCACTACGCAACTGAATGTCAGTAAAAGAATACGGCCTGTAATTTTGTATCTTCAGTGAACGTAGTGTTGCATTTTATCTTCAGTGAACGGAGGCAAGACCAAGGTGTGTACAGGAAAATACCTGGAAATGCGCGCGTCTTATTGGCTGACAGGTCTCAATTCTGCCAAACACTAGTGTAAGAAATTACATACTGCCTCTCAGCGGATTCCACCCCGAAATGTGTTAGCTTGTTCCACAAAAAGGCTGAATTATCAAAGGGACAATTCACTTCAGTCTCAGCAATATGTGTATAATACCACCTAAAGTAACATTCAATCAGTTATAGCATGGGAGCGGCAGAGGGACATCAAGAACCATCCCTGAACAAAGGGGTACGTGACCGTAATTATCATTCAGAAGGACATGTACAGCCCAATGCAGTGTGGTGAAAGAGCTGTAGTTGAATTGTTGTTTCTAAAATAAATGAAGCAAAGTGCTTAGGCTTATAAGTTTCTAAAGTCACTGAAACTTGGTGTTGGATTGTTATAATTCTGTTAAGATTCTAACATAATTTAATCAACCCGACACAGTGTGGTGGCAGAATTGTAACAAAATAATTTCTAAAGTAACTGAAACTTGTTATAGTGTAGAGAGCCCATCACACTGCGGTTCTGTGAAGTTTAAAAACAATAATCAGACAGTGTGGTTTTGTCCGACATACTGTGGCAGTTACATTTTAAAACTGTTCATGTTAGTGTATTTGAATTTGAAAGGCTCGATGGAGTGTGGCAGTCCGATGCAGTGAGACATTCAAGTTCAGAAGTCCGATGTAGTGTGACTGTTTTGTTTGTTTACATCAGATGTACTGGAGCTATGAATTACCCAGATAACATGAAGTCACTGAAGTCATCAATAAGTGAATAGCTTTAAAGCCAGTGACAGTTATTGGAGGCGTTTAAAACTTTCAGTGGCAATACTGATATTACTCAGGATGATGTCAGCTTCAAATCTGCCCTACTTAGCAAGTGTGACCCACTCAGCCGTTCTGCTGTGGCACTGCATGTGACGTATTTCTCTGAGTATAACGACATTGCCAAAATGGCACACTTTTACAACAGTAATGCTAATTCAAAGAAATCTCATCCTGTGTCAGCAATAAATGTTAAAAGGCCCTACCCGAATGGAGGCCACAAGGTTTCCTGGATAAACGAGGGCCATGCTACTGGATATAGAAAGGAGAGACCACCTCACTATAACCCTGATAACCCCCCAGTGTGTTATTCACATGGCAAAGGGGGACACATTTCTAGGGACTGCAAGGGGTTTTCTAGGAGAACAGCTCCTATTGAGCTTAACCAGTTACAGGCTACAGTAAACAGACTGAGCAAGAAGAATGAGGAACTGCATGCTCACATCGAAAAGCAGAGCATTAAAGCCATGTCTTCTTCAGCATAGGGATCACAGGCCTCCATTTCACATGTAGCACCCCTGTTGCGAGATAATCATGGTAGACCAATCATAAATGTTGCTGTTGGAGGCCGATGCAATGATTGGTTAGATGATTCTGGTGCTTCATTAACAATTCTTACAATCCAACAATCCCCCACAGAATGGTAAAGACACAATAACACTAGAAGGTTTTGATGGAACAATTTCTCTTGCATTCCAGTCAGGAAATGTCATTCCAAATTGGCAAAGATGATTTCAAAGACAAAGCCTGGCTTAGTAGAACTGGTGATGATTGCAGTATATTAGGTTCAGATATTATGACTAAGTGTGGCTATATCATTCACTATGGCAACAATTGCATTTGGCATAATCCTCAGAGTAAAGATAAGGTTGTGGAGATTTCTGATGTACAGTTCATGCTGAAAAGAAGATTATGATTTAGATACCTTGTTATCGGTGGAAGATTCTGAGTTATCAGAATTGTTGGATCAGAACAGAGGTATATTTGTTAATTCAAAGCATGATTGTGGCTGTGTTGATACTAGTGTGATGGAAGTGAAGGTTCATGGAGTTGACCCAGCCTCTCTCAGAGAGTACAATTATCCAGAAAAGCCCTACATACAGTGTACTGTGGATTCTTTGTTAGAACAGAGTATTATTAGGCCAGATGAGGCCTATCTACATCATTAGCCCCAATTTGGCCTGTCCGCAAACCAGACAAACATGCTCATGGTAATTTAATAGTTGGAGAGCAAAGAAAGCTGCTGTGGAAGGAATAACATTTAGGAATAACTCGGGTGTCACAGAGCTAGAATCAATTGCAACTATCAACATTAGAGAGCCAGTAGACCTGAAAAGCACTCAGCAGAGTGACCCTTCAGTAGCAGAAGCAATAGGACTGAACAGCAATGGACAAACTATTGATGGCGGTCCCATTTGTCAAGCATGATGCACAGCTAATCAAACATGACAACATGTTACTGTACAGATGTGGTGACACTCCAGTGTGGGTTTCACCTATAAGATTGCGGCATGATATTTTGTATTATATCCACAATCGGGGGGACACTTAAGTGTAACAAAAGTGAAGGACAGGATAGGAAACATGTTCTTGTGGCCAGGCATAGTTAAGTATGTGAGAGATTACTGTGTAAATTGCTTAACATGTGCCCAGATGAATCCATCAAAGGTTAAAAAGAAGGAGTATTTGAGATCTAGAAGGCCCCTGGACAAACCTCCAGATCTGTCACAAGACTAAAAACAGACAACTTGTGAAGAAATGGTTCCACATCAATCAGTTAAAGCCATACAAAAATTCAGATGGCAATCCTACACAGCCACGTATATAAAAGCAAGTGAGTGTATGTGTTTGTAATGTTTTATTATTGTGTGTGTTTAGAAGGTGTTGTATGCTGTGTTGTGTGGGACAAAAGGGGGAGGGGGGTGCAATTCTTTCTGTTTGCATGTGTTTTTCAGTATCCCCTAACCAAAATAAATAAAGATGTGATGATGGATTATGATAGCGGCCCTCCTGACAGCAGTAAAGATCCAAGAGTGCCCGGAGCAACAACCAGTTCCTTCATTAGGTGTGGTGACGAGACCCTATCCTGGAGTGCTAATCAACAATGTCCATGTTCCAGTCGTAGTGAATCTGACGGTGTGGTCTCCAGATTTAGATGAAATTTGCCAGGGAGAGAGTGTAACAGGAAAGTATAAAGTCCTCTTGCCAACAGCATTTCTGAGGTATCATGGTGCTGTAGCAACCAACTCATCCACGGAACACCTAACAGAAGATCTACATGTAAATCATCCCGTGGAAACCACCTTCAGGCAGAAGTTACTTGGAGAGAGTACACTTGGAGTCATCGGGAAGGGTCTGGGAATATCCAGTTGGATTAGTGCACAAGAACTCTGCAAGAATTAATTCAAGCTTAAGGCCCTAGTGGGGCTGTAGGTTTTGCAAACAGATGCTTATCTATAAGAGGGACTATGGAAAGATAAAGAGACTATGGACAGGATGTTCACACTATCACATCTTTCATCATTCACCAAATGAAAAAGGCTTTTAACAATATGCAACTATGACCCTTCTCCATCACTTCTTCTCCATCACTTCTCTATCCTTGTCAATTGTAGCCAGACACTTTGCACGATAAATGTCACATCATTTTATAAGACCAGACTCAACATGGTCTATAGGAAATTATTACTTTCCATATGTAAATGTTACCCAACAGCTGAAATCATTCAATCCAGAGGACCAACTAGGTTTTGTGGAAAATATTCCAGAATTTCAGGCTTAATTTTGGATGTAACCTTCAAAACTGCTGTTTGCATATGTATCTTCCTCATTGATTGCCAAATGCATTATGCTATGCTGTATGTGTCCTTTATTAAGACGCCAAATTGCAGATAACTCAGTGATCACCCTAGGACATTCCTGCTGGCTGTGATGGTTCTTGAATGCCTCTCTTCCTAACCCAAGAAACATTTTATATAGTACCAAATTATCAGAGAAACTCTATGATAAAATTTTGCCTAATTGGGGGGCTCAAGACCCAGTGTGCATGAGGTGATGACTCAATGATGGGTAAGATTCTCCAGTGGCCAGAGGAGGACAACCTAAGGCAGGGCTTCACCGCCACTGGGCACCTGCCCGGTGCGGGAGGTGTAATCTGTATAAAGGGGTGGATGCGATGCCTCTTTTGGGCCAAATGCATCAAAGGGGGGAATGTAAGAACTGCCGCTCAGCAGATTCCACCCCAAAATGTGTTAGGATAAGCTTGTTCCCCACAAAGGCTGAATTATCAAAGGGACAATTCACTTCAGTCTCAGCAATATGTGTATAATACCACCTAAAGTGACATTCAATCAGTTATAGCATAGGAGCGGCAGTGGGACATCAAGAAACACCCCTGAACAAAGAGACCATAATAATCATTCAGAAAGACATGTGCCTAGACAATCCTATCACCTCACCATTTGGAGGTCACACCTGTAACAACATTAGTACTGTGAGAACAGAAAGTGATCACATCAAATGCTATCCTTAATTTACATTGAGTGAAACTTAATTTACATTACATTCAGAAAACCAGGTTTGAAACACAGTATAAAATGTCGGTGCTGATATTGTTTGGGGTTCACTTTAACTCCAATGAACCAGAAGTGCTTCATGTACTTTGTCACTGCCATGCTGCCATAAAGTTATTCTTCATTAAGATCTTCAACAGCCTCATCATTTTTTTCCTACACTAGCTCACACAATCAGTCAGTTAGTGTAAGGAAAAATGGATATATGCTGATTTTTACCAGTAAAGAGATTGAAACTGAAACACTAACAGCTAACATACTCTGCATGGCACTGTAGCAGCTAAACCCATACAAAGATAGCTTAGTTGTGCCTCCTCCTGGCTAGCAACACCAAACTAGCCTAGTCTTGTGTTAGATAGCCAAAAAGGTTTATATTTTATCGGTCTGGTAGTCCTGCAAACAGTGACAACACCTGAGTTTTATGATAAATCCAACTTTTTGTCCAATTTTCAAATTTTTAAAGCAATTATGCACATCCAAGAAAAAAAAAATGCATGGAAAAGGTCTATTTGGAAGAACTTTTTTTTCTGGGCTCAGCCTTGCATGATTAACAGCCAGCTAACACCCCTGGTTAATATGTTAGTTAATATTAGTTAACATTAGTTGAAGATGGACATTTTGTTTCCTCACTGAGGTTTGATTTCCTATTTGTAAAACACACCATGAAGCTGTAAAAAAAAAAAAAAAAAAAAAGAAAGAAAAAAGAAAGAAAGAAACACTATGTTCTGTTAAATATGTTTTCACTACTTTTAAATGTACATTGTATAATTATATCTGTAGGAGCCTATGAAATATTTTGTTAAAATGTTTATATTTCACAAGGCAAAGGGACACAGTTTTGAGACCATGTACAGCAATTGTAGGGTAGCCTCTTTCTTTATTCATTTTTCTACATTCTTATGATTGTTTTCAATAAAGAAATGAAGTCTTCGAAACACGCATCTACTGCAATTCCTCCACGGAAGTGAAGGGTCACAATAATATCTATGGTTAAAATGAAGACATAATAAAAACATAAATCTGTCAGGAAGGCCAACACATTTATTTTGCCAGGGGCCCCCACATAATCTAGGTTCACCTCTGCCTGGCAGGTAATGCGTGAGGATTCTCATCTATGTGTAATCAGTGAGAGTTTATTTGTTTGGGTCTCTTTGTGCTTTCAGTTGCCTCTGGTAGAAGCAGAGTGAGAGAGAGAGCAGAGAGAGCCACGAGCACAGAGCCGTGTGTGTGTGTGTTTAGAAAATAAAGCCGCTGAAAAGCCAAAGTAAAAGATATAGAATAAAGCGCCTTTGATTTGTTGCAAGCCTGCCTCCTGTTCCTCATTTCCAACCCACCCTAGGAGAAGTGTTACACTGGTGCCAAAACCCAAGAACTGAGGAAGATTCATCATCATGGAGCCCTCGCCACTGTAGCGTATGATCTACTCTCAAACTGATTTCTAAATTAACCCAAACTAAACATAGAGTAACCCCGAGAGGCCTCCTTTGACCAGATGCACCTTTGGAATGCAAAAAGTCTCTCTGGGACCCACACAGGACTTACCCCTGCAATAAAAGAAACCTTTGATGACTGAACGTCTGGGAAACTTCATGATTAGTTCGTCAGCAGGGATCCACACACACACACACACACACACACACACACACACACACCCACGCTTACCTGACACACACAATGGAGAAACCCCTCTCTCTTCAATGTAACGTGTAATTATATGTAATTATTCCATGTCTAAATAGTGTGATGTTATTTTGTTTACATATATTGTGTGTTTATGTAACTAACCCTAATGACTTTAGATAGTTTAATCTAGCATATCATTTTAAATGTCTGTAACCAGGTTTTACTTGTAATATTCTTTACAAATCCATCGAATTTGGTATGTAGTTAATCGTCTCGAGATACCCGGATTGATTATGCATATCACATTGCAATGGGATACATCATTTCATGTTTTTCCTTTAATTTCATTTATAACATGGTATAGACCGGCTCCTCCCTCGACATTTAAATTAGGGTCCGAGACCAGACAAAGAGAGTCATCCGGACATGCAAACCCAACATCCTGATTGGCCCATAGCCCAAACAGGCGTGTGCGTTGGTGTTGTTTTTAAAACAACACCACGCTCACTTCACTGCGGATTTGAGAGTTAGACTTCAGAGTTTGACTTCACTTCTCAACTTCACTTCTTCCGGTTTCTCTCCCCCGGGGCCACGTGCCCCGGGAAGAGGAAGCCAGGATCTCTCTCTCTCCGGACACAAGATGCAACTACCTCCGGGCTCAAGCCTTTCAAACAACAACGAACCAGCAAACTCTACACGACCTCGCACAAACTCTCAACCTTGAGGCTATGCAAGTATAGTTAATGATCTATATCTGCGTTAAGATTGTACCCCTGTGTTACAGGAGAATTAAGTTCGTGCTGGTTCTGAAAAAGGCTAATTAGTTGTGTTTTTGTCTGCTTCCCTTTCTTTCCTTACTTTCTCTCTATCCCTTTTCTCTCCCTGTATATAGATGTGTATATATGTATGTTCTACTTAGAGTTAGTCGTGTGTATCCATAGTCACATATAGCTATTAAAATCTATTATCCCACGCTTGATTTTCTGTTTTTGGTCACGTGATGAGTCCCTTAAATACTGCATAAGATCTTCGTTACCCGCTCTATCTTTAATAATAAACTTCGTGAGTTAATTCTTCCTGGCCAGAAGGATAAACCCACTCTTTAGAGTTCATAAAGCTGATCTAGGCCACATACATAGTAATAATTAATTATAATCCGTTGTAGTTAATTATCTATATGTATATGTGCACCTATATAAATTCCCTTTCATGGCTGATGTATATTTATAACTGGTCACAACACGCGTTGATTAGATATATAGATATATTTCACGCCACTCGAGCTAATTCCTTACATAAATTGGAGAATACATTTAAACATGTTAAACATCTTTTAATTTGTTACGTAAATCATAACTGGTGGACAATATTATTTTAAACGTTGCAGATTCATCCGAGTTACTACACATTCCTGTAGATAATGCGGGCACGCTTTAAAACTCGTCTCCTTTAAAAAGGTGCGTTGAATCCAAGCGTGCGCTTCCGTTTCGTTTCATGTTTAAAGTTGATCCATTTCATTATTCTGGCTTAAAAGAATAATGCATAATAATGCCCCCCTTTTGTAGAAATTTTCGCTACTTATAATGGTGGAGATTGCGGGCAGTGTTTTAAACTTTATTTCGTGAACAATTCCGTTTGAATCAGCGTGTTTTATTAGATTTTTGGTGCTATTAGATGTGTGTATTTGCGCGCCCTCGCCAGCTGAACCGAGGCGGCGAGTGAACCGAGTCAGTGAGTCGAGTCGCAACGCGACTCCCCTCCCCCACTCCGTGATAACTGAAAAGCTTTAAGCTCATTGTTTGTGTAGCACGCTAACAGCGCGTATTTGTTTGACAAATTTAGCCGCGGTTAGGTGCTCAAAGTTAAAACTGCAGTCATAACATTAAACTTGTGTCTGAAGACGATGAAATCGCAGAACAGCACATTTTTAATTGTGTAATCGCCTGGTAAGAACGAAGAAATCTTCTTCCAGTGCAGTAAGAGATTGATTTGAGCGATGTTCCTCTTATCTTTCTAAAAGGCCTTATTATACCGCTAGATTCGATTCATTGCGTAGGACCAATGTACTCGACTAAGCGATGTCACTCCCTGCGGCGTGCAATCTTGGCATAGCTAACCAAAACGCGCACCGTGTGCATACCCAATCAAAATCACTGCTGGCAAATATTTGATTGATATGTATAAGGGAGTCCTCTGCACTCTGATCAAGTGTAAGATTTAGACAACGGCGAAGAAACCCCGTTGTGATTTGGTGTGCATGGCAGCGAAGAAATCCTGCCCACATTTCTTGTGCATAAATAGCGCAAAAGGATCCCTAGATCTAAAAAGGTTCTCCGTTCAAGCATGAAATCGCCATTAAAGCCATCTTCTAGGAAACGCGTGTCGATTTCACTTCCTGTCTGAGTTTAGGGGGGTAGGGCGCAGTACCTCTGACTGACCACCAGAGGGCCGCCCTCTTGAGCGTCTAACGCGTGGTAACCTAACCCCCTCCTTACTCACTGTGGCGTAAACCCACCGTCGCCACCTTGTGGTCCTTCTTAGCTAGGTCCACTATTTCCTTCCCCTTTAATTTCATTTGACTTATCTCTATTTCAATTTCCCCCTTGCTACTTTAACTTTATTTCTAGTCTTTTGGACTACTATTGGGTTTTTTTTTGTTCCTTTTTATATTTTCACTTATTGCATTTCCTATTTCATTTTATTACCATTCGGTAACTCTTTTATTTCAGCCTTCCTTACGATGCACGCTCGCTTAGTTTGAACTAAAGCCAAGCTTAAGTAAGATTTAAATCAGGCTTCTGTGTTGCCCATTAGTGCCTCCCTCTTAGTAGGACTTCTCCTCAGGACATTCACAGATAGATAAGGCTTCCTTCCCTTTTCACTTTTAATTCGTACCTCAAATTTTCATGTACGGTTCATTATTTCCTTACCTCCATATTTCTATTTTTCTCATTAATTGAGTGAGTTCGATTACTATAGGTATCAGCTTCATCTCTTACCCTACACCTGCTTTAATTTAGATTTAATTTAAACAAGGTTTAAATTGAAATTTTAAATTAATATCAAGTTACATTTGTTCAGCCATTTGTATACTTGCAGGTAATGCTCCCCTTAGTGCTCTGCGGAGAAGCGACGGTTGTCCCAGGTTGAATTCGGTGAATGGAGTTGCCTGGACTGGCGGACCCAGCGCTGGCTGTGAGTGTGCGCGTCGGACGCCTCGGCCCTCGTACCATTGGTAGGCGGCACGCGGGCGACATCAGCACTTGAGCATTCCAGGTGAAAAGGCAGACGAGGCCAACTGACCACCAGAGCAGTTGGGTTACGTACCCACAGTAAGGCTCCGTACCGACGGACCTGCCCGTCTGGCGCAGCTTGCCACAGAGGCAGCTGACCCCAAAAAAGGTTTTTAGGAGGAAACCCGATTCTGGCTCTGCAGCCTGGCAGTTGGCATGCCTCACCTGACCGCTGCCCAATTGTGCTAAAGGTCATAGCTGGTTGAGTGGTCGCACCATGGTACGGGAAAGCGAGGGGCCCTGAGTCACACTGCAGCTGAGTGTTTGGGGACCGTCAGGTAGGTTGGCTTCACCACTGATTCTCATCTGAGCAGCCTCAATTCACCCCAGGCATAGCTAAAGGGCATACGGCCCATCCACTTAGTATAAGCCATGACATCTCTGATTATTTAAGTGTTGGCCCAGCTCTCTCTCTCTTAAGCCACACCATCTCCATAGGGCTTATGACTCAACAGCGCCCCCACTCCGGCAGGCCTGTCATAAACCCTATGCGTGATAGCTAACTTAAGTCTTCTATCTTCCTCTAGCTATACCTGTTTTCATTTACCTCTCGCTTTACATTTCACTCCTCTAATTGTTCCAGTTTTGTTTTCTTTTGTGTTAGCTGCTGTTCTGTTGTGACTTATCTCCCAAAGTTCACATACAGGCAGAGCCTATGAGAACCAGCAAGAAAAAAGCTAAATGCTAGATTGACGACCCAGGCAGCCAATGTCTTTAAGATGACCCACTAGGCTACTGCCTGTCCAAATTCCTATTTAGATCCGGCGTGTACCCACACAAATTGGCCCTCCCTGGCCACTTATGGCCAAAAACCATAATTATCTGGCCTATGTACTACTAACTGTCTACATCAGTTAGCCAAATTTGTATACTCCCTGCATACCAAATTCAGTATCACTGTAGCTCATTAATTCTGCGCGGACTTGTATGGCCTTTGGTGTTCTTTCTCTCTCGACAACAGTGAGCTACCGTGTCCCAATCATCCAGTCCCGCCACTCACCGGGACCACCTCGAGACCTGGCTGTGTGTCGTGACGACTGTGTTCCTGCTCCAAGCTGCTGGCGACCTACAGCATCTAAGCAGAGAGCAGCTGGACGACGACGTAAGCGGACAGACGGCCCACAATCTGATCCAGAACCCCAAAGGATGGGCAGAGATCATCGGGAGCCTCGCACACCACCTCGTCGCCCAGGCACGACCCAGCGAAACGAGCAACGTCCACCTGGAGCAAGAAGCAGCAGCGCGCTCAAGCTCCAGAACGAGGAGGCCTGAAGGAACCAGGCCCACGCTCAAAGCTGCCTAAATCAGCATACTCCTCGAGACCCCGAACCGGCACGGGACAGAAGGTGAAATGGACCCAGAGCTCCGAGAGGCAGTGGAAAAACTACAAAGGGCCTCATGCAGAGACCAAGCACCGAGAGCAGTTGGAGAGAGAATCCAGAGAGGAAACTCCAACAAGTGAAGCTCTCCTAACCAGAGCAAAAAGTGAACTGAACAGAAAGGAACGCTAAGGTCAAAGCCTGCAAAAACAACCTGCTGGCGACCCGAGCTGAAAGCCATACTTCAGCACAACCAGGGTACACATTCACAGATTAACTTAACACCGTTCACAGAGAACTGAACTGGTCATACCTTCTGCAAAATGACCAGAGAAGGTAAACGCTCACCACAGAGTTTTCCTTGACCAGTGGGCGCAAGCCTCCCAGCCATCACTCCCTAATTCCAAAAAGGGGGGTGGAAGCCCACTGCTCAATGTGTCACCAGGCAGAATCCACAAGGCCTACGACAAGCAGAGGACTGCTGCCGAAAAGGCTGTGGAAGAAACCAACCATTGACCCTGTCTCTGAACTGGCCCTAGAGGGCGCGCACACAAACACACATCGAGATGGACCCTCAGCCTGAGGAAGCAAAGGCTGAGGACATTTGGGAGCCACCCACTGATCAATCAGTTTGATCCACTTGTCATCCGATCACCATGACGACTGTCGCCCAACGATGTCCACACCTGGACATCCTTGTCCGAAAGGGGGGAATCTGTAGCGTATGATCTATTCTCAAACTGATTTCTAAATTAACCCAAACTAAACATAGAGTAACCCCGAGAGGCCTCCTTTGACCAGATGCACCTTTGGAATGCAAAAAGTCTCTCTGGGACCCACACAGGACTTACCCCTGCAATAAAAGAAACCTGAACGTCTGGGAAACTTCATGATTAGTTCGTCAGCAGGGATCCACACACACACACACACACACACACACACACACACACACACACACACACACACACACTTACTTTACGACACACACACACACACCCCCACGCTTACCTGACACACACAATGGACAAACCCCTTTCTCTTCAGTGTAACGTGTAGTTATATGTAATTATTCCATGTCTAAATAGTGTGATGTTATTTTCTTTACATGTATTGTGTGTTTATGTAACTAACCGTAATGACTTTAGATAGTTTAATCTAGCATATCATTTTAAATGTCTGTAACCAGGTTTTACTTGTAATATTCTTTACAAATCCATCGAATTTGGTATGTAGTTAATCGTCTTGAGATACCCGGATTGATTATGCATATCACATTGCAATGGGATACATCATTTCATGTTTTTCCTTTAATTTCATTTATAACATGGTATAGACCGGCTCCTCCCTCGACATTTAAATTAGGGTCCGAGACCAGACAAAGAGAGTCATCCGGACATGCAAACCCAACATCCTGATTGGCCCATAGCCCAAAGAGGTGTGTGCGTTGGTGTTGTTTTTAAAACAACACCACGCTCACTTCACTGCGGATTTGAGAGTTAGACTTCAGAGTTTGACTTCACTTCTCAACTTCACTTCTTCCGGTTTCTCTCCCCCGGGGCCACGAGCCCCGGGAAGAGGAAGCCAGGATCTCTCTCTCTCCGGACACAAGATGCAACTACCTCCGGGCTCAAGCCTTTCAAACAACAACGAACCAGCGAACTCTACACGACCTCGCACAAACTCTCAACCTTGAGGCTATGCAAGTATAGTTAATGATCTATATCTGCGTTAAGATTGGACCCCTGTGTTACAGGAGAATTAAGTTCGTGCTGGTTCTGAAAAAGGCTAATTAGTTGTGTTTTTGTCTGCTTCCCTTTCTTTCATCACTTTCTCTCTATCCCTTTTCTCTCCCTGTATATAGATGTGTATATATGTATGTTCTACTTAGAGTTAGTCGTGTGTATCCATAGTCACATATAGCTATTAAAATCTATTATCCCACGCTTGATTTTCTGTTTTTGGTCACGTGATGAGTCCCTTAAATACTGCATAAGATCTTCCTTACCCGCTTTATCTTTAATAATAAACTTCGTGAGTTAATTCTTCCTGGCCAGAAGGATAAACTCACTCTTTAGAGTTCATAAAGCTGATCTAGGCCACATACATAGTAATAATTAATTATAATCCGTTGTAGTTAATTATCTATATGTATATGTGCACCTATATAAATTCCCTTTCATGGCTGATGTATATTTATAACTGGTCACAACACGCGTTGATTAGATATATAGATATATTTCACGCCACTCGAGCTAATTCCTTACATAAATTGGAGAATACATTTAAACGTGCTAAACATCTTTTAATTTGTTACGTAAATCGTAACTGGTGGAGAATATTATTTTAAACGTTGCAGATTCATCCGAGTTACTACACATTCCTGTAGATAACGCGGGCACGCTTTAAAACTCGTCTCCTTTAAAAAGGTGCGTTGAATCCGAGTGTGCGCTTCTGTTTCGTTTCATGTTTAAAGTTGATCCATTTCATTATTCTGGCTTAAAAGAATAATGCATAATAATGCCCCCCTTTTGTAGAAATTTTCGCTACACCACTAACGGAGATCACTGAGACCCTCGTTGGCATCTACGAGATGCAACGCCAGGCCCTCCTCAAGCTGCCACCAAGCTCACGCTGGAGCGTTATAATAATAATATTATGAATAATAATCGATTATGAAAATCGTTGTCAATGAATCCCATCATTGACTAGTTGGTCTGCGCATGGCATGGGGCATGTTTACTCATTGCGTTACTTCTGTTCCGAAAACACGCATCGGAGAGTAAATACTAAAGTTGTGTCCCAAATGACGTGCTATACACTTACACTATGCACTATGGACTCTACCATCTAGTGTATGAATTTTAAAAGGGTAGTATCATCTCAAATGGAACACTAGTGTTTTTTACTAACCAGAAGTATAAGCCGTTTCCCAGTCGGTCAATGGTGCATGACATCATACACACATAATGCGACGCTGCTAGCTTTAGCAGAATACCCAGAGTCAACGACAATGAATTTCTTCAGTTTACTGTTTATGTCAGTGTTACCTTTTATGCCCAACATGAAAAAGGCAGAAAAAAGTGTGCAACCCAAGTCCTCTAAGGCAGGGGAGCATGTTATATTAAATGTAGTGAAGAAGACCATAAACTTCACTACATTTATGGTAGCTTGTGCTACAGGGTGTTTCCTGGAAGACATGCCTTGTATACTTAGACCAGTGGTCACCAACCCTCTTCCTTCCTGCAGGTTTCATCTCCACCCAAAATCTAACACACCTGTTTCAGTTGATCAAGAGCTTCTTTAGGTAATGGTTAGATGGTCAGGTGGGCACGATTATGGCTGGAGCTAAAGTCTTCAGGAAGATGGATCTCCAGGCACAGGGTTGGTGACCACTGACTTATACAATATTATTGTCTATAGTAAGAGTTTTGGAGCGCACATGCAGCATTTAAGGAAAGTCTTTGATCGTTTGAGAGCAGCTAATTTAAAGCAGAAGCCTTCTACATGTTGTTTTGCCCAACAACAGGTAACATTCTTGGGCCACATATTGTCTTCAGCTGGTTTGCAGCACAAAAAACTTTCAGATGGTTATGAACTGGCCTACTCCGGAAAATCCTACTGAAGTCAGAGCATTCTTAGGTCTGTATTCATATTACAGAAATTTTATCTGTAATTTGCACAATTGTCACAGCCACAGCATGCTCTTACTCAGAAAGGAAAATTTTTAGTGTGGACTGATGTAGAGCACTTCACCATGCATTAACAGATGCTCCAATTTCTTCATACCCTGAATTTTCCAGAGTTTTTGTTCTTTACTGATGAGTCAAACACAGTGATTGGATGTGTTTCGGCCCAGATGAATGACGATAACAGAGAAAATATTATTGCATATGGCAGTCACATTTTGACACCGACTACAAAACGATGGCTGACCTATGATAGAGGGTTATGGGCCATTGTGTGGTCCATTCGCTACTTCCATCAGTATTTCATGGGCCAATCTTTTTGCATTATTAAAGACCATAAGCCCCTGCAAATGGTAATGAATGGTGATCCTTCAGGTCTCAGAGCAAGGTGGGCTCTGGTGATTGACTTGTACAATTGGACAATTGAATAAAGGCATGGTCACACACATGCCGATACAGAGTCAATATCTCATCAAACTGTCAGAAATGTTGAAACTGACACTAAACCTGAGATTGAACATGTGAATTTTGTTTCAGTTTGCACCCAGACTGATGTAGTTGATTCACAGCCTACATTAGCTCAACCAGCACAACAGTTAGCTGACACTGGTACCACATCTCAGCAGGTCTCTTCTACTGCAGGTTCTATGTTCAGTGAAAAGTCACATTCATCTCTCTTCTCCTGCTAACATTTCACTTTTGAATATGGACAGTGGGGATATTGCCCAGGTTAACCCTTTTTGAGCACAGTGATTGATTGGGTGTTAGCTAAGTGTAGATGTAAAGTTAGATCCCCCCACCAGGTGATCTCATTCTTCAAGTTTTGGTTCCGAAGTACCTTAAATTTTTGGGTGTTTGAGAATTTACACAGACATTCCCTAACTGGTCATTTCAATGTACAAAAGACATTACAGCCTGCCCTGTTTTGATACTTCTGGCCCTATATGTCTAGAGACATTACACAGTGGTGTCTCCAGTGTAAGGCTTGTGAATTGAGGAGGCCACAAACACCACACCAGCAGGCCCAGATGCAAAACATAGTCACAAAATGTTTGTTTGAGGATAATGTAAGCATAATGTGGCATGGTGTGCCTAAAAGAACTCCGCCATGGACAGTCCCAAGCCCGGCTGAGAAAGGAGGAGGGTTGGGCGTAGGGCCAGCGACCCTACCCTGTCAAAACGTCAGTGCTACGGAAACGACAAGAAGAAACAAACAAGATCGACTAACCGGCGGCAAAGAAGGACACTCTCCTGTGACGGTGGTGGATCAAAGCCGATTGGACGTCCATCACCCGATGCGAGGCTCAATCTTCAATGCTAAATTACTAACAAAAATTGGAGCATGGAACATACGAACGCTATTCCAGTGTGGAAAGCTGGTTCAACTCCTAAATGAATTTGACCGATACCGTATGGACATCCTTGGGGTCAGTGAGATGCGTTGGACAAACACCGGGCGCATGGTCAGTGATGGGAAGGTCATCATTTATTCGGGCCATGACACCAAACATGGACATGGAGTGGGAATCGTTATGTCCATCAAGGCAGCATCAGCACTCATAGGCTGGAAGCCTGTTAGTGACCGTATTATCACTGCCCGATTCCAAACCAACCACGCCAAGGTCACAATCATCCAAGCATAAGCCCCGATCGAAGATGCAGAAGATACCAACAAGGATGAGTTTTACGACCAACTACAGCAAGCCCTAAATGAAACCCCCTGTCACAACATCATTCTGCTCATTGGCGATTTCAATGCAAAGATTGGCAAGAAGCGTCATGGTCTGGAACACGTCATGGGCCCACACGGCTCAGCCACAGAAACCAACGACAGTGGAGACCGGCTAATCTCTCTCTGCGCAGCAAACGGCCTATCAATCGGAAATACATACTTCGACCATAAGCAGATCCATAAGAAGACATGGCGGTCGCCAGATGGAGAAACGCTCAATGAGATCGATTACGCCTGCATAAGCAAACGGTGGCGATCAGCGCTGGTAGATGTGCGGGTTTGCAGGGGGGCGGATATTGGTTCTGACCACTATCTCCTCCTCACGAAGTGTCGACTCCGATTGAAGCGCCAACAAATGCAACAGAAACGACCGCGCCCCTTCGCAGTGGACCGACTTAAAGACCGGGCAGTGGCCGAACGATTTACACTTGAATTAAGGAACAAGTTCGAGGTACTGATAGAAGAGGCAGACGCTGACATTGAACAACGATGGACGAGGCTGACAC
This sequence comes from Cranoglanis bouderius, assembly GCA_023630585.1. Lineage (NCBI taxonomy): Eukaryota > Metazoa > Chordata > Actinopteri > Siluriformes > Cranoglanididae > Cranoglanis > Cranoglanis bouderius. Next base: position 476,894 of record CM042562.1, read on the forward strand.
AGGTGATCACTGGAAGTGCTGAGACTACTATCGGAAGAAGGCGAGGAACATACAAGGAACGTTGGATCCAGGAACAAACATGGGATCAGATCGATGAACGTAGATCGGCTCGACAGAAGCGTGACCAAGCAAAAACGGAGGAGGAACGGGTGGCCATGACAGAACGTTATCGAGAACTGGACCGAAGAGTGAAGAGAAGTTGCAGACGAGACAAACGTGACTGGTTGGACCAGAAGGGACAAGAAGCACAAGCAGCGGCGGAAAGGAATGACACCAAGACGCTCTACCGCATTGTCCGGGACCTTACCGGCGCGAAAACCGGGCAGGGTGCACCTGTCAAAGACAAGAATGGCAAAGCGCCGCTCACCAAAGAAGAGCAAAATGCCTGATTCGTGGAACACTTTAAAGAAACCTTGAACCAGCCTCCCCCCGGGACCATGTTCACCTTCGCTCCTGTGGATCGAGCAAACGGCCTGGACGTGAGGACAGATGAAATCACAACAGCGGAGACTTCAACTGCGATTCGACTCCTGAAAAATGGCAAAACGCCTGGCCTGGATATGGTGTCTGCGGAAATGCTCACGCACGGTGGACAACGCCTCGTCGAAGAAATGACGGATCTTCTAAATTCCTGTTGGGCAACAGCGCAAGTACCGGAAGATTGGCGAAGAGGTGTCATCGTGAAGCTCCCAAAGAAAGGCAATTTGGCGGATTGTAACAACTGGCGTGGAATCACACTCCTCTCGGTTCCTGGAAAGGTTTTCAGCATCGTCCTGCTCAGAAGACTTCAAAAAGCTGTGGATCAGAAGCTTCGAGAAGAACAAGCTGGATTCCGCAGTGGCAGATCGTGCACTGAGCAGATTTTTGTCCTAAGAACAATCATCGAGCAGAGCTTGGAATACCAACAGCGACTTTCTATCAACTTCGTCGACTTCACCAAGGCCTTTGACAGTATCCATCGAGACTCACTTTGGAGTGTAGTGAGGACATATGGCATCCCAGAGCGGTTTGTTGAGGTCTTCCGAAACCTCTACCTTGGATCCAGCTGCTGTGTATGAACGGAGGATGGAAACACGGACTTCTTCGCCATCGAAACTGGCATGAGGCAAGGGTGTATATTATCCCCCTTCCTCTTTTTATTGTCCATCGACTTCATAATGCGGATTGCTATGGATCAGGACGGGTTTGGAATTCCGTGGTGAGCACCAACACACCTAACGGACCTTGACTTCGCCGATGACACTGTACTCCTCGCAGACATTAAAAAGAACATGGCGGCTATGACGAAAAGCTTGGAACAAGAAGCGGCCAAGGTTGGCTTACGAATCAGCGGAAACAAGACCAAAATTATGAGGATTGGATATGCGGCAGCCAGTAATCCCATTATGGTTGGACAACGGCAACTTGAGGAGGTTGACAAGTTCACATACTTGGGTAGCGTCCTTGCGAGCGATGGAGATGCCGACCATGATGTAGCTTGTCGGATTGCAAAAGCAGGGGCAGTCTTCCAACGGCTGTTGCCGATTTGGTCGACCCAGAAGATCGATGTGACGACGAAGGTTCACCTACTCAACTCCATCGTCATCCCAACTGCAATTTACGCCAGCGAAACATGGAAGACATCTGCAAAGATTGCAAGAAGGCTCAATGTCGCGCAACAGAGGTGGCTGCGACGGATCCTGCGAGTCTCATACCGAGACCGCATTACCAACGAAGAGATTCACCGCTGAGCTGCCACCCGCCCTCTAAATGACATCGTGACTGAGAGGCGTATGCGACTCGGAGGCCACATTCTTCGCCAACAACCAACGCGCCTACCAAAAGCTGCCATCACATGGACGCCACCAAGAGGAAGACGGAAGCAAGGTCGTCCCCGAATAACCTGGCGTCGGACCTTCAATGACGATTTGAAAGCCCTCGAAATTTCATGGGACGAAGCCAAAGCTGCCGCAGCTGATCGATCTCGATGGACACACCTTACCGCCCAATGCGCTTAATGGCGCAGGAGGATCTAAGTCTAAGTAAGTAAGTAAAGTGCCTAAAAGTCTGTTCACAGACCTAAGTCACCAATTTGACTCTGATCTAGTCAAAAAATTGTGCTCCCTACTTGGAATTTGCAAAATACATACCTTACCTTACCAAGCTATGTCTGATGGCATGGTAGAATGTGCCAATAGATCCACCAAAGACCAACTTGCTAAATATCTGTACACTAAAAGTGGTGACTGGGATGAACACTTGAGGCAAGTTGAATTTGCATGTTTAAAAAAGTGTCCACTCTTCAACTAAACATTCACACTTTTTGTAGTTCATGGTAGAGAAGCTTGTCTTGCTGATGATTTTCTTCTTGGGGAAATATTTTTGCACATATCTCTTGGAAAATAAGGGGTAGAAGGAAATTTCTGTTTTAGCTTGATTCTATTGGTGAAACTATAATAAAAAAAAAAATAAATAAATAAAAAACACCTTTGGATCATTTAGCCACACCCACTCAAATTTATGATCATTTGCATTATATGCAAAACCTACTTTTGTGAACTAGTTCATATTTTTGCACACAAAAACATATCTCTTGGAAAATATGGGGTAGGAAAAAAGTGTCTTCTTTAGCTTGATTCTATTGCTGAAACCTCCTTTTGTGAACTAGTACTGGGATTTTTGGCCAGTCTTCACCATATTGATGTCCAACTACATGAGAGAATGTGAAATTCAATAATTATCAAAAAATATGTTGACATTCATAAACAATAAGGCTGCCCCATGTCAATCAATTCTACAGGTGCATCTCAATAAATTAGAATGTCGTGGAAAAGTTCATTTATTTCAGTAATTCAACTCTAATTGTGAAACTCGTGTATTAAATAAATTCAATGCACACAGACTGAAGTAGTTTAAGTCTTTGGTTCTTTTAATTGTGATGATTTTGGCTCACATTTAACAAAAACCCACCAATTCACTATCTCAACAAATTAGAATATGGTGACATGCCAATCAGCTAATCAACTCAAAACACCTGCAAAGGTTTCCTGAGCCTTCAAAATGGTCTCTCAGTTTGGTTCACTAGGTAAGCCACAAACATTCATTGCCAAAGAAGCTGGCTGTTCACAGAGTGCTGTATCCAAGCATGTTAGCAGAAAGTTGAGTGGAAGGAAAAAGTGTGGAAGAAAAAGATGCACAACCAACCGAGAGAACCGCAGCCTTATGAGGATTGTCAAGCAAAATCGATTCAAGAATCTGAGTGAACTTCACAAGGAATGGACTGAGGCTGGGGTCAAGGCATCAAGAGCCACCACACACAGACGTGTCAAGGAATTTGGCTACAGTTGTCGTATTCCTCTTGTTAAGCCACTCCTGAACCACAGACAACGTCAGAGGCGTCTTACCTGGGCTAAGGAGAAGAAGAGCTGGACTGTTGCCCAGTGGTCCAATATCCTCTTTTCAGATGGGAGCAAGTTTTGTATTTCATTTGGAAACCAAGGTCCTAGAGTCTGGAGGAAGGGTGGAGAAGCTCATAGCCCAAGTTGCTTGAAGTCCAGTGTTCAGTTTCCACAGTCTGTGATGATTTGGGGTGCAATGTCATCTGCTGGTGTTGGTCCATTGTGTTTTTTGAAAACCAAAGTCACTGCACCCGTTTACCAAGAAATTTTGGAGCACTTCATGCTTCCTTCTGCTGACCAGCTTTTTGAAGATGCTGATTTCATTTTCCAGCAGGATTTGGCACCTGCCCACTCTGCCAAAAGCACCAAAAGTTGGTTAAATGACCATGGTGTTGGTGTGCTTGACTGGCCAGCAAACTCACCACACCTGAACCCCATAGAGAATCTATGGGGTATTGTCAAGAGGAAAATGAGAAACAGGAGACCAAAAAATGCAGATGAGCTGAAGGCCACTGTCAAAGAAACCTGGGCTTCCATACCACCTCAGCAGTGCCACAAACTGATCACCTCCATGCCACGCCGAATTGAGGCAGTAATTAAAGCAAAAGGAGCCCCTACCAAGTATTGAGTACATGTACAGTAAATGAACATACTTTCCAGAAGGCCAACAATTCACTAAAAATGTTTTTTTTTATTGGTCTTATGAAGTATTCTAATTTGTTGAGATAGTGAATTGGTGGGTTTTTGTTAAACGTGAGCCAAAATCATCACAATTAAAAGAACCAAAGACTTAAACTACTTCAGTCTGTGTGCATTGAATTTATTTAATACACGAGTTTCACAATTTGAGTTGAATTACTGAAATAAATGAACTTTTCCACGACATTCTAATTTATTGAGATGCACCTGTAAGGAGGTGGAGCTGGTTTACTCAAATAGCTATAATTAATGACTGGTCACATGGATTTGAACCAAACTGGAAATGCATGTGCAGTACACATGCAAATGTTTGAGCATGGTCATACATAGGGGTGGAGCTTAAGTTCAGATAACTGCTTCTGAAGATCAGTAAGGCTAAGCAAACTGTAATTTGGTGTGGTGAATATGTGTGCTAATCTGTAAGTGGATTTTTCATGATCCTTAACCTCAATCCTGTAAAATTAGACTAAAACGCCTATCCAAGGTATACCCAAAGTCAAATTAAAGCTGTTCTTGAACCATTTGGAGTACATGCATGGTTTTGGTCTCTTTTGAAAGGTGTCAGAATCAGAATCACTGTAGGTGCTACTGCTATTGAGTAATATAAGTCCGAACACATTGAAATATGAACCATGGACACATACCTAGGATAAAAAGGCTACTACTCTTGATTTTCTCATAATTTTGGGCACTAATGAAAGGTGACACTAAGAGCTATCATATCCCATATCCAGCAAATCTACAAAATGTATATTCACAGTTTAAACTAAAGCTTATTTATGTCTGAATGTGTTTTTATTATATTATATATATATATATATATATATATATATATAAATAATAAATATATTATATTATATGTACAGTTTATATAATATATTTTATATTGTTTTCCTCATCCATTTCGCCATAATTCACCTTCCAAAAGTCAGTCATAGTCACAAAACTACACTTTTCACCTTTTATATGCAGAAAAACAAAACACTCTGAAGTGTTGAAACTCACCCCTAAAGCAGCATTTCATATTTTTCAGAATTTCATTAGCTATATGATGCGCCAGTCATCCACACAATTGGTGGCAGTAGGCTCAAGCTTTTCATGAAGGAAAGGGGGAAAGCACTTCCCTTCAACACAGACTCTCATTGGCTATTGAAGGCTATAGACAGGACAGGGAAGCTCCTGTTGGTTCAATGAGGTGTCAATCGAAAGGTCAGAGTGCAGCAGCCATTCTGATGTAAAAACACTGATAATGTTTACAAGTGAACCAAAGTTATAACAGATTTGTTTTAATCTTGATGATTAAGGCTTACAGCTCATGGAAATGAGATACTGGAAAAATCCAGCATCTCAAAAATATAAGAATAAAGAATTTATAATACAGCAACGTCGACCTGAGGAGACTCTAATCAGCTAATTAACTCAAAACACCAATGGTCAGTGGTCAAAAGTCCTCTTTTCAGATGAAAATAAATTTTACATTTCATTTGGAAATCAAGGATCTACAGTTTGGAGGAACAGTGGAGAGGCACAGAATCCAAGCTGCTTGAAGTCCAGTGTGAAGTTTCCACAGTCAGTGATGATTTGGGGTGCCATGTCATCTGCTGGTGTTGGTCCACTGTGTTTTCTCAAGTCGAGAGTCAATGCAGCGTCTACCAGGAGATTTTAGAGCACTTCATGCTTCCATCTGCTGACAAGCTTTATGGAGATGCTGATTTCCTTTTCCAGCAGGATTTGGCACCTGCCCACAGAGCCAAAACTACTAGTAACTGGTTTGCTGACCATGGTATTACTGTGCTTGATTGGCCAGCCAACTCGCCTGACCTGAACCCCATAGAGAATCTATGGGGTATTGTCAAGTGGAAAATGAGAGACACCAGACCCAACAATACAGATGAGCTGAAGGCTGCTATCAAAGCAACCTGGGCTTCCATAACACCTCAGCAGTGCCACAGGCTGATTGCCTCCATGCCACGCCACATTGATGCAGTAATTCATGCAAAAGGCCATGGTTTGGGAATAAGTGCATGCTAAATAAAGTCTTTATCAAAGTTTCCACATTATAGCCCTGCTTTGTTGACCATTTCTACATACTAGCTAAATGTCTGACAAAAATGCTGACCTTTAATGTGGTCAACCCACATTTTTAAGCATTTTTAAATGTTAATTATTTTGTTTATTGGATGTAGTAGAATAAGTTAACAAGCTTTAATGTTCAAAAAATGCATTATTTGTCAAATAATGTACATTATTGCAGTGTATCTATTCCCAGGCTGCCTGAAACGTTCCAATTTCTCTAAAGCCCCTCTTTTCCGAAAAGCCCAGAGTGCTCTGATTGGCCAGCTGACCCGTTGCTTTGTGATTGGCCGAAAGCATCATGAGTATGTCAGAAATGTAACGCCCCTTGGGTTAGCTTCAGCCTCCAAAGATTCTAAATAATTCTAAGCTCCTAAACATGTCATCGGTTTTACTGTATCAGTTCGAGCCCGAGTCAGATTCAAAAAATGCGGATGATCAAGCAGAAGCAAGTTTGCAAACACGACCTGAGCAGAACGTTTCACAGTGGTAAGTTTTTATTTTGTAACTCTCTTACTTTTCAGATACGATGTAAATTCTGATGCCCTGCCGGCGGGACTAACTATGCTGTAGACAGCTGCTGTGTGTACATATGTACTCATGCGATATATCTTTGGAAAGCTAGGATTCTTGTGATTCGATTGATATAAACTGTTTCAAGATACAATCACAACAGCAGCTACAATCAACGTCTCTGTCAGACCACCAACAAACACTTACAATACTGAGGCAACTTAGCAAACTTTAGCTAGCACATTAGCAGAGGTCTACAGCTGAGCCATAACACGGAACTCCGCATTTGAACAGTCAGTAGCAGAAACTTTATAAAATAATCAAACACACTTACAGGTTCTGATTCAGAAGTACAAGATTGTCCGAGCAAAGTGGGAATCGCCCCACTTTTCAGTAGTAGCTTTTGTGTGTAGCCTGCCTTGGAAGGCTCAGGAAGCTGTCCTCCTTAAAATGTGCTGTGCACAAGCAAACGTTTGGTTTGTACTGCTCAGGAACAGTGTTATAAATAAACAGTAACCACTGATTTAGTCCGTTTTCGGAAGGCTAAACAAAGAGGTTTTACTTTCGCACCGAAACACACAGCGAAACACTCCACGACATGGCACCTGAATTCACTGAAGCCTCGCCTTCTTTCTTCATGGCTGTCTTTGGGCGGGATTACGCCGATAGTGCACTCCGTGACGTAGAGAAGTTACGGAAGTAAATCTAGACTTTGAATGACGCGTTTCGGGCAGGTCTGGAGCAGTGCTCTCTGTTAGATAAAATAAATCCCTTTGGGGGAGACTGAGCTTTGGGACTTTGCAGAGCTTATACATGCACAAACATATACATTACACACCCAAACAAAAGGAAAACATTAAAAATCATAAAATTACCCCTTTAAATAGAGTAAATCTGTAACATCAACTGTGTTCTACACAATATTTTTTTCCCCAGATGGAGCACATCAGGACCCAAATGTTCCTACACAGAACACAGACACCAATTTTGATGTCAAGGTTACATGTTTATCATTCTTCTATTTTTGAAATAAATAAATTTAACAGATTATTAGGCTGCATGTAAATGGAACAGAATAGAGTAACCTAAGTGTAGCCAAACAGGAATTTTCATCTGTTTGAAAAAGGTGAGTTAACTTTTTAACCATGTAAACCTTTTCATCAATTTTTTTTCACACTCCCAATCAGCATGTGAGTTCTGTGCATGTGTTTGAGTCTTGATGCACTCTTACAATTCAACAGTCCTCCTGCATCTTTTTTGCCATATGGTTTAATTACCTTTGGATGACATCCATTCTGATACTGTAAGAATTCTTTTTCAAGCTAGTCCTAGGCCATTCATCTGATCACCATAAAATATGAAAAGTAGCAAGTAGAGAGCTTGATTGCAAAATCTAAACCAATTTTGATTGGCTAAACCATTTGCCCACTACAGGTCAATGATTTTTTTAACCCAGTACATATACTAAAATGAATGCAAAGTCAAATTTCTACGAATACATAGCCAGTAGGTGACTCTCTGGTCACCCCTCAAATTTCATAGCAATTGGCCAATTAGGGGCTGCGATAACTGAAAAATGCACACACAGTGCATTTTTACATCTCCTCAACCATTATTACTTTGCCATTACTCTGCCATTATTTTTCTAATTGAAACATTTGAGGAGGAAATATAGCTGTGCCTACCAAATACTGCATACGAAGAAAATGGCACACAGCTCAGCAGCCCAAAAAAACATTAGATAGACCCAAACCTTTTTGGTAGCAAATTATTCACTGTCTAGTGTAACCAACTTGTGGTCGATCAGAGCTATGGACCCATATGTATTAAATTGCAGTGTTGTTTAACAGGGAATATTCTATTTCATTTGAAGACCATTGTATTTATTTTTATTTATTATTGTTTATAGTAAGATTTTATATTTTTTACTGTTACACTGAAAATGTTCAGGTTATAATTCAGTCTACATTTAAGCTGGATAGTTCTAAACGCAATCATTGTTGACATCTGGGGAATCAGCTGTTGTCAAAACCAAGAAATCTCGAACTGCGGAGAGCCTGCAGTCAAAAATGGAAAGCGACAGAGCCCGTGCTAAAACGAGAATAAATATCGGCATGGCTTTTGTGAGGTGGTGACAACTCCGAGATCTGAAGGGATTGAAGACTGACACAGAGATTGATTTTTTTATTATTATTATTATTTTTTTTTCTGAACTGGTAAGACATTACAGTGGCTCAATATGTAGCTAACTAACATTAACACACTTGTTCCGTTGATTGGTTTTTTTGTGGGGGTTTTTTTGTTGCTATGGTCAATGTGGTAAATTACACTTATTTTCTGCTAGCTGAGAGGGAGAACAACTCACCTCTACTCCAAGAAAACTGTGTTCGTTGCCACCTCCATTGTCAAGTAATGGAGCTAATATATACTGAACAAAATTCTAAACGCAACACTTTTGTTTTTGCCCCCATTTTTCATGGTCTGAACTCAAAGATCTAAGACTTTTTCTATGTACACAAAAGGCCTATTTCTCTCAAATATTGTTCACAAATCTGTCTAAATCTGTGTCAGTGAGCACTTCTCCTTTGCCGAGATAATCCATCCACCTCACAGGTGCGGCATATCAACATGCTGATTAGACAGCATGATTATTGCACAGGTGTGCCTGAGGCTGGCCACTCTAAAATGTGTAGTTTTACTGTATTGGGGGGTCCGGAGGGGTCCGAAAACCAGTCAGTATCTGGTGTGACTACCATTTGCCTCACGCAGTGCAACACATCTCCTTCGCATAGAGTTGATCAGGTTGTTGATTGTGGCCTGTGGAATGTTGGTCCACTCCTCTTCAATGGCTGTGTGAAGTTGCTGGATATTGGCAGGAACTGGAACACGCTGTCGTATACGCCAATCCAGAGCATCCCAAACATGCTCAATGGGTGACATGTCCGGTGAGTATGCTGGCCATGCAAGAACTGGGATGTTTTCAGCTTCCAGGAATTGTGTACAGATCCTTGCAACATGTGGCCGTGCATTATCATGCTGCAACATGAGGTGATGGTCGTGGATGAATGGCACAACAATGGGCCTCAGGATCTCGTCACGGTATCTCTGTGCATTCAAAATGCCATCAATAAAATGCACCTGTGTTCATTGTCCATAACATACGCCTGCCCATACCATAACCCCACCGCCACCATGGGCCACTCGATCCACAACATTGACATCAGCAAACCGCTCACCCACACGACGCCATACACGCTGTCTGCCATCTGCCCTGTAGAGTAAAAACCGGGATTCATCCGTGAAGAGAACACCTCTCCAAAGTGCCAGACGCCATCGAATGTGAGCATTTGCCCACTTTGCCCACCAGACGATCTTGGAGGTGAAGATGCTGGATGTGGAGGTCCTGGGCTGGTGTGGTTACATGTGGTCTGTGGTTGTGAGGCCGGTTGGATATACTGCCAAATTCTCTGAAACGCCTTTGGAGACGGCTTATGATAGAGAAATGAACATTCAATTCACGGGCAGCAGCTCTGGTGGACATTCCTGCAGTCAGCATGCCGACTGCACACTCCCTCAAAACTTGCGACATCTGTGGCATTGTGCTGTGTGATAAAACTGCACATTTTAGAGTGGCCTTTTATTGTGGCCAGCCTAAGGCACACCTGTGCAATAATCATGCTGTCTAATCAGCATCTTGATATACCACACCTGTGAGGTGGATGGATTATCTCGGCAAAGGAGAAGTGCTCACTGACATAGATTTAGACAGATTTGTGAACAATATTTGAAAGAAATAGGCCTTTTGTGTACATAGAAAAAGTCTTAGATCTTTGAGTTCAGCTCATGAAAAATGGGGGCAAAAACAAAAGTGTTGCGTTTATAATTTTGTTCAGTATACAACACATACGACTACCCAAACCATACCCACCAGATTCATCCGCACAGAGGTGCAGTGCCGAAGCACATCCCACAAGTTTTTTTTTTTTTTTTTTTTTTTTTTTTTATTTACTCCACAAGTAACTTTCAGTTTTATGTGTTAGAGGTGATAGAGAGGCAAAAGTTCAGTACTGCAGCTTTAAGATTGGAGGGTTGGCTGCAAAACATAATAAAATGTTTTGCAAATGAACATAACTATTTTGAGAGCCTTTTTATATCATTAGCAAATATCTATCACAATATTATTTGAGAAAACATGATTAAATTAGAAGGCCACATCACCCACCCCTATATCAATTTTCCTCCAACCAACCCAATTCTTAAAGGCTACTAAATTCCATATTGAATTTTATATGGCATATTCCTAGTGTTTCAGCTGTATGCCCAACTGTAATTAAAATCACTGTTTTCTTGGAACATGTGAGCTATACCTGTGAGCTTGGCATATTTGGACTTGTTCTTCTCCTTGGCCACAGTCACCTGCTGCTCCACCAACTTGTCATCCACATCCACGCAGGGTTGTGCTCCGTTCTGTGTCTCGAGATAATCCATCTCACGTTCCACCCGGTCAACACGGACACCCACTGCATCCAGCTCACTCCGCAGCGCCTCCTTGTTTTTGTCTAGGCCCTCAAGCTGAGCCACAATCTGCTGCTTGAGCTCTCGCAGCTCTGAAGTGTAGCGGCTTGTCTGCTCATGCCACAAGGAGATACGATCCTTGCAGTAAAAAAAAAAAAAAAAAAAAGGCGAGTCACACAAATTTTAACTTAGAGATATTTTACCTGATTTCTAAGCAAGCTCAAATAATCAGAAGTAACTTCCTTTTGAGAACAAACCATGATACAGCTTCTGCTATAGTAATAGATAGTATTCAGTACTTAACGTATAGCAGAATGTGGACTTTTATATTTGTTTATTGATTTTGTACATTATGCTTGAAGCATCTGCAGTTATTCTCATAAAATCTGTAGATACTCATACTGCTTCATACCATTAAGCTTTGCTTTTATCACCTCATCATATCCTTTTGCTAAACAAGCTATTTATTTCATCTGTGAGTCACTGGGGGGAAAAATAGATTAATTTCTGGAGCATAAATGCAGGGTGAGCATAGAGTGGTGCTTGAAAGTTTGTGAACCCTTTAGAAATTTCTATATATCTGCATAAATATGAACTACAATATTATCAGATTTTCATACAAGTCCTAAAAGTAGACAAGCAGAACCCAATTTAAAGAATGAGACAAATATATTATACTTGATCATTTATTTATTAAGGAAAATTATCCAATATTACATATCTGTGAGTGGCAAAAGTGTGAACAAAGTATGTGATCCTATAGCACTAGCAGTTTATTTGAAGGTGAAATTAGAGTCGGGTGTTTTCAATCAATGAGATGACAATCAGGTGTGAGTGAGCGCCCTGTTTTATTTAAATAACAGGGATCTATCAGAGTCTGATCTTCACAACACATGTTTGTGGAAGTGTATCATGGCATGAAAAAAGGAGATTTCTGAGCACCCCAGAAAAAGAGTTGTTGTTGCTCATCAGGCTGGAAAAGGTTACAAAATCATCTCTATAGCATTTGGACTCCACCAATCCATAGTCAGACAGATGTGTGTACAAATAGAGGAAATTCCTGACCATTGTTACCCTCCCCAGGAGTGGTTGACCAACAAAGATCACTCCAAGAGCAAGACGTGTAAATATTCCATGAGGTCACAAAGGAACCTACAGTAACTTCTAAGCAACTGAAGGCCTCTCTCACATTGGCTAATGTTAATGTTCATGAGTCCGCCATCAGGAGAACACTGAACAATAATGGTGTGCATTACATGGTTGCTAGGAGAAAGCAACTGCTCTCCAAAAAGAACATTGCTGCCTGTCGGCAGTTTGCTAACATTCATGTGGACAAGCCAGAAGGCTATTGGAAAAATTTTGTGGACAGATGAGACCAAAATAGAATTTTTGGTTTAAATGAGAACTGTTATGTTTGGAGAAAGGAAAATACTGCATTCCAGCATAAGAACCTTATCCCATCTCTGAAACATGGTGCCGGTTTGGCTGCATCTGGGCCGAGACGGCTTGCCATCACTGATGGAACAATGAAATCTAATTTATACCAGTGAATCCTAAAGGAAAATGTCAGGACATATGTCTGTGAACTGAAACTCAAGAGAAAGTGGGTCATGCAGCAAGACAACGGCCCTAAGCACATAAGTCATTCTATCAAAGAATGGCCAAGTCAAAGTCCTGACCTTAATCCAATAGAAATGTTGTGGAAGGACCTGAAGCAAGTAGTTCATGTTACCGGAAACATTTAGCTGCAGTTATTGCTGCACAAGGGGCAACACCAGATACTGTGTAAAACTATGAAAGGTTCTATGAAAGGTTCACATACTATTGCCACTCACAGATATGTAATATTGGCTCATTTTCCTAAAAAAAAATAAATGATCAAGTATAATATTTTTATCTAATTTGTTTAATTGGGTTCTCTGTATCTGCTTTTAGGACTGATTTTGTTTTAGGTCATATTTATGCAGATATATAAAAAATTCTAAAGGGTTCACAAACTTTCAAGCACCACTGTAAAAAGGAGTGAGCATACAGACAACTTCTTTTAGACCATCCGAGAGACTGAAGTAGATGGTGAGGGAGAATGGAAAGACATGGTGACTTGGGGAAGAGCATAGAAAGGAAGAGGAGGAAGATGAAATTATACAGTATGTGTCCCTTCATCTGTGTGTCTGCAGAGAACTCCATGTATGAGGGAAATCGGGTAGAAACAAAGAAAGAGCAATAATATAACGTCCATTAACTGGAAGGAGCAACAGTCAGTGAAAGTATACTTGTGTTATCGCTGCAAGACACTCTTAATAAGTGAAATAATAAAAATAGGTGGTCAAAAGTTCAGTTTGCCGTCACAAAGACTCATGTATGTCCATCTAAATGGAAATTACTCTGAATGTGCATTTGATTCCAGTTAAAGCCAACCTCCTAGGAATTCTGGATGTGCTGGTATGGCTGGGAGCACAGGCAACTTAAGGCTTACCTCAATCGCAAGCAGTCTCCTCTCTAAGTAGTCCATTAAAGCCTGTTGCTGTGCTGCAGCCAGTCCACCAAGTAAAACAACAAGGAACTGAAGGACTCTCATCATAATCCAAGAAGGGAAAGTTCTAGTCCACTGCCTGTGAGTGTGTGTGGTATAAGTGCACGGAGAGGGAGGAAGTCCTTACGCTGAGTGCTCACTTTGTCTGGAATGTTTTGAAAATCCAAATAGGAGGAGCCTGAAACATCTGGAACTGCTATAGCTTTTCTTTACTTAACTCTTCTTCACTCTCCTTTTCTGTAGGATTATTTTGGATCATCAGTTCCAAAGCTAATACTTCGTATAGAAATTACATTGTTTTTTAATGATTGGTAGCTCATGGCATTAAAAACCATGAAAGACAGTTCAAACTATTTTTGCTGCAGAAAGAAAGCTTCATAGAAAGATCCTAATTTGCCTTTTGTAAAGGTCAACAGCACTCAGTTGCATTATTATTTCCAGATAAATAAAGCTAAATAAACCTGAAATGCTCCAACTGCCATCATGGAAGGCTATGCAGGCCTTTCCTCCATATATACTGTATATGAACATTATGAGAACTTTTATATTCATTAAACAAATGTGCATGAATGGCCTCCTCTCTTTAATTAAGACCACAAAATTTTGACAAGGATTAAAACTGGGGACTGTGATGGCCATTTAAAAAAATATTTTGTTCACCAAAGATCCACCACCACATTTTATAATGTGGGTATTGGGTGTTTTTTTCTTGTACACAGTCTCATTTTTTTTCTCCAAACCACCCAGTGGTCTGCAGATTTGATTTGAGTTTGACTTTAGTCTCATCTAACCACGAGAAAAGATGATGTTTGTAGTTTTAATGATTCTTGGTGAAGTTCTTGTATGTTGCTCTCAGTACTGACTTCTTTTTGCAATGTTTCCAAACAATTTGTTTTATAGAGATGGAATCTAATATAAATCTGATAATATGAATCTGATAAAGTAACCCAACCCCAAGTGTCAAATAAACTGGGTAATGCTGAAACTGTGATCTCTGAGTTCTTCCTTTCCTCCCTCAGTTTGTTTTCAAGTTTGTTGTGCAGGTCAATAATCTGTCTCTTTCTGTCTGTCTCTCTTGTATTCTCTTCTTGTACTTTCAGGCATTATTTCATAAACTGAAAATTTCATGAGAATGTTTATTTTGTTAGAAGAAGCAAAGTGGTATATAAGCAATATATTAACTTTATTTATTTATTTATTTATTTATTTATGAAAAATGCAATAAACAATTAAATCATCCAGAACCTACAGCCTAAAAATACTCAGGAAAATGACCATTTCTACCATTTCAGGATTAAGAAGAGTAGGGGATAGGGATAGCAGGGGCAGATCTAAGGCCAGACCTTTAGAGGTGCTCAGCCCTTAATGAGTATGACATACAAATATGCAATGCACTAGCTGGTTTTCATTATGATAGTTGACTGGTGTGATTGCTAGGCCATCTTCCCATTTTTTTAAATGGTATGATAATTGTAGAGATGGATTTGATATTATTTTATATATTTTAGATAAGATTTTAGTTGGTGGTGAGATATTCAGAAGTTCTGATACTAATGGGGGGAGGTCTAATGTGTTGTCTTTTACATTGATGTTAGAGCATATAATGGATCTGAGTTGTAGAAATTTAAAGAAATTTTTATTTTCTAGTCCTTGCTTCTGGGCTAGATACCGAAATAACGTAAAGGTGTTGTTTTGACATATGTGTTTAAGGTGTGTGTTTAATGCCTTTTTCTATCCATGTGGAGATGTTTGTTATCTTCATGGTGTTTGAGAAGTCGGATTGTGCTATATGGCAGTGCTTTCAGTTAGTTGGGGTGGTGAATTGATAGTTTTGTAAAATTTCCACCAAGCTGTTAAATTCACAGCAATCATTGGGCTTTTAAAGCAGGGATGGTGTTTGATAGCTTTGCTGATGAATGGTAGATTCAAGATTATGATTTCAGAGATTATGTTCAGTATATAGTCCTCCATGATATTTGGGTCTTGGTAGGGTGGTTAATTTGATTCTGGGAGATTTGTTTTTCCAATAAAATTTAGTGATACTGGAATTAAGTGATTTGAATCAGTAAGGGGGAGGTTAAGCTGGGATCATTGAAGTATTATCATTTCTATGCTATTCTGCCAGTGAGACAGAGGGTAAGGTTTATCCAGCATTGGAGATCATTATTTATTTATGGTGTTCAATAATGGGTTTAAATTGATTTTATGCTAGTCTGACAGCATGGTGGAGATTTTGGCATCAATTCGGTGCTTATGGGGATGGGTAAAGATTGTACTGTTGTTTCTGGGAGTTTCATGTTGAGAGGGAACATAGTGGATTTGGTCCAGTTAATTGGGTAATTGGAAAGTTTGGGATATTTTTTGATTGTGTGGATAGTTTCTTGTATTGATTTTTGTATTGATAAGATTTTTCAATTGTATTGTAAGTTTTTGCAAGAAGAATAAAATGTTGTCAGCATATAAACTGACTTTATGTTCCATGTTTGCAGTCTGGATCCCATTAATGTTTACATGCTGCCACTGATGCTTCTATAAAAATGGCGAATAGGACCAGAGAATGGGCATCCTTGTCTAAGTGCCTCTGTGCAGTGTGAAACTTTGTGAAATTAGTCCATTAGTGATAACTGTGCCCTTTGGTGATGTGTCAAGAATTTTTTATCCACTGAATAAATGATTTACCAAAACCATATTTATGAAGTGTGATTAGTATAAATTTCCAGTTAACTTTGGGTATGTCTCAACCAGGTCCGTAGTTCAGTACGTGGTGAATCAGTATATCACGTACACTGTTCGTGCACTGGTAAGGACCCTGGCTCTTTACACATTGGGACACTGATAAGTGAATTTCTGGTGACATGACTATGTACTTGCATTGAAAAATCTCACCAAAAATTTAAAAACTTAAATATTTAAGATTAATATGTCATATAAATTTGTTAGCTTAATCACATGCATTTCTGTCATAATATGTCAAGCAGGAGCATAGGCACAAAAACATTAAACACTTAAAAGTCGTTATACTCAAACAAACCATATATAGAACATCAAATAAAGTTAAAATCACTAATGTAAGAAATTATTCAAACTACAACAATAATAACAAGCTACTTACATTTGTAGCCGGAAGTTGCCTGAGAGCTCGTCCCCTATTTTTTTTTTAGCTGAGAGGCTTCAGAAAACATGACATCATTTCCAGTAAAGGAAGCAGTGCATTGTGTGATTTTTTTAGGGAGTGAAAGTTCCAGTGCACTGGAAGGATTTTGTGATTGAGACAGCCCTTAAAATGGCTGACTCCCTGATCAAGGCCCTGACTACTGAACTAGGGAGCTGGTTGAGACATACCCTTTGTCAAAGGCTTTCTCCGCATCAAGTGTTGCTGTTTGTTACGATTCCCCATACAGGGCTGTAGTAAAGAAGCTGATCTACGATGTCCCACCTGTGTTGAACTTGGGTTACAAGGATCACACTTCTGCTCTCCAGAATGTTTCAAGAGCAACTGGTGAACCCACAAACGGCTCCACAAAAGAGTAGAGTGCCAGCCAGAGGTCAACGTGGCACCCTCAAACCCAGAGCTCCAGCCTGAGACCCAGCAGATGGTGTTCCCTGCCGAGCTCCAGCCGGAGGTCAACGTGGCAACCTCAAATCCAGAGTTCCTGCCCGAGACACACGAGGCAGTCACATCTCCCGAGCTCCAGCCCGAAACGGCCTCCTCTCCCGAGCTCCAGCCTGAAACGGCCTCCTCTCCCGAGCTCCAGCCCGAGATGGCCTCCTCTCCCGAGCTCCAGCCCGAGACACACGAGGCAGCCTCCTTTCCTGAGCTCCAGCCCAAGACACACGAGGCAGCCTCCTCTCCCAAGCTCCAGCCCGAGACACACGAGGCAGCCACCCAAGCTGAGTTCCTGTCCAAGGCCTGTGAGACAGCCCACCACACTCTGCTCACGTCTGATGCCGGCAAGACTGCTCATCACGCTATGCTCACACCAGAGTCCAATGATGCAGCCTTCCAAGCATTGTCCCCACCTCACGACCATGAACAATGCCTGCCTCGGGACCTGGGGAGCAGAGTGGACAATCTTACTCAGAGGCCCAGGACTGCCAGAGGGGGTAAAGTTTTGGCGCTTCGGGAGCAGCACCTTTGGTGGGGGCTCTGTTATGATTCCCCCTCATGCTGATCGCTGATGCGAGCCCTGCGAGCAGCACACACACAGCGCACTTCCAGGTTCAGTGACTTTGCCTTTATTTACTATACTTTGTTTACCTTTGTTTTGTTTTGGTTTATGTCTTGTCTCCACCCCTGTATTGTCATTGGTTGTGTCCTAGTGTGTTTCAGCTGTTGTGTGTCAACCACCATGATTACTGTGTCTATTTAAACCCCTTGTGTTTCCTTGTTAAGACATGAATTAGTTGCTCAGTTTCCTTAGTGTTCTGTCATACCAAGCCTGTGATCTTGATTCTCATTACCTGGTTTTTGACCCCGTTTCCGTCGTGTTATAGGTTCCTGTCTCGCCTAGTTCATGCCTGTTTGTAGATCGCCCGACCCACGTATGTTTTCGACCACCATATCTGCCTTATGTTTTGTATTTGTATGCCAGTGTTCCTAATATACTGACTGGTGTTCCTAATAAACTGACCTTGACTGCACTTTCATCCACTTGCCCCTATCATTACACAGAGCCATGTCACCTTGCAGTTCTTGCCTGGTTTCCTACTAAATCTAAGCAGCGTTGAGCCTGGCCAGTACCTGGATGGGAGACCTCCTGGGGAAAACTAAGGTTGCTGCTGGAAATGGTATTAGGGAGGCCAACAGGTGGTGCTCTCTCTGTAGTCTGTGTGGGTCCTAATGCCCCAGTATAGTGAAGGGGACACTATACTGTAAAAAGAGCACCCTCTTTCAGATGAGATGTTAAACTGAGGTCCTGACTCTCTGTGGTCATTAAAAATCCCACCCATTGGCCCTTATCTATCATGGTTCCCTAATAATTGCTGACCCCTGAATTGGCTATATCACTCTCCTCTCCACCAATAGCTGGTGTGTGGTGGGCGTTCTGGCACACTATGGCTGCCGTCGCATCACTGGTGGTGTTTGAGGAGGTTTCCCCCCCCATACTATGTAAAGTGCTTGAGTGTCTAGAAAAGCACTTTGTAACTGTAAGTAACTATTGCTGATTCTAGATTTTTTTTGTGATGTGTAATGGTAATCAGGTTGCGGAATCTGTATCAGGTTAAGGATACTAATCTGTTAAATAGCGGTGTCGAAATAGCCCAGAACTGTTTATAGTATTCAAGTGGGAAGCTGCCAGTATCTAGTGCTTTATTATTAGGCATATTGCTAAGGGTGTTATAAATCTCTTCTGGTTCTATTGGTTTATCTATGGAATTTGCTTGTTCTTCCGTGAAGTTTGATATTATTTAGAAAGTTATTGATGTCTTCTGTGTCTGGATCTTCAAATGATGAGTATAGGTCTTGAAAGAACGATCTAAATGTATTATTAATTCTCCCTGGGGTTTGTATGGTCTTTCCTGCTGAGTTCTTGATAACTGGGGTTGTTCTTCTTCTTTATTTCGTTTAATGAGGTTTGCTAGGAATTTTTGAGATTTATTATATTCAAAGCTTTCATTCCTGAGCCTTTGTAATAGGAATTGGGTTTTTTGTTTATAAGGTCATTGTATTCTATTTTGAGTTTCTTCTTTTGTTCTAACTTACTTTCTTTTTCAATATTTTTCTTATTTGATGCATAGGATATAATTATTCCCTTGAGAATGGCTTTCCCTGTTTCCCATAGTAGCATTGGTGGGGTTTCAGGAGAATCATTATTTTGATGATGGATGAACAATCTCTTTTGAAGAAGCTATCAAATTCAAGATCTTTTGAGTAGTGATCTGTTAAAGTGCAATCTAAAAACGTCTGAAGGTGATTTCTATTCCAAGTAATAGATACAGGAGCATGATCACTAATAGAGTAATAGAGTGAATCTGTGTGATTGATATATATGGCATCATTGAGTTACAGGTTAGGAAAGAAATCAATGCGAGAGTGTGTGAGTAATATGTGTATTCCTTGGATGTTGTAGTCACCAACCATCGGCAAGTCCAAAGTTAGACATGTATTGCCTCATTGTTTCTACAGTCTGCCAATTCCATGTTTTATGTGTACTAGTGTTTTTTTTTTTTTTTTTATCTAATTCTGGGTTGATGACTGTGTTAAAATCAGATTATGATTGGGGAGCCTCCAATTATGATTTGGGAGTCGGAAAGTTTGCGAGATGTGTTAAGAAGGTATGGCAGATTGAGGGTTTGTCTGTATTTGGTCCATATATATTTGCTATAGTTATCAGGGAGTTGTTGAGAGATGTTTATTATGATGTATCTGCCTTTAGGGTCAGTGATTGTAGTGTAGTGTTTGAATGTGACTTTTCTATTTTTCAAAATTGCTACACCTCTGGAATCAGGAATTTGTCATGTTTTTGGGGAGATCGCTTATTGCGTTTATCAGTGGTGTACTATTGTTGTATGTTGATACATATGTGTGTGATGGCATACTAATACAGTAGATCAACAGTGATGCTTGAAAGTTTGTGAACCCTTTAGAATTTTCTATATATCTGCATAAATCTGACCTAAAACATCATCAGATTTTCACACAAGTCCTAAAGGTACACAAAGAGACAATTAAACAAATGAGATCAAAATATTATACTTGGTCATTTATTTATTAAGGAAAATTATCCAATATTACATATCTGTGAGTGACAAATGTATGTGACATCAAGTATGTGATGACAATCAGGTTTGATTGAGTGACCTGTTTTATGTAAAAAACAGGAATCTATCAGAGTCTGGTCTTCACAACACATGTTTGTGAAAGTGTTTCACTGCACAAACAAAGGACATTACTAAGGACCTCAGAAAAAGTGTTGTTGATGCTCATCAGGCTAGAAAAAGTTACAAAACCATCTCTAAATGGTTTGGACTCAGTCCACCCAATCCAAGGTCAGACGGATGTGTACTAATGAAGGAAATTCCACACCATTGTTACCATCCCCAGAAGTGGTCGACCAACAGCGATCACTCCAAGAGCAAGATGTGTAAATAGTCCGTGAGGTCACAAAGGAACCTACGGTAACTTCTAAACTGAAGGCCTCTCTCACACTGGCTAACGTTAAATGTTCATGTGTCCACCATCAGGAGAACACTGAACAACAATGGTGTGCATTGCAGGGTTGCAAGGAGAAAGCCACTGCTCTCCAAAAAGAACATTGCTGCCAGTCTGCAGTTTTCTAACCATCACGATGGCTATTGGAAAACAAATGTGGACGAATGACACCAAAATAGAATTTTTGGTTTAAATGAGAATCGTTATGTTTGGAGAAAGGAAAACACTGCATTCCAGCATACCTTATCCCATCTGTGAAACATGGTAGTGGTAGTATTGTGGTTTGGGCCTTTTGTGCTGCATCTGGGCTGGGATGGCTTGCCAGCATTGATAGAACAATGAATTCTGATTTATACCAGCGAATTCTAAGGGAAAATGTCAGGATATCTGTCGGTGATCTGAATCTCAAGAGAAAATGGGTCATGCAGCAAGACAATGACCCTAAGCGCACAAGTCGTTCTACCAAAGAATGGTTAAAGAATAAAGTTAATGTTTTGGAATGGCCAAGTCCTGACCTTAATCCAATAGAAATGTTGTGGAAGGACCTGAAGCAAGCAGGTCCAAAACCACCAACATCCCAGAGTTGTAGCTGTTCTGTACTGAGAAATGGGCTAAAATTCCTCCAAGCTGATGTGCAGGACTGATCAACACTTACCAGAAACATTTAGTTGCAGTTATTGCTGCACAAGGGGGTCACACCAGATACTGAATGCAAAGGTTCACATATTTTTGCCATTCACAGATATGTAATGTTGGATCATTTTCCTCAATAAATGAATGACCAAATATAATATTTTTGTCTCCTTTGTTTAATCAGGTTCTCTTTATCTGCTTTTAGGACTGTGTAAATCTGATGTTTTAGGTCATACAGTTGCAATCAAAATTATTCAACCCCCATTGCAAATCAGGTTTATTGTCAAAATGTACAGACTTTCAGTTGTTTGCAATGAACAAATCAAACAAAAGCAATTGAAATAGTTCAACACAATGAATGCTTCAAGTGGTTTCCCCAAATTCAACTGAAAATGCAACTTATAATGACTTCTCCAGTTTCAAAATTATTCACCCCGGCAAGTATCTTTAGTACTTAGTAGAGCACCCTTTTGCTGTTATGACCTGCTGCAAATGAGATGCAGAGCCAGGCACCAGCTTCTGGCAGCATAACTGAGGAATCTTAGCCCATTCCTCATGAGCAGTGGCCTCCAGTTCAGTAATATTCTTGGTTTTGTATGCTGCAACTGCCTTCTTCAAATCCCACCAGAGATTTTCAATCAGGTGACTGTGATGGCCCTGTAGAATCTTCCAGGACGACTTCTGCAACCAAGCCTTGGTGGAATTTGAGGTATGCTTGGGATCATTGTCCTGTTGGAAGGGCCAATGATGCCCAAGCTTCAGCTTCCTCACAGATGGCATGACGTTTTATCCTAGGATTTTCTGATACTTCAATGAATCCATCTTGCCTTCCACATGCTGCAGGTTTCCAGTGCCAGAGGATGCAAAGCAGCCCCAGGGCATCACCGAGCCATCACCATGCTTGTCTGTGGACAGGGTGTTCTTTCTTCATTCTCCAGACATACCGCTGATCCATCGTGCCAAAAAGTTCCAGTTTTGCTTCATCACTCCACAGAACAGAATCCCAAGACTTATGTGGCTTATTTAAATGATGCCGACTTTTCTTGTGCTTTTGGGTCAGTAGTGGTGTACGTCTTGGAGTTCTGGCATGAAAACCTTCTGTGTTTAGTATGCACCATACTGTGCTTACTGAAACCTCAGTGCCTGTTGTCACAAAGTCTTGCTGCAGGTCTTTTGCAGTGACTCCAGGGTTTTTCACAACCTGCCTTCTCAGAAATCTAGTTGCAGCCATTAATAGCTTCCTTTTTCTGCCCCTAGCCAGTTCAGATATTTCATGTGTTTCAGCTCAAGCACACCTGGTGCAACTAATGAAGCCCTTGATTAGTTGCATCAAGTGTGCTTGAGACAACATCTGTTTTGCATATATGTGCTGTTGTGAGGGATTCTATTCAGGGGGTTGAATAATTTTGAGACTGGAGAAGTCATAAGTTGCATTTTCAGTTGAATTTGGGGAAACACTTGAAGCCTTCGTTGTGTTGAACTATTTCAATTGCTTTTGTTTGATTTGTTCATTGCAAACAGCTGGAAAGTCTGTAAATTTTACAATAAGCCTGTTTTGCAATGGGGGTTTAATAATTTTGATTGCAACTGCTGAGTAGTGTGACACCAAAATTGTGAAGATAGTTCTCAAAAGTAGGTTTTACATATTATGCAAATGAACAGAACAGCTAAGTGGGTGGTGCAAAATGGTTGAAGACGAAGAAGAATCTTCTTGATGAAAACTTTAGACTTCCAAGAACCATGTGCTTGACCCCCTCACAATAAGAAGAAGAAGAAGAAGAAGAAGAAAATCCTAACAAAAACAGTAGAGTAAGCAAAGTGGGTACAAATAGTGAATCGTACAAGTGCTATTATACTAAATTGTTACAACACTGAAGGAGAGCTGGATACAGTTGCGGTGATAAAATCCGTCACTTTATTTAGAACACATGCAAGGAAGGAAAACAGGACAACAGCAATGCTTAGGGCAAATCCAAAACCCGACAGGGTACAAAAATCTAGGTAGTCAATTCTTTCAAAAAACTTAGGCAAATTGCTAAAATCAAACAACATCGGTTGTGTACCAAAATATCACAAAAACAGACTTTCAAGGGCTCAGGCAAAAATCGTAATCCAGAAAAATACTTAGCTTGGTTCAATAATCAGAATATCAGTCCAGGGAAGAGTGCTCGGTACTGTCGGATCAGAAAGAAAGAAACTAATACTTCGCGTTGTGCCTGAAAAACAAAAGTCCTTAAATAGAGTGAACTGCCATTGAAAACAGGTGTGTGTAATTAAAATGAGGGTGACTGTGAGCATGGGAATGTGTGAGTGTTCTGGGTGTTGTAGTCCCTGGCGGCCATATCTGTAGGCCGCCGAGCTTGCTGGGATGTGTAGTGCGGGGTGTGTGCGTGTGAGTTGGTGGCGGCCATGTTCGTGGGCCACAGAGAGTTCTGGGAAATGGAGTCGCGCTTCTGGCGTGACCTAACACTAAATATCAACATTCTTAAAATGCCGCTTGTCCAAACAAATTAGCGAACCAGAGCTAACTGCTGTATAATAGCTAATCCATCATGTTAATCAATGTAATGTACAGTTCTTTGAAAAAGTATTTTTACATGATTTCTTCTGTCTTTATGTACATGTCATACTAAATTAGATCTTCAAATGAAATACAACATAAAACAAAAGCAACCTGAGTAAACCCGCAATAAAATTTTTACTTTATTTATTTATTTTTAATTGAAGCAAAAAAGTTATCCAACACCCATCACCCATGTGAAAAACTAATTGCCCCCTTAAACTTAAAATCTGGTTGGGCCACCATTAGCAGCAATAACTGCAACCAAACACTTCCAATAACTGGAGATCAGTCTTTCACAGCACTGTGGTTTAATTTTGGCCCACTCTTCTTTGCAGAACTGCTTTAGTTCAGCGACACTGGAGGGTTTTCGAGCAACTGCCCGTTTAAGGTCCTGCCACAGTGTTAGGTTTTCAAAATATTGAGTCTCCGGGTTACAATTCCTAAGAAGAAAGAAAGTGAGAGTACACAAAAAAGATGGCACCCTCCCCCCGCTGCACACTTCCTGTACCAAGATCTTGGGAGAGTTTGCCAAATGACACAAAGACACACAAAGTTCAAATGGCAGAATCTCTCTTCATTCAAAGAAAAGGCTTGGCACACAACAGAGACAAGGGGTTATCTATTGATTGGTTTGGTAGAGGGTGTATTTGCATAAAACAGGAAGCCTATGATGTAAGACAGGAACAACACCATATGGTTTCTAGGAAGTAATAAAAGGACAACAGATGTTGTTTGGGGAAGAATGTAAAAGCAAATGGTATTTGGGGATACAGAGGAATACACAAATGGTGAGGGGCTTCCTCCGTCCACACCTAAGTCAACAGAGAAAGAAAGAAGCGAGGTGCCAACACAGGAACAGAGAAGGGAGGGGGTGTTCACAGAGAGGACAGGAGGGGAAAGTGTTAATACAGAGAGGGTTAATAAGGTTAATAAGAGTAATACTAAGCAGAGTGTTCACATTAAACTCTATCACACAGCATTTCAGTTGGTTCAAATCAGGACTTTGACTAGGTTACTTCAAACCTTTAATTTAGCTTTTTTTTTGAGCCATTCAGAGGTGGACTTACTCCTATGCTTTGGATCATTGTCTTGCTGCATAATCCAGTTTCACTTGAGTTTCAACTTATGGACTGAAGACTGGACATTCTCCTTTAGGATTTTCTGGTAGAGAGCACAATTCTTGTTCCCTTCAATTATTGCAAGTTGCCCAGGCCCTGAAGCAGCAATGCATCCCTACACCATCACACTTCCACCACCATGCTTGACCGTAGGTATGATGATCTTCTTGTGGAATTTGGTGTTTGGTTTATGCCAGATGTAATGGGACCCCTGTCTTCCAAACAGTTCCACTTTCGACTCGTTAGTCCACAGAACATTCTCCCAAAAAGTTTGAGAATCATCAAGGTGTGTTTTGGCAAAATTCGGATGAGCCTTTACGTTCTTCTGGGTTAGCAGTGGTTTTCATCTAGCCACACTTACATGGATGGGATTTTTGGCCAGTGTCTTTCTGCTAGTGGAGTGTAACGTCTGAACGTATCAAACTGATTTCTGAATCAGCCTGGATTTAGCAAAGAAGTTTCTCTGTCTCCTTGAGCTGTGAATCCTTATCTAACCTCTTCACCAGATGCCATCGGAATGCGACACGACCCCCCCTCTTCAGACACACACACACACGCACAAACACACACACACACAAAGCACACACCCGTGCACACACACAATGTAAGAATTTCTTTTGAATGTAACATGTAATTATATGTAATTATTCGATGCCTAAATAGTGTGATGTTATCTTGTTTGCATATATTGTGTGTTTATGTAATGTAACTATAATGATTTTAGATAGCTTAACTTAGGATATTATTTTAAATGTCTGTAACCATGTTTTCCTTGTAATATTCTTTACAAGTCCATCGAATTTGGTATGAGGTTAATCGTCTAGAGATACCCTGATTGATTATACATATCATATTGCAATGGGATACATTATTTCATGCTTTTTCTTAATTTCACACATAATACGGTTTAAACCGACAAACCGGACATGCAAATCCAGGTCTGAGACCAGACAAAGAGAGTTCATCCCACCAACAAATCCAGCTTCCTGATCAGCCCATAGCCCAAAGAGGCGTGTGTGTTGGTGTTGTCTTTAAAACAGCACCACGCTTTGAAACCTCTTCACTCTCTTTTTCACTTTCACTTCAACTTGACACTCTTCCAGTTTCTCTCACTCAGGGCCACGTGCCCCGGGAAGAGGAAGCCAGGATCTCTCTCTCCCGGACAACAGATGCAATCGCCTCACGGCCCACGCCTTTTCAAACGGCACGACGAACCAGCGAACTCTACACGACCTCGCGCGAACTTTCAGACTGAAGTCATGCAAGTATAGTTAATGGCTCTATATCTGCGTTTAAGATTGTACCCCTGTTTACAGGAGATTTAAGTTCGTTGCTGGTTTTGAAAAAGGCTAATTAGTTGTGTTTTTGTCTGCCATTCCCTTGTATTTCATTACTTTCTCTCTATACCTTTTCTTTCCTTGTATATAGATGTACATATGTATGTTTTGCTTAGAGTTAGTCGTGTGTATCCACAGTTACATCTAGTTATTAAAATCTATTATCCCACGCTTGATTTGACTCTGTTTTGGTCATGTGATAGTCAATTCTACGCTGCATAAGATCTCGGTTACCCGCTCTAATTTTAATAACAAAATTCTTTGGCTACGTGCTCTGGAAATGGAGATTTCCTTCCTGGCCAGAAGGATAAACTCCCTCTAACCTCTAACCCTAAAAGCTGATCTAGACCACATACATAGTCATAATTAATTATAATCCGTTGTAGTTAATTATCTATATGTATATGTGCACATACATGAATTCCCTTTCATGGCTGATGTACATTTATAACTGGTCACAACACGCATCAATTAGATATATAGATATATTTCACGCCATTCGAGCTAATTCCTTATATAAATTGGAGAATACATTTAAACGTGTTAAACATCTTTTAATTCGTTACATGAATTGTAACTGGTGGAGAATATTTTTAGACGTTGCAGATTCATCCAATTTACTACACATTCTGGTAGATAATGCGGGCACGCTTTAAAACTCGTCTCCTTTAAAAAGGTGCGTTGAATCCAAGCGTGCGCTTCTGTTTCGTTTTTCATGTTTAAAGTTGATCCATTACATTATTCTGGTGGAAAAGAAGAATGCTAGTAATGATTGATTCGTTACAGGAGTCATGAGCATTGACCTTTATTGATGCAAGAGAGGCCTGTAGTTCTTTTAATGCTGTCCTTGGCTCTTTTGTGAATTCCTGGATGAGTCATTGCTGTGCTCTTGGAGGAATTTTGGAACGTCGGCCACTTCTGGGAAGGTTCACTACTGTGCTGATTTTTTTTTCCATTATATAGATGACATAGATATAGAGATAATGGCTCTCATTGTGGTTCTTTGGAGTCCCAGAGCTTTGTAACCCTTCCCAGACTGATGTATTTCAATCACCTTCTTCATCATTTCTGTAATTTCTTTCAACTTTGGCATAGTGTGTTTCTGGGTCAGACCTTTTAACCAACTTCATGCTGTTGGAAATGTTCTATTTAAGTGTTGATTTGATTGAACAGGGCTGGCAGTAATCAGGCCTGGTTGCATCTAGCCCAGCTGGACACCATTATGAATGCAGTTTCATAGATTTAGGGAATTAGTAACTACCGGGGCAAATACATTTTCACACAGGCCCAGTTGGTATTGGATAACTTTTTTGCTTCAATAAATAACATCATTTAAACTCTGTATTTTGTGTTTACTCAGGTTGCCTTTGTTTTTATCTTAGATTTTGTTTTAATTTCTGAAACAATTTAGTATGAGATATACACAAAAACAGAAGAAATCAGGATGGGGCAAATACGTTTTCATAGCATTGTAAGCAGAAGTAGCTAATGTAATGAACCAACTGAAAATATACTGGGAACCAGCAGTCAACATTTACACTCAACACAACCTATTTTTTAAAGAACAAAAATCAATGCTCTCCATGATTTTCATCCAGTTCAAACACCTGCAGTGACCAGTGGTGGAACTAGAGTTTTATCCACCAGGGGGTGGCTAAGGCTACTTCAGGGAATCCATAGACCATGACAGAAAATTAGTGTGTAACCCTAATCTGGCATCAAAGGAGCATGAATGAATCCTATGATTGCTGATTAGAAGTAGAAGTGATAATTCACTTAACCCAGAGTTCTTCAATGTGGCAGATAGTATGGTCCAAAAGGGTTACTTCACTAGAGTCCTTTAACATACTATGAATAGTCAGTGTCTCTACCTCGGAACTGCAGCTCAATTTTTCTTTCTTTCTCTCTCCTACAGAAGCCCTAAGCAGCCATGCTTTATTAATTTTTTTTTCTTTGTTGTTTTCTCGTGATCTCGACATAACAAAAAGTTGTTTTCTTGTGATCTCAACATAATAAAAGTTGTTTTCTCATGATCACAACTTAACTTTCTTGTGATCTTGACATAACCAAAAGCTGTTTTCTCACAACATAATTTTATCCCGAGAAAATCTTGCACCTTGTGAATGGGACTGGTGTTACATGCACCTTGGCATCTTCACCATCATACATTTAATAATTGCCCGCTGTAGAGATGGACCTTATCGCTGCATTAAGAGAGAGGGGTGTCCCTTCTCAAGTGTCAGACACTAATGTGGAAGTCGTCAGGGATGACATTTTTGTAGGCCAACCAGGAGGTTAGCATCACCCTGGTTCCCTCGACAAAAATCCAATAGATTTTTCCATTGGATTTTGGATTATTGCAGAAAATAAGCTCTGTGACCAACATAAGTTTATGATTCTTACATGTTTAGTTAATCAAGATAATCTTCACAAATGAACACAACTTTTATGTACAGCCGTGGCCAAAAGTTTTGAGAATGACACAAATATGAATTTTTACAAAGTCTGCTGCCTCAGTTTTTATGATGGCAATTTGCATATACTCCAGAATGTTATGAAGAGTGATCAGATGAATTGCAATTAATTTCAAAGTCCCTCTTTGCCATGAAAATGAACTTAATCCCAAAAAAACATGTCCACTGCATTTCAGCCCTTCCACAAAAGGACCAGCTGACATCATGTCAGTGATTCTCTCGTTAACACAGGTGAGAGTGTTAACGAGGACAAGGCTGGAGATCACTCTGTCATGCTGATTGAGTTAGAATAACAGACTGGAAGCTTTAAAAGGAGGGTGGTGCTTGAAATTATTGTTCTTCCTCTGTTAACTATGGTTACCTGCAAGGAAACACGTGCAGCCATCATTGCTTTGCACAAAAAGGGATTCACAGGCAAGGATATTGCTGCTAGTAAGACTGCACCTAAATCAACCATTTATCAGATCATCAAGACCTTCAAGGAGAGAGGTTCAACTGTTGTGAAGAAGGCTTCGGGGCGCCCAAGAAAGTCCAGCAAGCGCCAGGACCGTCTCCTAAAGTTGATTCAGCTGCGGGATCGGGGCACCACCAGTGCAGAGCTTGCTCAGGAATGGCAGCAGGCAGGTGTGAGTGCGTCTGCACGCACAGTAAGGCGAAGACTTTTGGAGGATGGCCTGGTGTCAAGAAGGGCAGCAAAGAAGCCACTTCTCTCCAGGAAAAACATCAGGGACAGATAGCTATTCTGCAAAAAGTACAGGGATTGGACTGCTGAGGACTGGGGTAATATCATTTTCTCTGATGAATCCCCTTTCTGATTGTTTGGGGCATCTGGAAAAAAGCTTGTCCGGAGAAGAAAAGGTGAGCGCTACCATCAGTCCTGTGTCATGCCAACAGTAAAGCATCCTAAGACCACTCATGTGTGGGGTTGCTTCTCAGCCAAGGGAGTGGGCTCACTCACAATTTTGCCTAAGAACACAGCCATGAATAAAGAATGGTACAAAAACATCCTCAGAGAGCAACTTCTCCCAACCATCCAAGAACAGTTTGGTGACGAACAATGCCTTTTCCAGCATGATGGGGCACCTTGCCACAAGGCAAAAGTGATAACGAAGTGGCTCGGGGAACAAAACATTGACATTTTGGGTCCATGGCCAGGAAACTCCCCAGAACTTAATCCCATTGAGAATTTGTGGTCAATCCTCAAGAGGCGGGTGGACAAACAAAAACCCACAAACTCTGACAAACTCTACAGGGCCATCAGTCACCTGACTTGAACCCCATAGAAAATCTCTGGTGGGATTTGAAGAAGGCGGTTGCAGCATGTAAACCAAAATATAACTGAACTGGAGGCCATTGCTCATGAGGAATGGGCTAAGATTCCTCAGGAACGCTGCCAGAAGCTGGTGTCTGGCTATGCATCTTGTTTGCAGCAGGTCCAGCAAAAGGGTGCTCTACTAAGTACTAAATATGCTTGCCATGAAGGGGTTGAATAATTTTTAGACTGGAGACGTCATTATAAGATGCATTTTCAGTTGAATTTGGGGAAACCACTTGAAGCATTCTTTGTGTTGAGCTATTTCAATTGCTTTTGTTTGATTGTTCATTGCAAACAGCTGAAAGTCTGTACATTTTGACAATAGACCTGATTTGCAATGGGGGTTGAACAATTTTGATTGCAACTGAAAATGAAGGATATCTGTCCAAACTACTGACATTACCAGCATTGCATGGTTATCTGGCTAAGGCTAATAGTACCTCAGCTTCCAGTTAGTTTGGTGACAGTACAAATATCAACAAAAAAAATCTGTGGTAAGTATTCTAACTCCAGCTACAAAGTTTCTGCTGAAATGTCGGTACATATTTAATGCAAACTGACAAGGTAATTCATTCAGATAGCGCAGATCTCTCTTTTCTGATTAACTGTAGGTTAATGTAGCCAAAGGTTTAACAATAACTTACACAGTGACTCAACTTTTCTAAAAGTTGTTCAGGAAACCTAAACCCGATGTTAAACCTTAAAACTTACTTCAAATATGATGTTTTCGCCAATTGCGAAAAGAGCTAATGGAGCTGTGGAAATATTCTCTTCTTCTTTTTCTTATTCTTCTGTATCTCGCCACCAACGTTAATATTCTCACTTCCTCGTCCTTTGAAAAATGCACCGTGCTGCTGATAAACGTCAAAATAAATCCTTTTTTCAACAAGAGGTGAAATGAAATGTCAATCAGCATCAAACTGCCAGTAGCACCCGGTGGGTAACTGGCACTGGACACCCCTGACATCTGATTGGCCACCCTGGACACCCCTCTGTCTCCGCCAGTGACAGTGACCCATCTGAATAGAGGAATGCGTTCTATTATGTGCTGCTCATTCTGTTGAAGTATAGTTAAAAAGGAGTGACTGGCTAAACTTACCAAGCTACTTCGTGTTACCCAAGGTCATACAGTCAATAGTAAATTGTTATGAAATGTAGCTAATGTTTAATGCCTTGGTTTATGCCATCACTTTGTTCACTAACGTTGATTTTCTAGTTATAATATCAGTATGACAATCTAGCTTAGACATCAAAATAAGTAACATAACAGAAAAACTCCAAAGAACTTTATGCTGAAGGTCTGTTAGAACAATTTACAGTAGAATAAGACATAGCTTTACTACAGAACTGCCAGAAGCTTGAGATGTATATTGGAAAGTGCGTGCATGTTCATGAGGGTCAACTGTCCAAACTGTCCAAAACTTGTCAATTACCTCATCAACCACACCCTTATATTTATTATCATATAACTCCTATAAAATGCATTTTATCATAAAAAATAATTTTGGGGACAAAACGAAGTTCAAATGAATTTGTAAAAATTTTGATTATTCCCAAAAATAATTTGTATAGATGTAATTTAAAATGTTGGTTCCCGATATCATAGTTTTATTATGTCCCAGATTGTGAGGCATCAATTTCTATAATGAAGAGAAAATAAGGATCTGGGTGTTGAAAGTTAGGTGTACTTGTGAACTGGGCTTTCAAAGTCTGAAAGGCAGTGCGAGGCCTCCTCAGTCCAATGAAGTGTTCTGGCTTTCCCTTAAGGAAGGACATTAATGGGCCAAATATGAAGCTAAAAAAGAAGGACATGGTTCACATGTTCCTCTTATGAGGGTGGGAAAATGTTACCAATATAGACAATGACAAACTGATTCAAGAATTATTCAAGAACATCGTTCACAAATGCTTGAAACACTGAGGGTGCATAGAACAGGCCATAGGATATTACCAAATATTCATAGCATCCTGGACACAGTTTCCCATTCATCTACATATCTGAAGTGGAGAGAGAATTTCTGAATATCCTGGTGCCTGATAGAAGGCTGATGGAACAAGAGGAAGGGTATACTTGTAATTGACAGTCACTGGATTCAGACCTCTGTAATCAATACACAGAGAGTGCCCTCCGTCTTTTACTCCATGAACAAGAAACCAGCAACAGCAGGATATTTTGATGGCTGGATGTATCCTTAAACCAGAGCTACCTTCACATAATCCTCTTTGCTTTGCTTTCAAGAACTGGGAGTTAATATGGAGATATGGAGGTAGGATCTTCATATTAGTCTTTACGTCATGGCTCTCTACCTTTATAGTGGGTAAGGAAAGAGAGTGACAGGCAGATTGACCATCTTTACTCCATGACAACAACTAGGGAGGGCCACTACTCAGTTTTGGGGAGATTTGAGGATCAAGAATGAGATGGTTTCATTAAACAGCCAGTTAATCTTGGTTTCATCTGTCCAAGGAATCTTGTTCCAGAACTGGGCAGGCTTAAACATCTGGCCTGTCTGTTCTGCAGTGTTATCAGTGGTTTGCATCTTGAAGTAAACCCTTTGTATTTGCATTCATGA
Organism: Cranoglanis bouderius; assembly: GCA_023630585.1. Lineage (NCBI taxonomy): Eukaryota > Metazoa > Chordata > Actinopteri > Siluriformes > Cranoglanididae > Cranoglanis > Cranoglanis bouderius. The sequence continues at coordinate 509,770 of CM042562.1, forward strand.
AGGCATCTCTCTTGATTATAGACTTTGACAAGGATATGCCTACCTCCTCGAGAGTGATCTTGTTTCTGCTAGGTCTGGCTTTTTTTTTCAGCCTAATGATGACCTCCTTCACTTGCATCGACACCTCTTTGGACCGTTGAACAAGTTCCCATGAACATCTACCAAATGTAAATTCAACACTTGGAATCAACTGCAGACCTTTTTATCTCCTTTATTTGTCATGAAATAACAAGGAAACAGGCCACACCTGGCCATGAAACTGCTTATCAGTCAATTGTCCAATTACTTTTGAGCATGTGAAAATGGAGGGACTATGTAAAAATGGTTGTAATCCCTAAACACTCCCATATTTTTGTTAAACCCCTTGAATTAAAGCTGAAAGTCTACACTTTAATACAGATGCAAAATGGCAAAAATTGCTCGCTGTCCAAATACTTATGAGCCCAACTGTATAGCATTCTAATGGCCATGGTGAGAGGAATGGTGCATTAAGTGACTTTTCCTTTACCAAAAGGGTTACCATCCAGGGCATGAATTGTGAGGAACCTGTGCGTGAGAACAATGAATTGCTAATCGCTCTGCCACTTCCTCATCCAGGAAGTTACCAGTGGCACCACTGTCAACGAGGGCTGGACAATATTCACAGCATGAGCACCAGGACATACATACACGAACCACTGGTGCTCCTTCTCTTTGAGAGTCAATTTTGTATGTCCACCTTCCATACTTTCCTGTTCAGGTATCTCAGGCGTGATGCATAATGTGGGCCTGGAGGAAACGCATGACGTGTGGGCCTGTATCTGTGCAAACTGCAAGTTGTATGAAGTGGCTCAAGAACATTTGGTCTGCATGTTAATTCAGACTGCAATGCTTCAGTCAATCCTTTGCAAAATGCAGTCTTTAAAGCTGGATCATTCCACCTACTTTCTGTCACTAATGTACAGGTGCATCTCAATAAATTAGAATGTCATGGAAAAGTTCATTTATTTCAGTAATTCAACTCAAATTGTGAAACTCATGTATTAAATAAATTCAATGCACACAGACTGAAGTAGTTTAAGTCTTTGGTTCTTTTAATTGTGATGATTTTGGCTCACATTTAACAAAAACCCACCAATTCACTATCTCAACAAATTAGAATACTTCATAAGACCAATTAAAAAAAAAAACATTTTTAGTGAATTGTTGGCCTTCTGGAAAGTATGTTCATTTACTGTACATGTACTCAATACTTGGTAGGGGCTCCTTTTGCTTTAATTATTGCCTCAATTCGGTGTGGCATGGAGGTGATCAGTTTGTGGCACTGCTGAGGTGGTATGGAAGCCCAGGTTTCTTTGACAGTGGCCTTCAGCTCATCTGCATTTTTTGGTCTCTTGTTTCTCATTTTCCTCTTGACAATACCTCATAGATTCTCTATGGGGTTCAGGTCTGGTGAGTTTGCTGGCCAGTCAAACACACCAACACCATGGTCATTTAACCAACTTTTGGTGCTTTTGGCAGTGTGGGCAGGTGCCAAATCCTGCTGGAAAATGAAATCAGTATCTTCAAAAAGCTGGTCAGCAGAAGGAAGCATGAAGTGCTCCAAAATTTCTTGGTAAACGGGTGCAGTGACTTTGGTTTTCAAAAAACACAATGGACCAACACCAGCAGATGACATGGCACCCCAAATCATCACAGACTGTGGAAACTTAACACTGAACTTTAAGCAACTTGGGCTATGAGCTTCTCCACCCTTCCTCCAGACTCTAGGACCTTGGTTTCCAAATGAAATACAAAACTTGCTCTCATCTGAAAAGAGGACTTTGGACCACTGGGTAACAGTCCAGTTCTTCTTCTCCTTAGCCCAGGTAAGACGCCTCTGACGTTGTCTGTGGTTCAGGAGTGGCTTAACAAGAGGAATACGACAACTGTAGCCAAATTCCTTGGCACGTCTGTGTGTGGTGGCTCTTGATGCCTTGAGCCCAGCCTCAGTCCATTCCTTGTGAAGTTCACTCAAATTCTTGAATCAATTTTGCTTGACAATCCTCATAAGGCTTCGGTTCTCTCGGTTGGTTGTGCATCTTTTTCTTCCACACTTTTTCCTTCCACTCAACTTTCTGTTAACATGCTTGGATACAGCACTCTGTGAACAGCCAGCTTCTTTGGCAATGAATGTTTGTGGCTTACCTAGTGAACCAAACTGAGAGACCATTTTGAAGGCTCAGGAAACCTTTGCAGGTGTTTTGAGTTGATTAGCTGATTGGCATGTCACCATATTCTAATTTGTTGAGATAGTGAATTGGTGGGTTTTTGTTAAATGTGAGCCAAAATCATCACAATTAAAAGAACCAAAGACTTAAACTACTTCAGTCTGTGGCATTGAATTTATTTAATACACGAGTTTCACAATTTGAGTTGAATTACTGAAATAAACGAACTTTTCCACGACATTCTAATTTATTGAGATGCACCTGTACAAAAACAAGAAATAATCTGCCGCAGATTGTTTACCTAGTCTGAGCACTAGGATTCTTTGTGTATTTGAAGCTGGACAATAAAAGACCTTGTGGAATTTGTTCTTGATTCAAGGATAGGATTGTTGTAGTGTTGCTTGGTCACAAACAGTAGTTTGGTGCCCTTCTGGTAAGTAACAATACCACCAATTTCAATTTACTGATATTGCAAATAAGATTGAACATTGCATTGGAAAACCCTGGCATTTTCCCAGAGATCCACCATATTTATCTGCTTGTGCAATATCAGGTCATGCACTTCTTGGTTAGTGTTTAGCTTGGGGCTACTCATGCTAGCAGTGTGTTGCCGAAGGTGTCACCATTTAAGGCCCAGATGAACTCCTCAACAGCTGAGGGGGCGTGGTCGAGAGGCAGCTGCAAACAGAAAGGAGGTGGGTTGAACTGGCAGGTAGCACGTGATGATTCTCACCTGTGTTTTATTACTGCCAGTCTACTTGGGTGTGTTACTTTGTGCTTTCAGTATAGCCATAACCAGAGAGAGTGAGTGTGATACAGTTGGCGGAGCATGCAACACACACACAAACACACACAAACTTAAACTCGAACGAGATGAAAGCCATGAGCTAGTGACAGCCCCTTTTTCTGTTGGTCTGTCTTTTTTTTTAATTATTTTTTTTTATTGTGTTGTTGAAGCCCTGAAAAGCGCAGTGAAAAGCGCAGTGAAAATAAACACAAGCCCGGAGCTCTGCTACAATTCCGCCTGTCTCCCGAATCTTCCTCCGCAGCCTTATACCCTGGGTTCTACAGTAATGTTCTGCAATTGTTGGGTCTGAATACCTAGTAGCTGGCCCTGTAATCCGATGGCCAAATGAAGACCCTGAACTTCCACTGGCGCCATGTTTAACAATGAGGTCTGCTGTAATTAGAGGGACAGCTGGCAACATTGTCCACAATCAAACAACCATTTGTCACAAATTCCCTTTCTTGTTTTCAATGTTTTTTTGTTTTGAGTTTGCTTCTGTTTTCATTTCCATATTATGGATTATCCTTGTGTGATGTTGACTTATGTTCGGAACACAACAGTACCCTGTTGTGGACTATGGCAGTGAGTCTTGGATTGCCCTCAATAAACACGCTTATATAAGATTATATGCATTTGTGTCCTGGTTTCACTCACTGCACATTACATTATTGCTGATAATATATTTTTCTTAATGGAAAATATTGTATTATTTTAGAAAATAATGCAAATTAGAAGCAGTTTCACTAGTGGTCTCAGAATTTTGGACACCACTGTATTCACCAGAAATGTTGTGTACAAAAAGGTTTTGGATTTGTCTTGACTGTAAAACATAGTTATTTCTTTGCTGTTTTAGCCTTCAGTTCCTTGACGTTTTAGTTAACATGCTAAGGACCTCAGGATACCCATCTTCCTCATGTCTGCTTTAGGCCCCCAACCCAAGTATTTGAGACTTGGATGTAATTATCTACTGCAGTAATGATAAATATTACAAAATATTATGAGAATAAAAACTATATTGTTTTTATCAGTTGACTAGACCCATCTTACCCAATATAACAGAATCAGAAATGCACAAAATGTGCAAAGATTTGTAGACAGATCTATGGGGGGAGAAACACGGAGAAGTCTTGATTACCATATTCTCACAAAATATAACTGGCCTTTAAATGCATAAATTATACAAAAACACACCAAATACATCCACTATCCATTAGTCAGTCTATTTTGTTGTGCAAGTTAGAACAAAATATATAGATGATTAGAAAGCAATTATGACTTTACTATTCTGTAAAGGAAAAAGCTGAAATTGAAGTGATCATAATTTCTTTAGATTAAACTCTCTTAATCCTGTTTGGAGTAGCTATGTGTGTCTTTTTTCTAAAAAAAAAAAAAAAAAAAAAAAAAAAAGTCTCTTTTGTAACTTTTTATAATGCTGAAAAAATTTAAAAGCCACTATTGGTCTCCTTCTAAAAAATGTTTTTTTCTTAAAAAAATTTATATTGTTGAAAAATAAACTTTAAAAGCCTTAGATGCTTTGTTTTCTATTATTTGTTATTACAGAGATTGAACAAAGTGAAGGACTGAATAAAGATCAGTTCGCAATCAGTCCGTAGTATTTCCATTCTAGATGGTGTGTGGCCTACAATATATGTACAATAAAGGTTGTGTGGAAAAATAAATAAATTAATGATCAATTAGTGTGAATTTTTGGTATATTGGGTTAGGGTTTACTGGAACAGCATTTATCTTCTGGGCTGATAATAAACTGAAAATTTATGTTACTCAGCCCTTGTAGTGAAACTGCTTGTTAGTGAAACTGCTCCTCATGCTGCATCACAGGGCAGCATGATACACTCAAAGGTAAGCACTACCTGCCCTCTTCTGTTTACATGCCCACAAGAGGCTTGTTGTGCTGTTGCTCCCTTGGATTGCTATGGCAATGTCTGGCTATTTTTTATATACAGGTGCATCTCAATAAATTAGAATGTCATGGAAAAGTTCATTTATTTCAGTAATTCAACTCTAATTGTGAAACTTGTGTATTAAATAAATTTAATGCACACAGACTGAAGTAGTTTAAGTCTTTGGTTCTTTTAATTGTGATGATTTTGGCTCACATTTAACAAAAACCCACCAATTCACTATCTCAACAAATTAGAATATGGTGACGTGCCAATCAGCTAATCAACTCAAAACACCTGCAAAGGTTTCCTGAGCCTTCAAAATGGTCTCTCAGTTTGGTTCACTAGGTAAGCCACAAACATTCATTGCCAAAGAAGCTGGCTGTTCACAGAGTGCTGTATCCAAGCATGTTAACAGAAAGTTGAGTGGGAGGAAAAAGTGTGGAAGAAAAAGATGCACAACCAACCGAGAGAACCGCAGCCTTATGAGGATTGTCAAGCAAAATCGATTCAAGAATTTGAGTGAACTTCACAAGGAATGGACTGAGGCTGGGGTCTGGGGTCAAGGCATCAAGAGCCACCACACACAGACGTGTCAAGGAATTTGGCTACAGTTGTCGTATTCCTCTTGTTAAGCCACTCCTGAACCACAGACAACGTCAGAGGTGTCTTACCTGGGCTAAGGAGAAGAAGAGCTGGACTGTTGCCCAGTGGTCCAAAGTCCTCTTTTCAGATGAGAGCAAGTTTTGTATTTCATTTGGAAACCAAGGTCCTAGAGTCTGGAGGAAGGGTGGAGAAGCTCATAGCCCAAGTTGCTTGAAGTCCAGTGTTCAGTTTCCACAGTCTGTGATGATTTGGGGTGCAATGTCATCTGCTGGTGTTGGTCCATTGTGTTTTTTGAAAACCAAAGTCACTGCACCCGTTTACCAAGAAATTTTGGAGCACTTCATGCTTCCTTCTGCTGACCAGCTTTTTGAAGATGCTGATTTCATTTTCCAGCAGGATTTGGCACTTGCCCACACTGCCAAAAGCACCAAAAGTTGGTTAAATGACCATGGTGTTGGTGTGCTTGACTGGCCAGCAAACTCACCAGACCTGAATCCCATAGAGAATCTATGGGGTATTGTCAAGAGGAAAATGAGAAACAAGAGACCAAAAAATGCAGATGAGCTGAAGGCCACTGTCAAAGAAACCTGGGCTTCCATACCACCTCAGCAGTGCCACAAACTGATCACCTCCATGCCACGCCGAATTGAGGCAATAATTAAAGCAAAAGGAGCCCCTACCAAGTATTGAGTACATGTACAGTAAATGAACATACTTTCCAGAAGGCCAACAATTCACTAAAAATGTTTTTTTATTGGTCTTATGAAGTATTCTAATTTGTTGAGATAGTGAATTGGTGGGTTTTTGTTAAATGTGAGCCAAAATCATCACAATTAAAAGAACCAAAGACTTAAACTACTTCAGTCTGTGTGCATTGAATTTATTTAATACACGAGTTTCACAATTTGAGTTGAATTACTGAAATAAATGAACTTTTCCACGACATTCTAATTTATTGAGGTGTGTGTGTGTGTGTGCGTGTCTGTGAGTGTGTGTGTGTGTGTGTGTGCGTGTCTGTGAGTGTGTGTGTGTGTGTGTGTGTGTGTGTGTGTGTGTGTGTGTGTGTGTGCATGTCTGTGAGTGTGTGTGTGTGTGCGTGTCTGTGAGTGTGTGTGTGTGTGCGTGTCTGTGAGTGTGTGTGTGTGTGTGTGTCTGTGTGTGTGTGTGTGTCTGTGTGTGTGAGTGTGTGTGTGTCTGTGTGTGTGAGTGTGTGTGTGTCTGTGTGTGTGAGTGTGTGTGTGTCTGTGTGTGTGAGTGTGTGTGAGTGTGTGTGTGTGTGTGAGTGTGTGTGTGTCTGTGAGTGTGTGTGTGTCTGTGAGTGTGTGTATGTCTGTGAGTGTGTGTGTATGTCTGTGAGTGTGTGTGTATGTCTGTGAGTGTGTGTCTGTCTGTGTGTGTGTGTGTGTCTGTCTGTGAGTGTGTGTGTGTCTGTCTGTGAGTGTGTGTGTGTCTGTCTGTGAGTGTGTGTGTGTGTCTGTCTGTGAGTGTGTGTGTGTGTCTGTCTGTGAGTGTGTGTGTGTGTCTGTCTGTGAGTGTGTGTGTGTGTCTGTCTGTGAGTGTGTGTGTGTGTCTGTCTGTGAGTGTGTGTGTGTCTGTCTGTGAGTGTGTGTGTGTGTCTGTGAGTGTGTGTGTGTGTGTGTGTGTATGTCTGTGAGTGTGTGTGTGTCCCACACCATCTGGGTCACCCTTCCCGTGGCTCGCCTCGAAAAAGTTCCACGTATCGGTAGTAAACCCTCACCTGAAGAGTTTTTCTGCAGCACTTAGTGGTAGGCTCCCTGTAATCACGGCATTCACACTGTAAAACTAATACGTCTATATTGATACTTCTGAGTTTTTAGCATAGAATTAGCAAATACATGAAATATAGCCACATGGCATACATACTTACAGCCGTGGCCAAAAGTTTTGAGAATGACACAAATATTAATTTTCACAAAGTCTACTGCTTCAGTGTTTTTAGATCTTTTTGTCAGATGTTACTAACTGTTACTGAAGTATAATCACAAGCATTTCATAAGTGTCAATGGCTTTTATTGACAATTACATGAAGTTTATGCAAAGAGTCAATATTTGCAGTGTTGACCCTTCTTTTTCAAGACCTCTGCAATTCGCCCTGGCATGCTGTCAGTCAACTTCTGGGCCACATCCTGACTGATGGCAGCCCATTCTTGCATAATCAATGCTTGGAGTTTGTGGGTTTTTGTTTGTCCACCTGCCTCTTGAGGATTGACCACAAATTCTCAATGGGATTAAGGTCTAGGGAGTTTCCTGGCCATGGACCCAAAATGTCAATGTTTTGTTCCCCGAGCCACTTCGTTATCACTTTTGCCTTGTGGCAAGGTGCCCCATCATGCTGGAAAAGGCATTGTTCATCACCAAACTGTTCTTGGATGGTTGGGAGAAGTTGCTCTCTGAGGATGTTTTTGTACCATTCTTTATTCATGGCTGTGTTCTTAGGCAAAATTGTGAGTGAGCCCACTCCCTTGGCTGAGAAGCAACCCCACACATGAATGGTCTCAGGATGCTTTACTGTTGGCATGACACAGGACTGATGGTAGCACTCACCTTTTCTTCTCCGGACAAGCTTTTTTCCAGATGCCCCAAACAATCGGAAAGGGGATTCATCAGAGAAAATGACATTACCCCAGTCCTCAGCAGTCCAATCCCTGTACTTTTTGCAGAATAGCAGTCTGTCCCTGATGTTTTTCCTGGAGAGAAGTGGCTTCTTTGCTGCCCTTCTTGACACCAGGCCATCCTCCAAAAGTCTTCGCCTTACTGTGCGTGCAGACGCACTCACACCTGCCTGCTGCCATTCCTGAGCAAGCTCTGCACTGGTGGTGCCCCGATCCCGCAGCTGAATCAACTTTAGGAGACGGTCCTGGCGCTTGCTGGACTTTCTTGGGCGCCCTGAAGCATTCTTCACAACAGTTGAACCTCTCTCCTTGAAGGTCTTGATGATCCGATAAATGGTTGATTTAGGTGCAATCTTACTAGCAGCAATATCCTTGCCTGTGAATCCCTTTTTGTGCAAAGCAATGATGGCTGCACGTGTTTCCTTGCAGGTAACCATAGTTAACAGAGGAAGAACAATAATTTCAAGCACCACCCTCCTTTTAAAGCTTCCAGTCTGTTATTCTAACTCAATCAGCATGACAGAGTGATCTCCAGCCTTGTCCTCGTTAACACTCTCACCTGTGTTAACGAGAGAATCACTGACATGATGTCAGCTGGTCCTTTTGTGGAAGGGCTGAAATGCAGTGGACATGTTTTTTTGGGATTAAGTTCATTTTCATGGCAAAGAGGGACTTTGAAATTAATTGCAATTCATCTGATCACTCTTCATAACATTCTGGAGTATATGCAAATTGCCATCATAAAAACTGAGGCAGCAGAATTTGTAAAAATTCATATTTGTGTCATTCTCAAAACGTTTGGCCACGGCTGTATATCATGAGGATACTGAGCAAATTTTAGTGATTTACCAAAAATGTGTATATTTAAAATAAACAAATAACATCTAAAAAATAATTTAGGTAACAGGACAATACGTTGAGATTGACCCTCTCAGACATAGCTGCAATATCATCAAATATACAGAAAATAAAATGAGAGGACTTACTTTTGGTCTTCCCATTGCCTTCAGAAGATTCAAATGACGCAACTTCCCGTTGAAAACGTGTCTTGTGGAATATTCCAAGTTTTTCAAGGAGGGCAATGTGCTCGGGTAACAGGACTGAGTGAAAACCCAGGGACACAACTAAAATGTGTATTTTATCTAAAATGTTATGGATTTCTCATTAAAAAAAAAACACATTTTAAATCATAGATTGGATATAAAGTCACAGAACAATGGGGGGAAAAAAAGATTTCTGAAGGACTTTAATCATTATATTTCATTGTAAAGTACAGAGATAGAGAGTGGGGACATGCAACAAATGCTATTTTTTAGTGTTCTAGGTAGTTTTTATTAATGTTTTTAATTATATATTTTAAATTTGCAGTTAGATTCATGTGCAGGACACTTTGCTTAATAATAAAATGTATTTTAGAGTTAATTGTCATGCATTTTTATACATATAATGTTCTGGGGACTGAAATGTCACTCATTCGGTGGAATGGCTCCAAGGATCTTCTAGTTTACAGTGAGTGACGGTTTGCTTTGAAACGGTCGTGTTTAACAAGCTCTTCTCTTTCAAATGATTCTTTCTTACGGTAATCGCTTACGGTAAAAAGTGGGGGCACATATTTTTCAGCTCAATTCGGCGGTGGGCAAACTAAAATTGGCTGATAGAGACCATTGTGTTTCTGCTCTATGTGACTTTTTGAGATGTTACAAGTTCGTTACGGTTGTTAGACGTAAAGTTTAAACCTACTCACACAGGTCAGCACGCATGATGTTACTACGCACCAGAAGGGGCTTTTTAATGATGGGGAAAGTTTTAGTGAACAGTGAGGATAATACCATTTTGGAAGCATATGGGGGGCACTCTTCCACATATTGAAAGTTTTACAAAAAATCTTAGAATATAACTAAAGTCAATGAATGCGGTAAAGTTAGTAATAAGAGCACTGTTGTTGTTGTTTTTTTTTTTGGCTTCAACGATCAAACTACGTAAAATAGGTAGCCAAGAATGAAATTTCAGGAACAACCTCCCTGCAGTGTGTAGCTTGGTATGGTCTCTTTTCAGAGTCCTACTTACAACAAATCTGGAATCCGTCGGTCTGGAAAACGTGGATGAAATATAACTATATATAACTGCATGTTTCATTATGAAACTTCGTAAAGGTTGAGTGTGAATCTGCGTTTGTTATGAGTGCAGGTGGTAAGTCAGCGTTTCTCTTTGTTGATAATAAGAGCATTTAAAATTAATACGACGCGCAGCATATACATTGATATGTACTTATAGACTGGAATCTCTGTTTCTTACAGTAGGCCTATAAAATGACTTGATCTTCATTGTTAGCCTATATTATTTTAAAGAGGTACAGTACAAATCACTGTAAAAAAGATAGTTAAAAAGAATTTTTTTAATACTGAAAGGATGTAACTTCTTTACAGAATAACCAAGCAATGGTCAAATCGGGAACTTTGTTCAAATCAGGAACTTAACCAGATTCAGTTCTTTAGGTAGACTACCTCGTTTACGGATCGCTATTAGAACGCATGCGAGATTAATTATAGTAGTTAACTCGAAGAAATTTAACTAGGAACTTGTTAGTGATTTATTTAACAATAACAATTACTACAAATACACGAAATTTATTTTACATGGCATTATATATATATATATATATATATATATATATATATATATATATATATATATATATATATATATATAATGTGTATATGTGTGTATATATATGTATGTATGTATATATATATATATCAGTCCTAATCTGTTCCATGAGTAAGATTTGCGTTGATATGAGTCAGTAAATAGTCTAGCAATTATTTCACAAATCGGTTTGTTACTCGAACAGTTTTGGCATTAAGAACGACCAGAAATAAAATTATTGTGCAGTGATACAGTGCTGTGAAAAAGAGTTTGATTTCTTCTATTTTGATGTATGTCTCATACTAAACAGTTTTAGATCTTCAAACAAACTACAGCATAAAACAAAAAGCAACATGAATCAACGCACAATATAGTTTGTATTTATTTTATTTTTTTTATTGAAGAAAAAAAAAGTTATCCAACACGTATCACCACTGTGGAAAAACTAATTGCCCACTAAATCTGGTTGTGCCACCTTTAGCAGCAATAACTGCAGCCAAATGCTTCTGATAACTGGAGATCTGTCTTTCACTTACTTCTAGGACTAGGACTTATTTACGGTGGCTGAGAAGTGCAAAACAAATCACAAATATGAAAACAAAATAACAAATCCAAAAACAAAACAACAAATTATAAACACAATGGTGATGTGGTCATATCTTCTGGTTCTAGTAAGGACTTGCAGCTGCATTCTGGACTAACTGGAGTTTGTTTATGCTCCTACTGGAACATCCAGACAGTAAGATATTACAATAATCCAACCTAGAGGTGACGAAAGTATGAACAAATTTTTCTGTGTCCTGTAGTGACATTATATTTCTTATCTTAGCAATATTTCTGAGGTGAAAGAAGGCTATCCTAGTAATATTATCTACATGGGCGTCAAAGGAAAGACTGGAGTCAATAATCACACCAAGGTCTTTTACTGCTGCACATGATGAAACAGAAAGGCCATCCAGAGTTACTATATAATCAGAAAACTTACTTCTAGCTGCATGTGGTCCTAGTATAAGTACTTCTGTCTTGTCAGAATTTAGTAAGAGGAAGTTAATAAGCGTCCACTGTCTAATGTCCTTTACACATTCCTCAACTTTATTAAACTGGTGTCTGTCATCTGGCTTTGCTGAAACATACAACTGTGTGTCATCAGCATAACAGTGGAAGCTAATTCCATGTTTACGAATAATTTGACCCAGAAGTAGCATATACAGTGAGGGAAAAAAGTATTTGATTCCCTGCTGATTTTGTACGTTTGCCCACTGACAAAGAAATGATCAGTCTATGATTTTAATGGTAGGTGTATTTTAACAGTGAGAGACAGAATAACAACAAAAAAATTGTTTTTTTGAAAAATGCATTTCAAAAAAGTTATAAATTGATTTGCATTTTAATGAGTGAAATAAGTATTTGACCCCTTCGACTTAGTACTTTGTGGCAAAACCCTTGTTGGCAATCACAGAGGTCAGATGTTTCTTGTAGTTGGCCACCAGGTTTGCACACATCTCAGGAGGGATTTTGTCCCATTCCTCCTTGCAGATCCTCTCCAAGTCATTAAGGTCATTTTCAATGCCCTGGCTGAGGGAAGGAGGTTCTCACCAAAGATTTGACGGTACATGGCCCCGTCCATCGTCCCTTTGATGCGGTGCAGTTGTCCTGTCCCCTTAGCAGAAAAACACCCCCAAAGCATAATGTTCCCACCTCCATGTTTGATGGTGGGGATGGTGTTATGACTTGGGGTCATAGGCAGCATTCCTCTCTCTCCAAACACGGCGAGTTGAGTTGATGCCAAAGAGATCTGACCACACCTGACCACAACTCTTTCACCCAGTTCTCCTCTGAATCATTCAGGCAAACTTCAGACAGGCCTGTACATGTGCTTTCTTGAGCAGGGGGACCTTGCGGGCGCTGCAGGATTTCAGTGCTTCACGGTGTAGTGTGTTACCAATTGTTTTCTTGGTGACTATGGTCCCAGCTGCCTTGAGATCATTAACAAGATGCTCCTGTGTAGTTCTGGGGTGATTCCTCACCGTTCTCATGATCATTGAAACTCCACAAGGCGAGACCTTGCATGGAGCCCCAGACTGAGGGAGACTGACAGTTTCTTCCATTTGCAAATAATTGCACCAACCGTTGTCACCTTCTCACCAAGCTGCTTGGCGATGGTCTTGTAGCCCATTCCAGCCTTGTGTAGGTCTACAATCTTGTCCCTGACATCCTTGGACAGCTCTTTGGTCTTGGCCATGGTGGAGAGTTTGGAATCTGATTGATTGATTGCTTCTGTGGACAGGTGTCTTTTTAAAGGTAACAAACTGAGATTAGGAGCACTCCCTTTAAGAGAGTGCTCCTAATCTCAGCTCGTTACCTGTGTAAAAGACACCTGGGAGCCAGAAATCTTGCTGATTGATAGGGGATCAAATACTTATTTCCCTCATTAAAATGCAAATCAATTTATAACTTTTTTGAAATGTGTTTTTCTGGATTTTTTTGTTGTTATTCTGTCTCTCACCTACCATTAAAATTATAGACTGATCATTTCTTTGTCTATGGGCAAACGTACAACATCAGCAGGGGATCAAATACGTTTTTCCCCCACTGTATAAAGAAAAAAGCAGTGGGTCTAAAACAGAACCTTGCGGAACACCAAACTTTACCTCAGTATGCATAGAGAATTCAGTATTTACATCTACGAACTGATAGCGATCAGTCAAATAAGATCTGAGCCAGGAGAGGGCCATTACCTTAATGCCGACAATGTTTTCTAGTCTATCAAGGAGAATAGTTTGATCAGTTGTATCAAAAGCTGCACTAAGGTCAATCAACACAAGCATGGAGACACAACCCTGATCAGAGGCCAGTAGTAGGTCATTTACCACTTTAACCAGTGCTGTCTCTGTGCTATGATGAGGCCTAAATCCTGACTGATATATTTCATGAATGTTATTCCTATTTAGGTATGAGCATAGTTGCTGTGCTACAACATTTCTAAGATCTTGGAGATAAAGGGGAGATTTGATATTGGCCTGTAGCTGGACAACTGACAGGGGCAGAGGTCAGGTTTTTTAATCAGGCGTTTGATAATTGCTAGTTTTAGATTTAGGTACATAGCCAGTACTAAGGGAAGAATTGATTATTTTTAGAAGGGGTTTGATTATTTCTGGAATAATCTGTTTGAAGAAACATGTAGGTAAGGGATCTAGTATACAAGTTGATTTTGATGAAGAAATTAATGAAATAAGTTCAGTCTCTCTAAGGGGAGTAAAGCACTCTAATCGTTGATCTGATATTGCTATATTATTATCAACAGGGTTAGTTACACTGTCTGGTTTTAAATTAATAGTCTGAATGTTTTGTCTAATATTTTCAATTTTGCCAATGAAAAAATTCATGAAATCATCGCTGCTATATAATGACTGTGTGCATGTTTCTGTGGCGATTTTATTGCTAGTTAATTTTGCTATAGTATTAAATAAGAATCTTGTTATCTTCAATTAAGGTAGAGAGATAGACTGATCTAGCAGCACTAAGAGATTTCCTATAGTTCAGGAGGCTCTCCTTCCATGCTCTTTGAAATACTACCAGTTTGGTTTGATGCCATTTACGTTCTAACTGTCGAGTGACCTGTTTTAAGGTACGTGATCATTATACCAGGGTGCTACCTTATCTAACGTGTAACGGAACATTGACTCTAAGCATTCAGTCACCTGATCAAGTTCTATTGGATCAGACGGTGATCGAATCATAGTTGATATCTCTGGGAGGTTATTGATAAAACTCTGTGCAGTAGCTGACGTGAATGTACGTTTCACACAGTAGCGTGGTAAAGTGCATATATTATGATCAATGCGCAATTTACATGAGATGAGATAATGATCTGAGATAATGATCTGAGATAGCTTCAGATTGCAGAAATGTGACTATATTTTCTATATTTATTCCGTATGTTAGTATAATGTCAAGACTCTGACCACCATTATGAGTGGGTCCTATTACATTCTGATTGACCCCTACTGAATCTAAAATAGACACAGTGACTGTTCTCAGAGGATCTTCCGGGTTATCAAAATGAATATTAAAGTCACCAACAATTAATTCTTTGTCTAAAGAAACAACCAGGTTCGAGATAAAATCTGCAAATTCACCAAGAAATTCAGAGTATGGCCCTGGGGGTCTGTAAATAATAATAAGTGGAATCGACTCGATAGACTTATTTTTTGCGGTTTCATATGTTATACTAGTATGAAGACCTCAAGCTGTTTCTTTTTAGTAACACTTACTTTTCCAGCCTTTTGTTGCCCCCCCGCAACAATTTTCAGAGACGTGTTGCAGCCATCAAATACAAAATGACCTTACTTTTTTCTTAAAATGGTACATTTACATTTTCAGTTTAAACATTTAATATGTTTCCTATGTTCTATTGTGAATAACATATGGGTTTATGAGATTTGCAAATCATTGCATTGTTTTTATTTACATTTTACACAGCGTCACAATTTTTTTGGAAATGAGGTTGTAATAAGTTTGGTCTAAATACGCTAATGCTTTACAGAGATATAGCCTCATGTCCTCATGTCTAGGAGTTTGAAAAAGTATGTTTTCAAAACATTTAAAATAATTGGTATCGTTCTCGGCATGAACCAGTGAATCCATCAAGACCAGTGTCATGACAGTCGGCAAAAAGAGTCAATAGCTATTAGCATTTTCTGAAATACCATCGTAATTTTTGACCACAAGGTGGTGTTGTCTTGAAACCTTTTGAGTACTTTCAGAGCATGGTGCCGATGATACAGACTGATTTTCGTAGTGACATGCCAAGTCGTTCATAAAATACAGCATTTTATGTCTAAATTAAAAATGGTCAACATTCAAAATGGCCGACATTGGAATTTTTCATATCGTTGGTATAGCCCACAGAATCTAACAAGACCAATTTGATGATTTTATGACAATCCATTCAGAAGTTATAAGCAAAAATATGCTTTTTGCATATCTCGTGACCACTAGGTGGCACTGTTCCGAAACTGAGCAGGCACCCTCAAGTCATGATGCCTATGACAAATAATACATTTGGTATGAATACGCTAAAGCGGTACGGAGATATACCTTCACGTCCATTTTGGCGTGTTCACCATCTAATTTGCTTGTGCGTTATTCAAAATCGGTTGGATTAATCAGCTTGAATTCCGTAGCTTTTTGTCGGCATGGTCTGAAGATGATGTGATTTCGGTTTTGGTGAAAATCAGAGCAACGGCCTAGGAGGAGTTGGAAAAAGTAGGTTTTTTGGAAAATTCAAAATGGCGGAAAATTTTATGACGGAAAATGACGTCATAGGGTGCAATCAAATCGTCATGAGCGGTACTATGGGCTGCCAATGACTCAAGAGCGGAAGAAGAAGAAGAAAACTAATGGATACAAACGTGCCTACGCACCTTGGGCGCTTGGCCCCTAATAATAAAGAACACTAACGAAAACAATAGGTTCCTACTCACCTTCAGTTCTTGGCCCCTAATAAAGAGCACTAACGAAAACAATAGGTGCCTATGGACATTCGGTGCTTGGCCCCTAATAATAAGCTTATAAAGCAGAACAGTATATTGGCTTTGTCAACATAATAATAATAATAATAATAATAAGATGAGTAATAACAGTAGTGATGCTTTGCTTCACACGCACAACTAATCAGTATGAGCAATAACAATAGCGATGCTTTGCTTCGCAAGCACCACTAATACACTTATAAAGCAGAGCAGTATGTTGGCTTGACAAAGGCAACTAGTATACTGTAGACTAAGCCTGGCAGAAACCATGTGTTGTTGCAAAATCTTACAGATACGGCCTTCGGCTGTCATACCTGTGCGGCAGAAAAAAACAGAACTAAAACAAGCAGGGTCATTACCGGTTTGCTTTAGGCATGCATGTGTGCCACTGTTAACACAGGTATGTGCGCGACACTCCCTAATCAAGGCTCGAGGGCAATGTTGCCAGGTTCATGCCTTCACCTAGCAATTGAGCTACTTTTAATCTTTTGCCAGAGGTTTTTTATTCTCTGGATGGTATTGGTTGTTTTACATAAAGTACTGTGCAAAAGTTTTAGGCACATACAAAGAAATGCTGTAGAGCAAAGATGCCTTCAAAATAATGAAATTAAACATTTCTACATAAAGCAGTAAACAGTAGTAAATGAAACAAAGTCAATATTTGGTGTGACAAAAAAAAAAAAAAAAAAAATTAGTCTCCAGTACAATGTGTGCAGTTTTATAAGGAAATGAGCTGGTAAGTTTTATTGAGCATCTTGCAGAACCAGACACAGTTCTTCTGGACACTTTGACTTTCGCACTCGCTTCTTATTTTTGCAGCAAAACCCAGCAGCCTTCATTGTGTTTACTGTCTGAAAAGTGTCTCTTACGTAATATGCTGCTTTCTTTAATGACGTACAAACATTTTTCTGTAACATTTCATTTTGTGCTAGAAAACTAATGTTTGGGAATCTAAAATGTTTTTTGTACTGAACTGATAATGTAGAAGTCATAAAATAAAAAATCTATACCAATATTTGCACAAAAAAAAACAAAAAAAAAAAAAACAGGGTGCCTAAAACTTTTGCACAGTACTGTAAAATTAGGTTGCTTACATGGAGGTAGCCTTTTCAATGAGCTCCTCTTGATACTATTCTCAACAATAGCTATGTAGGTTAGCCAATATTAATTAATGTATGCAGTGAGTGAGACTATGCAATTTGTGTATTTTTTAAAGTATTTTCTGAAAGAACTGATGAAGAAACATGCATGTTTTAATGCTGCTTCTCCATTGGTGTCCTATTGAACATTAAGCTGTTTTGTTTTAGCTGCCGTAAATGGCCTTTGGGCTGCATTTGTCATGCAGAGCTGGCAACCCAGCTCAAGGAGTCAATGTGATTCATACCTACAGAGGACTGAGTGAAGAGAACTGCTCTGCTTTCCGTAACTTCAGCTATGGAAGTGAATTGATGTTTTTTTGTTCTTCTTTCACTTACGATACTTGGACATGTAAGTAACAGTTAGTTGCTTTTATAATATCTATGACAGGGCTGTAATATTTAGGTTTTCAAGTTGTTTAATTGTAAATTACTGAATTATGTCATTCTCTGGTAGATTTTGGTGGTGCATGGTGTTAAGTTAAGAACACGTCCTGTTTCTCTGGAAGTTTTGTAAACTACTCTGAACTTTTGCTTCACTACACACATATTAAAAGTGTGTGATTTGTCAGACTAGCATTTTTAAAATTCACCTATACATTCAGTTTAGTTCATTAATCTGGTATTAAAAATGTATAACCTAACAATCTGTTCAAGCTTTAAGACAGTCACAGGAAGAAATGAATTCACAATAGTGATGTATTACTGATAAACAGCACTTACTTGTTAATCATTCTCCCAGCTGTGGATTAACTGCTTACTCAAGACAGTGTCATTTTAACACCGACTAGTACACATTATCCCATAGACAGGAAGCTAAACAGATATTTCCAATGGCCTGTAGTCCAAATGCTGGTACATCTGTGCCACTCTGTGTTTATGTGTAGTTACATGTGACTGTGATGGAATGCGAAAGATAGTATATTATAACTAGATAGGTAAAGTTCGTCACAACAAACTTTGATGTTGGCTTGAGGGGCGTTTACACAACAACGTTTTCAACTAAAAACGGAAAAGTTTTTATACATTTTGGCTGTTCATTTACACGACAACGGCGTTTTGGGGCCTGAAAATGCAAACTTTTGAAAATGGGTTTCAAGGTTATTGTCTCCATGTAAACATACAAAAAACGTGAATTTGTGAAAACAATGACGTCATGCGCACGCGTATAACGTGTTCAGTCTATAGCAGGGGTCGGGAACCTTTTTTCACCAAAGAGCCGTTTTTCATTTTTAGTTAATGCATTTTTTTTTTTAAAAGAGCCACTGCAAAAATCTATTTTCTCTCTCTCTCTCTCTCTCTCTCTCTCTCTCTCTCTCTCTCTCTCTGTGTGTGTGTGTGTGTGTGTGTGTGTGTGTGTGTAGGCTCACCCAGCGCAAGAGAAAAAAAATCTGCCTAGTGCCATCATGACAGCGTGGTCATGCACTGTTCGGGCGCGTCTTTTATTTTCTGAATGATTTTCTCATTTTCCCGGAAATCCGCTAACAATTCGTACTCAACATGCATGACTTTACATATCCTCCGTCAGTAAAAGGTTTTCCTTGTCTTGTAATCTCCAATGAGCCAGCATTCAGGCTTCTAGTTGCCCCTGTCCTGCTTGCAGCTGCACGCCTTCCTTCGGCTTTCGCTGCTTTTACTTTTTTTTTTTTTTTTTTTTTTACTGTGCAAATCAGACACGGCAGAGCAGTAGTGCTTTCAATAAAAGCACGTGTTTCAGTCCAGTCACTTTGAAATTTTCTATGCTCCTCTGAATTCTTTTCATTAACTGACTTTTCATTAACTTCGGTAGGCTGTACAACAAATGAATTGTAATTGACTTTGAATTTTCTGCAGGTAACTGTCCTCTAGTGACGTATCTAAGTTTTTAACAATGATATGTTGGGGAAGTATAAGACTCCTGGTGAGCCACACAATTTTTGTCAAAGAGCCACGTGAGTACTACAGGACTGTGTTTGTGCTGCATAATACAGCGTTTTTAGTCGTTTTCGCGGATCCGTGTGAACGGGGATTGTTTTGACAAGATTGTCGTCTGTACGCGAAACTTTTCAAAAACGCAAAGGAAAAACTTTTCTGTTTTTAGTACATCGTTGTCGTGTAAACATACCCTGAGAAAGCAAGTCTGAAACTTTAAAATAGTTATTAGTTTGAAATCTGAAGCTAATGTGCAGCCAATATGTCTAGAGTTGGATTGATAGATGGGGTGCCAATACTTGTAGCGAGAGAGAGAGAGAGTCTCTGTTACAGGTGCATTTACAGAGTGAGAGAGAGAAGAGGGGCTTCAGGCCATGTGCACGCAGGTGTGTGAGTTTTGACAGTTGGAGCCAGGCTCTGAACATTCCGTCACTGTAAGTGAATGGGAGTTTTTGGGATGTTTCATCGTCCACTACGGGAATACTGGGAGTCCGATCAGTTTGGAAAAATAGAGCATGACCATTCTGAAGGACTGTGCTGTGTTTGGTGGAAGTAGCTTAAAAGCTCAAGGAGTTATAACAGTCAATGCAGTGTAAATTTTTAATGCAAGTCAATGGGAATTTTGGCCACTTTGAGCTTCCATAATGGGAATTCCATAATTCTGATCACTTAGAAAAGCTCGAGTCAGAACAGATTGAAGGTGTTTGTCGAGTTTGGTGCATTTGGAGGAGTAGCATTTAAATTTTTTGGGTCTCAGAATAATAATAATAATAATAATAATAATAATAATAATAATAATAGTAACAATAAGCTTATAAAGCAAAACAGAAAGCCAACATAATAATGTTGAAAATAATTTCAATTAAGCACAATTTTGGATACAATTGTAATAACGTTGAAGAATTGTCATAAAATTAGAAAATAAATTACAGCTATATTGTTGCTGAACCCACATTACAGGCATCCTTATTTGTTGCAACATCACTGATTAAAATTTTCTGAGTGATGTGGCAGGTTTTTGAAATCTAAATGAAAAATGCAGCATCAGGTTCATGGTGAGGCACTTTGATCAAAATTCTGTACAAAGATGTCTGTGACACCACTGGTTCCTTGGATTTAAAAGACCTAGAATGTAGCCATAACAGAATAGATAAATAAGCCCTTTCCAGCAACTTCTCATTTTTGTTGACTTTTCCAGTACGACATACCAACAGTTAATCAAAGTCTTACATTCTCTTGTGCATCTTTCTGTATTATCAATATGTTATATTCCAAAAAGTCACACAGCTCAGAATGGGCAAATAGAAAAAGACCAGAAACTTGAATACCATCTTGGTTAAATCCTGGTCTGAGCTACTGAGCAAGCATGACTTCCAGCCATAGATAGACAGATTTCAAGAAGCCCTACTAAGCAATTGTTTGCCTGACTCCATGGAATCTGCTTTGACCCCTGTGGCGCAGAGACAGGAGCCCCCTTTCATGGTTGAAGGCTTAAGTGGCTCCACAGGACTACACTCACTTAGGCAACAGCTACAAAATTAATTATTTGACCATGCATTTAAATATAACTCCGTACTAATGAATTATTTTATATATTTTTTAAACTGAAAACAAAGTGTTTAGACTTGAAGAGTGCCAGTCTTGCAGACATGGAGGCCAAAGAGGAGATCAGTGACACGGACAGTGGGATTATTCTGCATTCTGGTAGGTACAGCCATTATTTTCCACAAGTAATTGCATAATTTTGTAATAACTGTTCATAATCCTCCCCAGTATTTCATGGTGTTTAATGATTCTTGACAAGGTGTTGTTACAGGACAAGCTTCCAACCCAAAAAAAGAAAATAATTAATACTAATCATATACTGATCAGCCCCCTGACAGGTGAAGTGAATAAAATTGAATATATTGTTACAGTGGCAGCTGTCAATGGGTGGAATATATTAGGCAGCAAATGAACAGTCAGTTCTCGAAGATAAAGCAGGAAAATTGACAAGGATCTGAGCGACTTTGACAAGGGCCAAATTGTGATGGCTAGATGACGGGGTCAGAGCATCTCCAAAACGGCAGGTCTTGTGGGGTGTTCCCAGTATGCAGTGGTTAATACCAACGGGTAACAACGGGTACACGGGCGACAGGGTCATAGGCGCCCAAGGCTCATTGTACATGGGGAGCAAGGCTTGCCTGTCCCAGCCAATCCCACAGAAGAGATACTAGAATAGCACACATTGCTGAAAAGGTTAATGCTGGCTATGATAAAAAGGTGTCAAAACACACAATGCGTCACAGCTTGCTGCGTATGGAGATGTGTAGTCTCAGACTGCCCATGCTGACCCCGTTCACCACCGAAAGTGCCTACAGTGGGCATGTGAGCATCAGAACTGGACCATGGAACATTGGAAGAAGGTGGCCTGGTCTCATAAATAATGTTTTCTTTTGCATCGTATGAATGGCTGGGTGTGTGTGCATCGCTTACCTGGGGAAGAGTTGGCACCAGGATGCACTCTGGGAAGAAGGCAAGCTGGCAGAGGCAGTGTGATGCTTTGAGCAATATTCTGCTGAGAAACCTTGGGTCCTGGCATTCATGTGGATTTTACTTTGACACGAAACACATACCTAAACATTGTTGCAGACCAAGTACACCCCTTCACAGCAACAGTATTCCCTAATGGCAGTAGCCTCTCTCAGCAGGATAATGCGCCCTGCCACACTGCAAAAATTGTTCAGGAATGGTTTGAGGAACATGAGAAAGAGTTCAAGATGTTGACTTGGCCTCCAAATTCTCCAGATCTCAATCCAATCGAGCGTCTGAATGTGCTGGATACACACACTGTGTGTGTGTGTGTGTGTGTGTGTGTGTGTGTGTGTGTATATATATATATATATATATATATATATATATATATATATATATATATATATATATATATATATATATATATATATATATATATATATATATATATATACACAGTACTGTGCAAAAGTTTTAGGCAGGTATGAAAAATGCTGTAAAGTAAGAATGCTTTCAAAAATAGACATCAATTCTTCTAGGTACACTTGCAAAAAGTCAGGGATTTTGTAGGCATATATGGTGTATGGTTAAACAATTATAGCAAACAGGTGAGAATGATCATCAGTTCAATATGTAGGTTGAAACACATTCGTTAACTTAAACAGAAACAGCTGTGTAGGAGGAATAAAACTGGGTGAGGAACAGCCAAACTCAGCTAACAAGGTGAGGTTGCTGAAGACAGTTTACTGTCCAAAGTTATACACCATGACAAGACTGAGCACAGCAACAAGACAGAAGGTAGTTATACTGCATCAGCAAGGTCTCTCCCAGGCAGAAATTTCAAGGCAGACAGGGGTTTCCAGATGTGCTGTCCAAGCCCTTTTGAAGAAGCAGAAAAGAAACGGACAATGTTGAGGACCGTAGACGCAGTGGTTGGCCAAGGAAATTTACTGCAGCAGATGAATCACACATCAGGCTTACTTCCCTTCGCAATCAGAAGATGTCCAGCAGTGCCATCAGCTCAGACCTGGCAGAAACCAGTAGGACCCTGGTACACCCATCTACTGTCCGGAGAAGTCTGGTCAGAAGTGGCTTTCATGGAAGACTTGTGGCCAAAAAGCAATACCTCAGACATGGAAACAGAGCCAGGCGACTATGCACAAAAACACAGGAACTAGGGTGCAGAAAAATGGCAGCAGGTGCTCTGGACTGATGAGTCAAAATTTGACATCTGTGGCTGTAGCAGAAGGCAGTTTGTTTGCCAAAGGGCTGGAGAGCGGTACACGAATGAGTGACTGCAGGCAACAGTGAAGCATGGTGGAGGTTCCTTGCAAGTTTGGGGCTGCATTTCTGCAAATGGAGTTGGGGATTTGGTCAGAATTAATGGTCTTCTCAATGCTGAGAAGTACAGGCAGATACTTATCCATCAAGCACCATCAGGGAGGCATCTGATTGGCCACAAATTTATTCTGCAGCATGACACCGACCCCAGGCATACAGCGAAAGTCATTAAGAACTATCTTCAGCATAAAGAAAAACAAGGAGTCCTGAAAGTGATGGTATGGCCCCCAAAGTGCCCTGATCTCAACATCATCGAGTCTGTCTAGGACTACATGAAGAAACAGAAGCAACTGAGGCTGCTTAAATCCACAGAAGAACTGTGGTTAGTTATCCAAGATGTTTGGGCCAACCTACCTGCTGAGTTCCTTCAAAAACTGTGTGGAAGTATATCTAGAAGAATTGATGAATTGATGCTGTTTTGAAGGCAAAGGGTGGTTACACCAAATATTGATTTGATGTAGATTTTTCTTCTGTTCACTCACTTTGCATTTTGTTAATTGATAAATATAAACTATTAACATGTCTATTTTTGAAAGCATTCTTATTTGACAGCATTTTTTCACACCTGCCTAAAACTTTTGTACAGTACTGTGTATATATAGGTGCATCTCAAAATATAAGAATATCATGGAAAAATGATTTTTTTTCTGTAATTTAATTAAAAAAGTGGAACTTTCATATATTCTAGATTCATTACACAGAAAGTGAAATATTGCAAGCCTTTTTTGTTTTAATCTTGATGATTATGACTTACAGCTCATGAAAATCAAAAATCCAGTATCTCAAAATATTGGAATAAAGAATTTATAATACAGAAATGTTGACCTTCTGAAAAGTATGTTAATTTACGCACTCAATACTTGGTCGGGGCTCCTTTTGCACGAATTACTGCATCAGTGTGGCATGGCATGGAGACAATCAGCCTGTGGCACTGCTGAGGTGTTATGGAAGCCCAGGTTGCTTTGATAGAGGCCTTCAGCTCATCTGTATTGTTGGTCTGGTGTCTCTCATTTTCCTCTTGACAGTACCCCATAGATTCTCTATGGGGTTCAGGTCAGGTGAGTTGGCTGGCCAATCAAGCACAGTAATACCATGGTCAGCAAACCAGTTACTAGTAGTTTTGGCTCTGTGGGCAGGTGCCAAGTCCTGCTGGAAAAGGAAATCAGCATCTCCATAAAGCTTGTCAGCAGATGGAAGCATGAAGTGCTCTAAAATCTCCTGGTAGACGCTGCACTGACTCTCAACTTGAGAAAACACAGTGGACCAACACCAGCAGATGACATGGCACCCCAAATCATCACTGACTGTGGAAACTTCACACTGGACTTCAAGCAGCTTGGATTCTGTGCCTCTCCACTCTTCCTCCAGACTCTGGGACCTTGATTTCCAAATGGAATGCAAAATTTACTTTCATCTGAAAAGAGGACTTTGGACCACCGAGCGACGGGGTTTTGAGTAAAAAGGTGTTTTGAGTTAATTAGCTGATTAGAGTCTTCTCAGGTCGACATTGCTGTATTATAAATTCTTTATCTCTAATATTTTTCTCATTTCCATGAGAAATCATCAAAATAAAAAAAAGGCTTGAAAATTTAACTTTGTGCTTTTTTTTAATCTAGAATATATGAAAGTTCCACTTTTTGAATTAAACTACAGAAAAAACGAACTTTTCCATGATATTCTAATTTTTTGAGATGCACGTGTGTGTGTGTGTGTGTGTGTGTGTGTGTGTGTGTGTGTGTGTGTGTGTGTGTGTGTGTGTGTGTGTGTGTGTGTGTATATATATATATATATATATATATATATATATATATATATATATATATATATATATATATATGTGTGTGTGTGTATGTGTAATATATATATATATATATATATATATATATATATATATATATATATATATATATATATATATATATATATATATATATATATATATATATAGTATCTCACAAAAGTGAGTACACCCCTCACATTTTTGTAAATATTTTATTATATCTTTTCATGGGACAACACTGACGAAATGACACTTTGCTACAATGTAAAGTAGTGAGTGTACAGCTTGTATAACAGTGTAAATTTGCTGTCCCCTCAGAATAACAACACAGCCATTAATGTCTAAACCGCTGGCAACAAAAGTGAGTACACCCCTAAGTGAAAATGTCCAAATTGGGCCCAAAGTGTCAATATTTTGTGTGGCCACCATTATTTTCCAGCACTGCCTTAACCCTGTTGGGCATGGAGTTCACCAGAACTTCACAGGTTGCCACTGGAGTCCTCTTCCACTCCTCCATGACGACATCACAGAGCTGGTGGATGTTAGAGACCTTGCGCTTCCGTTTAAGGATGCCCCACAGATTCTCAATAGGGTTTAGGTCTGGAGACATGCTTGGCCAGTCCATCACCTTTACCCTCAGCTTCTTTAGCAAGGCAGTGGTCGTCTTGGAGGTGTGTTTGGGGTCGTTATCATGTTGGAATACTGCCCTGTGGCCCAGTTTCTGAAGGGAGGGGATCATGCTCTGCTTCAGTATGTCACAGTACATGTAGGCATTCATGGTTTCCTCAATGAACTGTAGCTCCCCAGTGCCGGCAGCACTCATACAACCCCAGACCATGACACTCCCACCACCATGCTTGACTGTAAGCAAGACACACTTGTCTTTGTACTCCTCACCTGGTTGCCGCCACACACGCTTGACACCATCTGAACCAAATAAGTTTATCTTTGTCTCATCAGACCACAGGACATGGTTCCAGTAATCCATGTCCTTAGTCTGCTTGTCTTCAGCAAACTGTTTGTGGGCTTTCTTGTGCATCATCTTTAGAAGAGGCTTCCTTCTGGGACGACAGCCATGCAGACCAATTTGATGCAGTGTGCGGCGTATGGTCTGAGCACTGACAGGCTGACCCCCCACCCCTTCAACCTCTGCAGCAATGCTGGCAGCACTCATACGTCTATTCTGCAAAGCCAACCTCTGGATATGATGCTGAGCACTCAACTTCTTTGGTCAACCATGGCGAGACCTGTTCTGAGTGGAACCTGTCCTGTTAAACCGCTGTATGGTCTTGGCCACCGTGCTGCAGCTCAGTTTCAGGGTGTTGGCAATCTTCTTATAGCCTAGGCCATCTTTATGTAGAGCAACAATTCTTTTTTTCAGATCCTCAGAGAGTTCTTTGCCGTGAGGTGCCATGTTGAACTTCCAGTGACCAGTATGAGAGAGTGTTAGAGCGATAACACCAAACTTAACACACCTGCTCCCCATTCAAACCTGAGACCTTGTAACACTAATGAGTCACATGACACCAGGGTGGGAAAATGGCTAATTGGGCCCAATTTGGACATTTTCACTTAGGGGTGTACTCACTTTTGTTGCCAGCGGTTTAGACATCAATGGCTGTGTGTTGAGTTATTTTGAGGGGACAGCAAATTTACACAGTTATACAAGCTGTACACTCACTACTTTACATTGTCAAGTGTCATTTCTTCAGTGTTGTCCCATGAAAAGATATAATTAAATATTTACAAAAATGTGAGGGGTGTACTCACTTTTGTGAGATACTGTGTGAGTGTGTGTGTGTGTATATACAGGTGCATCTCAATAAATTAGAATGTCGTGGAAAAGTTTGTTTATTTCAGTAATTCAGCTCAGATTGTGAAACTCGTGTATTAAATAAATTCAATGCCACAGACTGAAGTAGTTTAAGTCTTTGGTTCTTTTAATCGTGATGATTTTGGCTCACATTTAACAAAAACCCACCAATTCACTATCTCAACAAATTAGAATATGGTGACATGCTAATCAGCTAATCAACTCAAAACACCTGCAAAGGTTTCCTGAGCCTTCAAAATGGTCTCTCAGTTTGGTTCACTAGGTAAGCCACAAACATTCATTGCCAAAGAAGCTGGCTGTTCACAGAGTGCTGTATCCAAGCATGTTAACAGAAAGTTGAGTGGAAGGAAAAAGTGTGGAAGAAAAAGATGCACAACCAACCGAGAGAACCGCAGCCTTATGAGGATTGTCAAGCAAAATCGATTCAAGAATTTGAGTGAACTTCACAAGGAATGGACTGAGGCTGGGGTCAAGGCATCAAGAGCCACCACACACAGACGTGTCAAGGAATTTGGCTACAGTTGTCGTATTCCTCTTGTTAAGCCACTCCTGAACCACAGACAACGTCAGAGGCGTCTTACCTGGGCTAAGGAGAAGAAGAACTGGACTGTTGACCAGTGGTCCAATATCCTCTTTTCAGATGGGAGCAAGTTTTGTATTTCATTTGGAAACCAAGGTCCTAGAGTCTGGAGGAAGGGTGGAGAAGCTCATAGCCCAAGTTGCTTGAAGTCCAGTGTTCAGTTTCCACAGTCTGTGATGATTTGGGGTGCAATGTCATCTGCTGGTGTTGGTCCATTGTGTTTTTTGAAAACCAAAGTCACTGCACCTGTTTACCAAGAAATTTTGGAGCACTTCATGCTTCCTTCAGCTGACCAGCATTTTGAAGATGCTGATTTCATTTTCCAGCAGGATTTGGCACCTGCCCACACTGCCAAAAGCACCAAAAGTTGGTTAAATGACCATGGTGTTGGTGTGCTTGACTGGCCAGCAAACTCACCACACCTGAACCCCATAGAGAATCTATGGGGTATTGTCAAGAGGAAAATGAGGAACAAGAGACCAAAAAATGCAGATGAGCTGAAGGCCACTGTCAAAGAAACCTGGGCTTCCATACCACCTCAGCAGTGCCACAAACTGATCACCTCCATGCCACGCCGAATTGAGGCAGCAATTAAAGCAAAAGGAGCCCCTACCAAGTATTGAGTACATGTACAGTAAATGAACATCCTTTCCAGAAGACCAACAATTCACTAAAAATGTTTTTTTTATTGGTCTTATGAAGTATTCTAATTTGTTGAGATAGTGAATTGGTGGGTTTTTGTTAAATGTGAGCCAAAATCATCACAATTAAAAGAACCAAAGACTTAAACTACTTCAGTCTGTGTGCATTGAATTTATTTAATACACGAGTTTCACAATTTGAGTTGAATTACTGAAATAAACGAACTTTTCCACGACATTCTAATTTATTGAGATGCACCTGTATATATATATATATATATATATATATATATATATATGTGTATATATATATATATGTGTGTGTATATATATATATATATATATATATATATATATATATATATATATATATATGTATGCATGCATATATATATATATATATATATATATATATATATTAATGTATGCATGCATATATATATATATATATATATATATATATACACACACACACACACACACTGAGAACTGATGAGTGTACTGAGTGTAGTTTGTGATCAAATGTGTAAAATGTCTGTGGTAACACAGACACTATATTACAGAATATTTAAGGAGAAAAATCTAACATTAGGAATGAGAGCTATGACTTTGATTGAAATTACAAAATCTTTTCTCTTTAATCACTGTGCACACTTGTTTGTCCATGCCACTTAATAAAACCTATGCATTTTCTTACCCTGGGTGTATGATTTGTGGAACGTGACAAGCCTGTGTTCATAGTGCCCAAAAGTATAGCTGTGTATTCTGGAGTTGAGGACACATTCTTCCTTAAGGATATAATAGTCACACTTTATCACAAAATTCTATAAAAATCTACAGTGCAGTGGCATTTTTGTTTTTTTGCAGTTGGGTCATCTCTGCTTCTGCACTGTTATCATACTAGTAACACATAGTCAAAACATCTATTTGTGTGCTGTTGCACCTATGAATGCAGATGCATTGAGTGTGTAATTTCTTCAGACATTCCTAACATTTTGCCTCAAGTCACTGCTGACCTGAGAGAGTGAACTTAGTCCCCAGCATTCTTGTCAGGCCAATTTCCTTTGCTGAAAGGAATTAGCACCTTTTCACAATTTGGGCACATTATTTTTGTATAAGTATGCAATTTACTACTCATTATTATGTGTACTTTGTTGTGTAGACACCATGAAATCAATAAAGTAAAGAGAAAAGTGTGGATGGTTGAGAAAAAAAATTGTATTGTATAGTTACATTGAATTTGACCTGACTGGACTATTTCTGTTCATGTTGTAGGACTAGACAGTCCTATTATTGTAACCAAGGATGCGAGTACACACACTCGGGCTGTGAAGCTAAAACGGCAGTCATTACAGGACAGGCTTGAGCTGTGTATTCTGGAGCTGAAGAAACTCTGTATTAGAGAGGCTGTGAGTAATGTTCAAAATACACACATTCACATGTTTCAAACAGACATGCTCTAGTTTATGACCAAAACTACAGAGAACCTTAGCAAGGAAAACTAACATCTCTATTTACCTTGGATTTGTGTGAATGACCAAACAAAAGTGGTAATCTAAAACTGATAGTATAATTTTATACTGCATTTTATTCTGAGTTTAATTTAAACTTAAACTTTTACATTTAAAAATGTAAAATGTTCCCTTTAACTTCAAGGTAGTTATTAACTGATCTGTAAATACATTTGAACATTAGATCAAAAATTTAAGTATGTTAATTGGAGTTAGTGCAGATTTTTTATTCAACAATGAGAAATACTTTCCTTATACTGAGTCACTTCCTGACCACTCAGTAAACTTTGCTTCTTGTAAGAATACTTTTGCACTTGCATGGGCTTGTCTCTGATGACACCTCAGCCCTCTGTCACAATAAGGACTGAAGTCATTCTCTAGTGACTATGTGTCTATTGTCTGTATTTGAACATACACACCACTGATGTGGTTCACCAAAGCTAGCCATGTGAAGGTTACTTCCTCAGTTAGAGAGATATCAACACAAGTATTACTCTGTATGCCTCGAACAGAGCTGATCTTAGGAGGGACAGTAGGATTACCTTAGGAAGCAGGATGAAAAAGAAAAGAAAATCTTCATATAAGCACATTGTGCAAGCTTACAGTGAGAACACAAACTTGTCTGGGCTTGACTGGACTGAATGAAGTGATTCATACAGGATAAGAAGGAACCGCCGTTAAAGCCACATTTCCAATAACTTGTTAGTTTAAATACCTCTGCAAAAGTTTCGGTTACAAATCAGCTATGCTCCTGTGGGTGTGAGGTATGAAATTACATAAAGTATTAAATTACAAGTATCAGCATGCACTGAAATGTGTCCTTTTTGGAACTCTTTTAATTTGCTCACCATCTATAATAAATTAATAGATCTTCCAATTCATACAGGAGCTCACTGGACATTTGTGCTCTGACTACCCTCTGTTGCCTGGAGAGAAACCTCCGCAGATACGCAAACGCATTGGGGCTGCTTTTAAGTTGGATGAACAAAGCATTCTGCACAGATGCGAGGTACAAAATGAAACCAAAGGACATATCTTAATACAAATAAGATATCTTGTATATCTTATCTTAATATAAACTAAGACCTACATTAAAAGATTTAATTTAAATGTATATTGTTTAGGGGTAAAGCCATGTTGTAAGGTGAAACCTCACACTGTATCTTAGAGAAACATGGTTTATGGTAAAAATTAATGAATGAATCAGCTTTATTTCATTTAAATTAATTTAACTCTACTGATCATCCTTCAGGACTCAGAGCTATGCTCAGTGGAAGCTAAGCTGGCCCTGCAGCAACAGATCTATGTAGCAGCGCACAGGCTGTGCCATGAAGAGCACCTGAGCAAGGCAGTAAAGAAAAGCAGAGTGCAGCAGTGCAAGCGTGAGGAGCAGAAACTTAAGGAGCTCCAAAATTCCGTATTCCAACTACGTCTCGAACACGGCCGCTACTCACCACGACCTAGTATAATCACACAAAAACGTGAGGACCCTTTCTGTCAGTGGACCTAGTATATCTGGCTTCCTCTCCTTAACACTCACTGGTACTGGTCTCTTGTGTCTCTGATCTCCAATCTGTCATATATCACATTTAATGACAATTGCTTGTGTTTCCAGATCATGGCACTTCGGATAACAGTTCATTGTCAGATTCTGCAGTGTTGGACGAAGGTAAATGTTAGGGGTGTAACACAGTGCCATTATTTGTATCTGTATTTGTATTTAAACTGGAAGTGGACATGTTTTATACCAGAAGTTTTTTTTTTTTTTTTTTAAGTTAACCCTTCCACTATACCCAGGAAAACAAAGTTAGTTTGAATTTTTTTAACAAATAGCATTTGCAGAACATAAATATTCGAAACATAGCTTAATTCAACTCAACCAGACACCCTGTGGAACTTTCTGGCAAGCTTTCTATCTTCAATCTAATGTGAATGAGTAAGCAAACTACAGTAGGTTTTAAAGCAGCAGTCTTTCTCTAATCAGTAAACTGTTATTTAGGCTACTGTATCAAAGCATCAGAGTCTTTCCCTAATCAGTAAACTGTTAATTAGGCTACTGTTGACAACAAAAGTCATGTAATATTTAATTATATTTAATTTATTTACTTTACTTTAAGGTTTTGTGTTTATGTTCAAAAAAGATCAGTAGATTTTATGGGATGTCCAATCTACTATAATGCTGGGATTTTTAATGCTAGGAATGCTGAGAAATGCTGAGCATTTGATTAAAATTCCCCATATGATTTTCAGAAAATGAAAGATGATGAAGAATGATCATTTAAGAGCAACAAACATGCAATGAGCATACAAGTTTTGCTTGTTTTTTTTTTTTTAAAGTAATTAAATAATTATTTTTAAAGAGCTATCAGAGATGTTCTGCTCTGTCAAGTCTGCGTGGGCTATATAGAGCAGCAGCTGAATATATGAAACAATCGTTTTGTTTGAAGAGAAATATGGTTTCAGCTCAGAGCTCAGTAAAGCAGTGTTTTGATTTGGCTAAAACCAAATAGTGTATCTCGCATTATTTTCATGTTAAAGAATCTGTTTTTTTCTGCAAACAGGGTTATCAGGTTGCACATAGAAAGGCCATGCATTGAAGATATATACTGCAAATCAGAAATGTGCACCATTGTCAACTTATTCCCCTGAAATGTCTGAGAAAAAGAAACATAATGTGTCAGCCTTTTCCTATGCCCAGACATTAGTTTCAAGTCTTTTTGTGTGGTTTTTGAGTTGTAGTGGGGATGGGAAATTTGCTGAAACCTGGCAATCCTTCCTCTGAGATTTGACAAACTGTTCTTTAATGCTCCTCATGAAAGAAACTTGTGTGACGTTTTTTGTTTTGTTCTGTGGAATCCCCATCTCTAAAGCTGGTAAGCTTTCTAAAAAAAATATTGTTTGTATCTGTATTCATTTAGGACGCACTTTCTGCTCAAGCTGAGTAATATGTAATATTTGTATTTGGTTACATCCCTGGTAAGTGTAAGAACAAATATGTAAAGCTTATACTGCTCTTATGCTATCTACAGTAGGCTGCAAAAGTCCACTACCTAGCTACAGGTGCATCTCAATAAATTAGAATGTCGTGGAAAAGTTCATTTATTTCAGTAATTCAACTCAAATTGTGAAACTCGTGTATTAAATAAATTCAATGCACACAGACTGAAGTAGTTTAAGTCTTTGGTTCTTTTAATTGTGATGATTTTGGCTCACATTTAACAAAAACCCACCAATTCACTATCTCAACAAATTAGAATATGGTGACATGTCAATCAGCTAATCAATTCAAAACACCTGCAAAGGTTTCCTGAGCCTTCAAAATGGTCTCTCAGTTTGGTTCACTAGGTAAGCCACAAACATTCATTGCCAAAGAAGCTGGCTGTTCACAGAGTGCTGTATCCAAGCATGTTAACAGAAAGTTGAGTGGAAGGAAAAAGTGTGGAAGAAAAAGATGCACAACCAACCGAGAGAACCGCAGCCTTATGAGGATTGTCAAGCAAAATCCATTCAAGAATTTGAGTGAACTTCACAAGGAACGGACTGAGACTGGGGTCAAGGCATCAAGAGCCACCACACACAGACGTGTCAAGGAATTTGGCTACAGTTGTCGTATTCCTCTTGTTAAGCCACTCCTGAACCACAGACAACGTCAGAGGCGTCTTACCTGGGCTAAGGAGAAGAAGAACTGGACTGTTGCCCAGTGATCCAAAATCCTCTTTTCAGATGAGAGCAAGTTTTGTATTTCATTTGGAAACCAAGGTCCTAGAGTCTGGAGGAAGGGTGGAGAAGCTCATAGCCCAAGCTGCTTGAAGTCCAGTGTTAAGTTTCCACAGTCTGTGATGATTTGGGGTGCAATGTCATCTGCTGGTGTTGGTCCATTGTGTTTTTTGAAAACCAAAGTCACTGCACCCGTTTACCAAGAAATTTTGGAGCACTTCATGCTTCCTTCTGCTGACCAGCTTTTTGAAGATGCTGATTTCATTTTCCAGCAGGATTTGGCACCTGCCCACACTGCCAAAAGCACCAAAAGTTGGTTAAATGACCATGGTGTTGGTGTGCTTGACTGGCCAGCAAACTCACCACACCTGAACCCCATAGAGAATCTATGGGGTATTGTCAAGAGGAAAATGAGAAACAAGAGACCAAAAAATGCAGATGAGCTGAAGGCCACTGTCAAAGAAACCTGGGCTTCCATACCACCTCAGCAGTGCCACAAAATGATCACCTCCATGCCACGCCGAATTGAGGCAGCAATTAAAGCAAAAGGAGCCCCTACCAAGTATTGAGTACATGTACAGTAAATGAACATACTTTCCAGAAGGCCAACAATTCACTAAAAATGTTTTTTTTTTAATTGGTCTTATGAAGTATTCTAATTAGTTGAGATAGTGAATTGGTGGGTTTTTGTTAAATGTGAGCCAAAATCATCACAATTAAAAGAACCAAAGACTTAAACTACTTCAGTCTGTGTGCATTGAATTTATTTAATACATGAGTTTCACAATTTGAGCTGAATTACTGAAATAAATGAACTTTTCCACGACATTCTAATTTATTGAGATGCACCTGTATATTCAAAACACTTTTTTGTTTTTATTAAATAATAATAATAATAATAATAATAAAACAAATAGAACATATGTTATTAGATTTGTGTGTGTGGCTGACATTTTATTTTTATTTACAGTATCTTCTTTCTTGTCCTTGTTTCAGAAGAGCTGATGAGCCAGTCATCCCAGGCTTCCTCTGAGCCCCCCTCTATTACAGAGCTTCATTCTGTAAATCATCTTTCTCTAAATCCATCTGGTCCCCTGCTTCATCCCCCTGAGCCAAGCACCAGCACCAGCCCCAGCCCCAGCCCCCATCAGCCACCTCTCGAGCATTTGCACCCTTGTCACAGCCCCTTGCTGGACTATGACCCTGCCCCCATCCAGAATTCCCCTTGGAAGGAGTCCAGCCTTGATCAGCCTTACCAGAAACAGAAGTCGTCTCACTCCAGTAGCACCAGCTCCAGGTATGTCCACATAAGAGATTTGTTAATGGGAGCCGGCAGCTTTTGTTTATAAACTGAATTTTCAGACCCTGCCCGCAGCAATTGAATGATAACTCTCCCGTGTGCGTTTTGATCATTATAAATCACATAGTATTTTTTTTTTACACCTCCACTTAAATATCCTTCTTGAACAAATTATAGAGGTGGCAAGAAATGAATCGTAACTCAACTAAAGCCACTTTTACACTGTAGGGCTGAACGATGTAAATGGGACAGGAAAGTGTTTTGGACTGTTTAGCACAATTAGTGCAAGTATTTACTATACTGCACAACTACACTGTCTCACAAATTCAACATACAATGATAAGGTAGTAAAAAAAACAATAAATGGGTCATCAGAATACCTTAAGGTATTAAGCCATCACACCAGAATGGTTCTGTTGAACAGAGCATGGACATTTGTAAGCATTCCACTCCAAACTATGTCCAGATGGAAATTCCATTGTAACGGTTAACCATTTGTCCCTACAGTAGAAAAGTGGCTAAAAATATTTTCTATCACAAAATCACTGTAATTGTTTAACTTGCAGTCCTGCCGTTACATCTACATTGCCCCCATTGGAAACTTGTTTAGAAGAGGTAGACCTGAAGCTGCAGATACCCAAACATACAACACCGAGATACACACAGTCCAACAGTACCCCCTCAACTCCAGAGATGCATCTTCGGAGAGTACTGTCCCTCAGGTCAGGAATGACTTCAAAAATTGCTTGAGTGAAAAATTGCTTTTCACAAATTTTGGTCCTTTGCCAAGCCCAAATCAGACCAAAACTGATATATTTTTGCCTGCAACCAAAAATACACAGCATATTTGGTTCACTTCCTGCAGTTGGGTCGATTCCGGGTCAAATCGCTTTGTTACTGCAATCAAACTGTGCTAGATTTCACTTGGAAGCAGTTCAGGCAGTCTTGTATCAGTTATATTGGTCCGCATTCCAGTGCAATTGCTGTATGCACCAGGTTTTGAATCAAACACATTGAGCTGCATATGTAAAAGCACCCTTACATATTTCTTTATTTCCTTGACTTCCTGATTTTGATGATTTTCATATTAATGGATGCAACTGTCTACACTTTGACAGAGTTCCCAGTAGTGAACCACCAAATAATGCAGAGCGAGACAGAGGCCGGTTGCATGGTCCCAGAAGACGACTGACCGATGTTATTTCGATGACACCAGAGTACTCCCCTATTACATTGGCTAAGGGAAACCCACTACACCACTCCAGCTTAGAGGACAGTAACTCTGAGCAGTTGTCGGCTCCTTTCTACACCAGCTCACCATGCCAGGTGCTTTTGGCTGAACCAGAGCAGCTATGCCAAGCACAGCACAGACACCACTACTCTAATCAGATCTCTTTGTCCTATGTAACTCATAGCTACAACAAAAACTCCTCAGCCCAGCTTTCCCCCAGGCTCTACAGAGGATATATAGATGAGGGAAGAGGCCATGATATGGACTTGAGTAGAACGCGTATCAGGCGCCAGCCTTCCCCTTGCACCAGTGGTCACTACGCATACTGGTACGAAGAGGCGCCTCTATACCAGCAAGGGGGCAGACTGATCCCTCACCACCTGAAGCTATCCCGGGCCCCATCACTCAAAGAGTACCCCCAGCACCCAAGCAGAGCTCTCCCACGACAGGTGGTTTCAGACGAGCTGAAGTCATGGCATCAGCGCTGCCAGCTGCGGCCACGGTCTCTAGACAGACAGGGTGCTGTGCACATTCGGAACCTGCCCTTACATGAGTCGCCACTCTCTCATCAGCATGACTTCTATGATGAGGTAAAATATTTAATTCTGATACTTATGCTAGATGGGTAGAGGAAAAACAACTTACAAACACTAAGGACAACAACAATTGTGCCTCTTTTTGAAGGAAGCAGTTAGATTAGTATTTCCTGACAAATCAATTACAACAACACACCACATTTATTTATATAGCACATTTAAAAACATGTTGACCAATGCTTTACAGTCCAAGGACCTAATAATTCAAAAACCTAATACAACATAAATGAATCTAATTAATAAAATAAATAAATTAATAAAGGAAATGTTTGTCAGTGGTTAAATAGATAAATCAATAGTTACATTTTAATTTGAAAATTAAAAATGAATGAATTGAAATTCAGTCAGTTGAAAACAATAGCAAATGAATCATATAATAAAAATAAAGTTGAAGATTTGATTTTAATTAATATTAACATGTTAAACATAATACTTACTGTTATTTATTTGTTCATTGCATTATTTGTTGCTATTTTTACTTATTTATTTTTAAACCACTTTGCCATGAGGTGGTATTGAACCTGATGTGAATCATTTCACAAAGTGGTACAGAAGCTCTCAGTGTTTTAGGGTTCTCTTGATAGGCATCACATTGAGTAGTGGTGATTAAGTAACCCAATCTGAAAGCATATAACAAGAATATGTCTTATTAAGGGAAGCAGCAAAAACACTCTACTGATTCTTCCGTACTAGGGTTGTCACAGTACCAAAATTTCAGTAGTCGGTACCAATTTCGGTACCAAAGCAAAACACAAAAACATGCTGATTGAACACTATTTTATTAATAAAGTTAAATATCACTATAAAATGTATTTTTTTTAAAAAACAATGCCATTCTGTATACTTCAAGTATTTCAAAGTGTTTCAAGTTTTTTCCCCAGAAGTAATTAAAGGTATAAAAATAAATAAACCAAAAAAATTACAAGCATACAAAACACAAAAATATGCCATATTTATAAAGTTTAATTATAAAATAAATTAAACAAATGTATGTTTCAAGTATTTCTGAAAAATTCAAGTTTTTGCCTTTTTTTCCCTTCAAGTAAATAATAACTAAATAAATTACAAGCAAAAAATACAGACTATGTAAAAAGTTTCTGAAATGAAACACTTGCCACTCGTTAGGCATCTTTACACACAGACTTTTAAATTGAAGAGCTGAAATTGAACCGGAGTTATATCAGAGAAAACGTGAAAGATTAGGCACATCTGCCTATAATTTGAAATGACTCAGCAATAGTCTGTGGGTATTTATTGATGTAATAATGTGTTTTGGACTAAATATTTTTACTTAATTGGATCGTTTGGACCTTTGCCAGTGTAACGACTGTTTTTGTCGGGATGTTATGGATCAGTGGATTAATACGAGGCTTCATATGTGAGTTGCCTCAGTTTTGTAAGTGTTGGTTTATATCAATCGAAGCACAAGAATATTAGCTTTCCAAAGATATATCGCACGTAAACACAGCAGCTGTGTACATAACATACACTTAACAACACAGCGGTCCACCAGTGGTCTGTGGATGTTTTTAAAAGAATTAAATGGTTAATAAGGATACATGACCGTATTAGCGTTACACGCGTGTATGCTAACCATTAAGTAAACAAAAACAAGGATGTTTTTGCAATCATAATTGCACGGTGCACCTATGAAAACTTCCCAACTGACTACCTGTCAGACAGAGCATCAGTACCGAGTTGACCCGGTACTCGGTACTACCGGTACCTGTGAAAATCTGGTACCGTCAACTTTTTTATTTTTTAGTACTGACTTGGTACCGAAGTACCGGTACTTTTGACAACCCTATTTCATACCCATTTTCCTGGATGCCTGTTGCTGTCTGCTTTAACCTCATCGTAATCAGTTTGTTTTCAGGACGTAGGTAGCGATCATTATGTTTTGCCACATCATCTAACTATGATCCGGTTGCATAATCAAGCAAGCTAGTGTTAGCTTGCATTAACTATGTAGCTATCAAGCTAACCTACATCAAATATACAGAACAGACAGCAAACATTGCACATTAATCTAGCTGTTATTTTTTGTCAAAAGCCACAAGCACAAATACATTAAGTGGTTCACTATGCAATTTGTTCATCTGACTTTTGGAGAAAAAAATACACATTTGCATTAGTTTATCTAGATTTCAAATTTATTATCTGTTCATCAATTATCCATTGCTTTAGTAAAGGAATGCTTGATTATAGATTTGTTAATTAATTAATGGATTCATTAATTAAGTGCCACAAACATCCCTTCATGAAATAGAATTCCTCAAGCTCAGCTTACTGTCATGTTTCTATCTGTTGGAGGAGGAAGGAATTTAATGAAAATGCACATCAAGGGATTCTGGCACTGTCTGGGCCTGTCGGTGAAACCATGTCTGAAGAAAAGCTCAAGTGTTAAAAACCCAGTATGACTTCTCCAAGATTATTTAAAAGTACCAAGGAAAACAATTGTTAACCAAAGATTTGCTGCACATACCCAAGTAAGATGACTTCCAGCTCTAAAAGGAAATACTTTGCTTGGAAAAGTGAAATAAATAAAAAAAAAAATCAGCAAATGTACCTACCTTTACATTTTTTCATCATTTTGTAGCAGCCAAAGAAATCTAAGAAAATTGCCTCGAAGTTAAAATTACACATGATTTGGTTGTTTTCAGATTCTGCACTATCACATTTCAGCCATTACTAATGATCTAGATGGTTGAGTGTTCTAAAAACAGCTGTTGGGGTAATGTGCAGCACATAATATGTCAAAATAAAAAAGAATGCTAATTTTACTAATTTAACTTACTTTTCAGTATTTATAACCTGCTACAGTGTTCCTTTTGACAGGTTAGCTTAATAATTAGTAAACAAGCCACAATTGATTCTCCTGAGTTGATCTCAAGCAGAGTGTTATTTTTACACAAATTAATCTTATAAACCACTGTAGAACCCTGGTGTGGGAGACTGTAGAGGAAGACTTGGGCAACAGGTGGAATTTTAGCAGAACTCTGGGCTCATGTTTACTTTCAAAAAACTCAATAAAATTAAAACACAACGGAAACTGTTCTATCCCAAACTCACAGCTTTCACTTGGTCAAGTTCAAATTCAAGTTCATGCTCTGTGTGTGTGTGTGTGTGTGTGTGTGTGTGTGTGTGTGTGTGTGTGTCTGTCTTTTCTCTCTCCCCGGTTACGGGAGTCATTGAAAGCACGAAGATAAAAATAAGAGACACAGGTGAGAATCAGGCAGTGTTTTAAATCTTCAGCTGCTCAGATTCAGTGTGGCCTCTGTAGCCTCAGATTCCTGTTCTTGGCTGAACCTGATGAAGTCTGCTGTTGTAGCCCATTTACCTCAAAGTTTGACGTGTTTTGCATTCTGAAAAGCTTTTCACCATGGTGCTCACCATGGTTGAAAAGCATGGTTATTTGAGTTACTGAAGGTTTCCTGTCAGTTCAAATCAGTCTGGCCATTCTCCTCTGACGTCTCTCATCAACAAGGCAGAACTGCCACTGCCTGGATATTTTTTGTTTCTATAGATTCTATGTAATCTGTAGAGACTGTTGTATATGAACACGAGATCAGCAAGTTCCTCAAACCAAACCATTGGCACTAACAACTATGCCTTGGTCTCTAAAATCGTATTTTTGCCCATTGATGACCTGTATCTGCATGATTTTATCCATTGTTGCCACTTGATGGACTGATTGAATAATTGCATGATTGAGCAGGGGAACAGGTGTTCCTGTTAAAGTGGCCGATAAGTGTAAATACCATAACAATAAAATAAGAAACCATTAGCCACTTAGTTACTGTGTGTAAAGGCATTCCCCCAGTGTTTCAGTGGCGAAACGCAATGCAGGATTGTTTCTCGTTTTCGTTCTCTCTCTCTCCCTCCCCCTCTCTCTCTCCCTCCCTCCCTTCCTCCCTCCCAACAGTTTGCAAATTTCTTTTTGTTTGCTCTGTTCCAGATCCCCCAAAGGACTGCAGACAGAACACCAGTGAAATGGTATGAAGACGAAGACCAGGAGATTGTAAGCCAGGTGTAGCAAAAGGACCCTCACTGTCCAAAGTCCTATTTATATTTTAATTTATTGACTAATTGGATGAAAATATCAGTGCTTATATCTGTAGTTTGGCTGAGCTTTTTATTTTCAAAAACATTTTTATATAAAAGACACTATAGTCATTGTTTTTTTTGTTTTGTTTTTTTTTTACTTCTTTTACTTTTTAAACTTCTGTGGGAAACAATGTTGTAGGGTTGTCACGATACCATACCAGCTGGAGTGTCAGGATACCAAGTAGTATCACAATACCACACAATATTGTGTTCATTCATAATTCAAACCTACAAAATAAACCAAATGTACAGAATTACATAGATATAAATGAAAACAGACAAACCAGATTTTCCTCTCAATACTTTATCAATGAGAATGAATAACTGGCTATTGGAAAAACTCAAGAACAATCATACAGTTGGCGAGCAACTAAACAATGTGCCACATATTTCATCTATTGTTCTCTAGACCAATGAAATCATGCAAATGGAAATTGTCCTCAGAGTACCAAGAGTGAACACAGCATTTGGAAATGAACTCGCTTACGATCTCAAACTGCTAATATTACAGGATTCATACAGATGCTTCATAATGAAATTCCAGGACTTTCAAGGACTTTTCAAGCACTATTTTTTTGTTTTCAAGGACTATACAGGAGATATTGTCATGTTGTCAGATAACGGAACGAGTATGAAATAGTGACTGAAACACGGCCCATTAAGACAACACGTTAA
The DNA here is from genome assembly GCA_023630585.1 of Cranoglanis bouderius. Taxonomy (NCBI): domain Eukaryota; kingdom Metazoa; phylum Chordata; class Actinopteri; order Siluriformes; family Cranoglanididae; genus Cranoglanis; species Cranoglanis bouderius. The sequence goes on from CM042562.1 coordinate 550,940, forward strand.
CCAGCAGTCACTTCCGAACTGCTGCTCTGCACTGCTAAAAGAGTCTAAAAGGAGTCTGAGAAGTGGACCGGCGCTGTTAAAATGTGTGACTGAATAGCGGGAGGAGAGGGAGGGGCTGCAGCGGGGTGTCATATTTTGAGTGAAAGGATTGTATTCATGTTCTATCGAAAATGAACACTTTAAAGTTATTTAGCAATTTCATATTTATTGACTTTTTATAATTCAAGCACTTTTTGAGCACCACTAGATATAGAATGGTTTAAAATGTCTATTTTCCAGGTTTTCCTGTATTTACATTTCAAAAGCCAAATTCAAGCACCTTGTACAAAGCCTGATTTTAGTATTTAGACACAGTGGTTAGCATAACGTTAGCTCGCTTACTAGCGAACACGGCTAATTTTATCATTTACATACAGCGGTTAGCGCAACGTTAGCTCACTTGGTAGCAAACAGGAAATCTTTAAAGATTAAGGTAAAGAATTTAGGTTAAATGAAGTGTCACTAATTTTAGTGTATTCTGCAAAAGCAGTGAGATGTGTCGTTTTAGTGAAGATAGTATTAACTGCCGCACATTCATTACTTACAGTACTACCGTATTGACAATATTACTGTTTACAAAATACAGTGGCATGGGCGGTAGTTTGAAGCTTTAGTATTGTGATACTACCATAGTACCGGTATACTGTGCAACCCTACAATGTTGTTAATAGATTTTATTTCTACATAAACGGTCATTTGTTACTAAAAGTACAACTACTCTATGAGTTACATTTTCCCCTGTCAGTCTGTGTTGCTACTGAAGCAAATAAAATTTAGAGGAGATTCCTGCGTGGTCTTCGAAATCACAGTGTAACTCTTTTTTAATTGATTTTTTTATTGTTTTATTTAAAGCTGCAGTATCATACTTTTTTGGTCAATAATTTACAAAAATCAATTATTGAGCAAGTATATAAAAAAAATCAGTGTTCAAAACTGTCTCCTCACCTTACCCCGATTCCCAACAGTAAGCTTAAAATAATGATTTATAATTTGAGCTGTCGGGTTGGATTTCGCGGGAAACATCAGTTTGACATCATTCGTCTTTGCGTGGTTACGTCATGTCTGTAAACAGAAAGAAGAAGACCCGGCTACTATATCCTGTGTGTGGGTGCTGACAATGGAGGAGTGTTTGTAGCTTGTTCTTACAACAGTTGTTTAGAATTTAACCATATCATCTAGATGGCTGCTTTTAATCTGGATAGTTCTAAACGGCAATCATCGTTGACATCTGGGGAATCACCTGTTGTCAAAACCAAGAAATCTCCAACTGCAGAGAGCCTGCAGTCAAAAAGGGAAAGCGAAAGAGCCTGTGCTAAAATGAGAATAAATATCAGCATGGCTTTTGAGAGGTGGCAACAACTCCAAGATTTGAAGGGATTGAAGACTGATACACAGATGGCTTTTTTCTGATGAACAGGTAAGACATTTCAATGACTCAGTAGGTTGCTACTGAGCATATCAAGCATACTTGTTTGCTTGATTTAGCTAGGTATCGAGTTTCCTACATTGGATTATTTGTTTGTTTGTTTTGCTATGCTCAGTGTGGTAAATTGCACTAATTTTCTGCTAGCTATGAGAGAGAGCAATTCACCTCTACTCCAAGCCACCACCTCCGTTGTCAAGTATTGGAGCTAATATACAACCCATACGAATACCTCAAACCATCAGATTCATTCGTGCAGAGGAGCAGTGCCGAAACACAACCCACATAAAAAAAAAAAAAACCTCCACAAGTTCAGTATTGCAGCTTTAATTGTGTTTATTTTGTTTTTAATTTAAATTTTACTGTTGTTGCACATACACCCAAGTGTACTCATACAGTACGAGACATTTTTCTGAAAAGTTTTAGGTGCAATGAAGACATTTGACAAATAAAGGATGCTGTGTAAAATGTAAATAAAAAACAATGCAATTATTTGCAAATCTCATAAACCCATATGTTATTCACAATAGAGCATAGAAAACATATCAAATGTTTAAACTGAGAAAATGTACCATTTTAAGAAAAAAATATGGTAATTCTGAATTTGATGGCCGCAACAAGTCTCAAAAAAAGTTGGGACGGGGCAACAAAAGGTTGGAAAAGTAAGTGTTACTAAAAAAGAAACAACTGGAGGAACATTTTGCAACTAATTAGGTTAACTGGCAACAGGTCAGTAACATGCTTGGGTATAAAAAGAGAATCTTAGAGAGGCAGAGACTCTCAGAAGTAAAGATGGGCAGAGGTTCACCAATCTGCGAAAAGCTGCATCTACAAATTGTGGAACAATTTCAGAATTAATGTTCCTCAACGTAAAATTGCAAAGACTTTGAATATCTCATTATCTGCAATACATAATGTCATCAAAAGATTCAGAGAATCCGGAGAAATCTCTGGGTGCAAGAGACAAGGGTGAAAATCAATATTGCATTCCCGTGATCTTCGGGGGTCCATGTTCATTTGTTTTGGTTTCACAATTGAAAAATAAAATACAAATGACAACGCGTTCATTATTTTTTTGTTTTAATAATGAAAATTAAATTACTAATTAACTATGTTTAAAACAAATTTTTGCTCAAAAATGCAAAATATTTTAAATATGCCTCATTTATACTTTTTTCCCGTCTTATTTTTTGAGTTTGAGTTATTTCGTTTTGTGGCATGCTCGCATAACCCGAGTGTACAGGTGCATCTCAATAAATTAGAATGTCGTGGAAAAGTTCATTTATTTCAGTAATTCAACTCAAATTGTGAAACTCGTGTATTAAATAAATTCAATGTACACAGACTGAAGTAGTTTAAGTCTTTCTTTGGTTCTTTTAATTGTGATGATTTTGACTCACATTTAACAAAAACCCACCAATTCATTATCTCAATAAATTAGAATACTTCATAAGACCAATAAAAAAAACATTTTTAGGGAATTGTTGGCCTTCTGGAAAGTATGTTCGTTCATTTACTGTACATGTACTCAATACTTGGTAGGGGCTCCTTTTGCTTTAATTACTGCCTCAATTCGGCGTGGCATGGAGGTGATCAGTTTGTGGCACGGTGGTATGGAAGCCCAGGTTTCTTTGACAGTGGCCTTCAGCTCATCTGCATTTTTTGGTCTCTTGTTTCTCATTTTCCTCTTGACAATACCCCATAGATTCTCTATGGGGTTCAGGTGTGGTGAGTTTGCTGGCCAGTCAAGCACACCAACACCATGGTCATTTAACCAACTTTTGGTGCTTTTGGCAGTGTGGGCAGGTGCCAAATCCTGCTGGAAAATGAAATCAGTATCTTCAAAAAGCTGGTCAGCAGAAGGAAGCATGAAGTGCTCCAAAATTTCTTGGTAAACGGGTGCAGTGACTTTGGTTTTCAAAAAACACAATGGACCAGCACCAGCAGACGACATTGCACCCCAAATCATCACAGACTGTGGAAACTTAACACTGAACTTCAAGCAACTTGGGCTATGAGCTTCTCCACCCTTCCTCCAGACTCTAGGACCTTGGTTTCCAAATGAAATACAAAACTTGCTCTCATCTGAAAAGAGGACTTTGGACCACTGGGCAACAGTCCAGTTCTTCTTCTCCTTAGCCCAGGTAAGACGCCTCTGATGTTGTCTGTGGTTCAGGAGTGGCTTAACAAGAGAAATACAACAACTGTAGCCAAATTCATTTCAGGCTGAAAAGCAACAAAATGTGATTATTTTAAAGGGGGGTGATTCTTTTCTATACCCACTGTATATACGGACATAAAACCTTTACCAGCGCGTATTAGAGCTGCATATTTACTCCTGAGAATGTTCTGACGTGGTATCACAGCGCAAGTTGCCTAAGGGACCATCTGGCAATTCCACCCACTGAGTTAAAACGTCGACAGGCCTGGTTCTTGCCAGCTAAAGAAGGTGGGCAGACTGAAGCCACCTCATGAGTCTAGAATGCGCCGTTGCTTTCAGTCAATAAAAACAGACAAATACTGCAATTTTCTGGGGTTATTCTGTGATTGGTCTACAGCCCTTGCTCAAACTTCTCAACACACATCCTGCCTCAGATTGCTTTTAACCAATACACAAATCATAAAAAAAAAGATTAATGTTGTCTGCAATGCATAAGTTCTGATTGAGTGGGCAAGTCAGACGTTTGGGTGGGCTCAGACCACCGCTGCCAATGACTACATGCCCAGAACATTGACGTTGTCCACGCATTAATTACAATGACTTATAACTATTAACATACAGAAGTCATTTAAAAAACACACATTTTACTTTCAAAAGTCTGTAGCAGGCCCACAATGACATGCCTGACCTATTTAAATAATTGAGTACCGTATTTGTATAAAAGGAGGTATTGGCAAAATCTCTCCTATAGTACATCTGTCTGGCCTCTAGGTACCTAATACAACTTTTGGAATGTGAAAAAAAAAAAAAATAGGTAAATTATATCTCTGAAACATTTAGGTGAGGTGCATCTCATTGTGAGCCTGCTACAGCCTTTAGACTGTAAAAATGTGTGTTTTTTAAGTGATGTTTGTATGTTAAAACTTGTCATTTTAATTAATGTGTGGACAATGCTGACATTTTAACTCAGTGCATGGAATTGCCAGATGGTCCCTGAGGCAACTTGTGCTACCACATCATGATACCACATCAGAACATTCTCAGGTGTAAATATGTAGCTATAATATGTGTTGGCACTTCTGAGTAAAAGTTTTGCCTGTACATAATAATTGAATATTATTAAAACTAATGGTGGTATTGATATCTGTGTAAGACTGTCACCTCTATAGAACAAGGATAGGGGAAAGTGAATATCCGATATTTAATGACGGTGAAAAACCGGGCTAATTTTCCTGGTGGACATGTCATCCTCCCTCACTATAACCCTCTTACTACCTTTGAAAAGCACGTAATGAACTTCTCGGAGCGAAGCAACACTGATGGATTCTGCACGTTTTTCAGTTAAATTACACTCGGGTGTAATGCAAGCATGCCACAAAACGAAATGCTCATGCATATGCTCATAAGAACTACTTTCTTAAATAATAGTACGTTCTTTCTTGAAAAACTTTTTTTTAAATTTGCTCTCAGTCATCTCAGACTTCTTTCCCTAAGCAGTATGAGGTTGCACACGTACAACCCATTTGTCATACATTGCTATGGGAAAAGGCACAAAAGAGGCAGGTAGTTGTTGGCCTGTTGATGGATATAAAATAATACATTAGCAGTTAAAATACATTAAGCGTAATTGGATCTAACAAAAGGTTTTGCATATCTGAAACAGGAATTTTACAGGAATTGTACACACGAGGACAGTGTCCCCCTACACAGTGAAGAGAATGGTGATGGAGGGGGGAGTTTAGTTAGCAGTGTAATAAAGTATTCCTTCCTGAAAGCATCTCAAAGAATTCAGTGACTGAACTTCAACAATTGTCATTAGAACTACAATTGGCATAATGTATTTTTCTCAGATGAGACCAAATTGAAACTTTGTGGTCATGCACACAAATAGCATGTTTGGTGAAAAGGGGGGACTGCATATAAGGTAAAACAGTGGATACCCACTGTAAAACATAGTGGTGGATTGTTGATGCTTTGGGGCTGTTTCGTCGTTGATGGTTTAGGGGCACCTTTGAAAACGATTGGAATTGTGAATTCTGATTCGTATCAGGATATTTCATCCCAAAACCTAATTACCTCTGCTAGAAGGTTCAGGCTTGGCTTTCAACAAGGTGATGAGCCAAACATACTTTCAAATCATCATAGAAAAAAACAAATCCAGAAATTCAGTGTTTTGCAATGATCATAAACTGAGATGGATTTGAACCATACCAAAAACCTGTGGTCTGAATTGAACATGCACAAACTTAAAAATACAAAGGAGCTTAAATTTTAACACTGCATGGAGTAAACTAACATCCCTCCAACAGTATATCTAACTTTAGACATCCTTTATGTATAACTTTAGACAGTATATCTAACTTTAGACATTATTTTTTGCAAAATAATAATCATAAGAGTGCAGATCATTTTGCAACTACTATTTTGTAGGAAAGAACACACTACTTAAAATATTTTTTGTTTTAAAAAAATATGTTTAAATAAAAACAATCAAATTTTCCTATATCAATGGTTAAGACATTGGGCTACTGATCGGAAGGTCGTGAGTTCAAACCCTAGCACCACCAAGCTTCCACTGTTGGGCCCTTGTGCAAGGCCCTTAACCCTCAACTGCTCAGATGTATAAATGAAATAAAATGTAAGTCGCCCTGGATAAGGCCATCTGCCAAATGCCATAAATGTAAATGTAGCGTTGGTACTTCACAGCTCCAGGGTTTGGGGATTGAGATTAAGCTCGGGTTATTGTATGTGTGGAGTTTCACCTTCTCCCCATGTCCATGTTTAGTACCACTCAAAATACAGATAGACTGGCTAAATTTATGGAGCTTAGAAGCTGACAAAATATTTGCATTTTGCTTCTTTTTTTTTTTTAATTATATACGTCACATGAATTTTTTTTCTGTGCTAAATTTACATTTTTGCCAATGTTTTAATGTTTTTCTTTGTTTTGAACTTGGTATAAGTAAGGATTTCCTTTTAAAACATAGAGATAAAAAAATAATAATAAATAATAATAAACAAAAATTTAAAAAATAATAATAATAATAATTAGAACCCTAATTACAAATCTCAAAAATACAGATTTTATGTAAATTGGGTCAAAGGTGAAACATCTGAGATTTCCAGGGAAAATGAGGTGCTTTTAGATTGATCAAACAATTTAAACAAAAAAAATGATGTTCGACTCAGATAGCTAGTTTTCTAAAGTTGCTCATTTGCTCAGTAGATGTTCAGCATAATATAGGGTAACATTCTAGCTAGTTAGGCTATGCTAATGTTAGTTTGCTGGTAAATGTTAGCTACTTAATAAGAGTTTAACTATTAAAAAGAAAGAAATTAATGAAGACAAATGAAGAAACAAGGTGCACACAAAGGAGTATGATGTAATAGAGTGTGCAAAGTGTGCTTTTTAGATAATTAAAATGCATCAGCATTTTATATTTACAGTGGTGATCTGCAAATATTTGGACATTGAAAAAGTTATTGTTATTTTAGCTGTCTACCACAGTATATTGGAATTGAAATATCAATCATGAATATGATTGCAGGAGTTTCAAGATTGCATGAGTGCAGACTTTCAGCATCCCCATACAACAAATCCCCCCCTGCTGCTTTTGTCAGCAGTTACATGATCAATAAATACAAGCGAAACATTTTAGTGGCAGCCATACATGCCCACAGCTATCCTCTTCCAATCATTCTGGTACAAGTTGATCTTTGCCTAATCTGTCCATAGGATGTAATTCCAGAACTCCAGAATGTAATTCCAGAAGCCCAGTCTGGGATTTTTAGATGTTTTGGCAAACTTGAATCTGGTCTTCCTGTTTTTGAGGCTAACCACTGGTTTACGCCTTTGGTAAACCCTCCGGGAGATTGTGGTAAACAATCTCATGATTATTGTCTTTGATTCAGATATGCCTACCTTCCGGAGGGTGTTGTTGATCAGGCCAACAGTTGTGAAGGAGTTTTCTTCACCAGGGAAAGAATTCTTTTGTCATTCACCACAGCTCTTTGGACTTCATATTGAGAGTTAGCAGCAACAGATTCCAAATGCAAATACCACACATGAAATCAACTCTAGACCTTTTATCTGCTTGCTTGTAAGTGAAGTAATGATGGAATAACACACACCTGGCCATGGAACAGCTGAGCAGCCAATAGTCAAATTACTTTTGGCCCCTTCAAAAGGGGGGACCACATATAAAAAGTGCTGGAATTTCTACACCGTTCATCCAATTTGGATATAAATCCAAATTACTTCAGCTCATGTACATGATTTAATTTCAACTCCAATATACTGTGGTAGACAGCTAAAATAACTATAACTTCGTCAATGCCCAAATATTTATGGACCTTCTTTTCTTTAATGGGTAAGCAAAAGAGTTCCTCTTTTGGTAATAGATGTTTTGGCTGTGACAGTCCCTGAAGCAATTACTTCTTTAAAATAAACTACTGGTTAATACTTCTGTTTGATTTTGGGTCTGAAACCAGTAGGTTGGGGGAGACACCCTTGTTTATGTTGTGACCTAGGTAGATGGGTTGTAACATAAAGTGGGGGTTTGACTGTGTCTCATGACTACACTCCTAAATGCAGCCTCACTTGTTTATGGCAGTTTTCACTTTTTGAGTGGAGGTGTAAGTGGGTGTAACTGGGTCATGTAGGTGAGTAGCTTTCTTATATCATCTACATGTAAAAAGTTTCCAAAATGTCATGAAAGTGATTTATTGCAAAATGCCAGTGTATGTAATATAGCAGTACCATTGCAGTGGGGAAAAAAGAGGAAATAAAATCTGTTCTCCTTTCACAGTTGGAGGCCTTGTCTGGAGTTGAAGATGATGGCAGGGAGGTTACAGCAGATGGCACTGGTGCCTCTGCGTTGGGGACATCGGACCCTTAAATCCACACTGCACCACTCAGCATAGATCATAGTTGCAACTTAAAGAGTTGGATTTGGAGGAAAATCAGGAGTATTAGACCCAGTTTCTCAGGGTGAAATCCTTGGAGCCTGAGGCAGTTAAGCTGGGGGTTGTGCCTACCTTTTCTGTTCCTGGTCAAGTCTCCTCCAATGTTAGTCAATTTCGGAATGTTTAGGGACACAGAAGTTGATTCCCATTTTACAGCATTTGAGTGACTTGCTACTGTTTTGAATTGGTCAGTATATTGCTCCAGTGCAAGCTGGAGGAAAAAGTTTAAGAGGCACAGTCCCCTCTGAAACTACTGGAATGACACTGGCCAATTCTCTATTTTATTTATTTATTTATTTTTTGCCGTAGACTGAAGACATTTGGGTTTGAGATCAAACAATGAATATGAGAAGAGAGTTTAGAATTTCAGCTTTTATTTCCTGGTATTTATATGTAGATGTGTTAAACAGCATAGATCATAACACATTTTGTATCAGCCAATGTGTAGGTGAGCAAAAATATTGGAACATGTGACTGACAAATGTTTCTTGTTACCCAGGTGTGTCCTGTTAGATTGATTGTTTAAACAATAAATAGCTCTGAACATCTACTCTTAGTTTTAGCTTTCTGTTTCACCTGTCTATGGGAGAAAAGACAGCCATTTTGAAGCTGAGTAAAGAAAAGAGAAAACTCAAACAGAGGCATTGCACAATTATTGGGCATAGCCAATACAACAATGTCCTGAAAAAGAAAGAAATCATTGGTGTACTAAGCAACAGACACCGAATGGGTAAGCCAAGGAGAACAACAGTTGATGACAGAAACATTCTGAGAGCTGTGAAGAAAAACCCAAAAACAAGAATCAGTGACATCAACAACCTCCACAGGGCAGGGGTGAAGGTATCACAATCCACCATTCAAAGAAGACTTCGAGAACAGAAATATAGAGGTCATACCGCAAGATGCAAACCACTCATCAGCAGTAAGTATCAAAGCCAGATTGGAATTTGCAAAGAAATACAGAGATGTGCCACAAAAGTTCTGGAACCAAGATTAACCTCTATCGAAGTGATGGAGAGGCTAAAGTGGAGAAAGAAAGGATCTGCTCATGATACAAGCTCATCTGTGAAACATGGTGGAGGTAGTGTCATGGCTTGGGCTTGCATGGCTGCTTCTGGAACAGGCTCACTGACCTTTGTGGCTGATGTAACTCATGATTGTAGCAGCAGAATGAATTCAGAAGTTTACAGGAACATTTTGTCTGCCAATGTACAGAGAAATGCATCCAAATTAATTGTGTGGAACTTTATTATGCAGCAAGACAATGATCCAGCACTGCCAACTCAACAAAGGACTTAATCAGGGGAAAAAGTGGAAGGTTTTATAATGGCCAAGCCATCACCAGACCTTAACCCAATTGAGCATGCATTTCACCTCCTGAAGAGAAGACTGAACGGAGAAAGCCCCAAAACAAAACAACAACTGAAAGAGGCTGTGGTAAAAGCCTGGAAAAGCATCACAAATGAAGAAACCAACAATTTGGTGATGTCAATGAGTCACAGGCTTGATGCCGTTATTACAAGCAAGGGATATGCAACCAAATATTAAGTATTATTTACTTTAATTTACTTCAAGACTTATCTGTTCCTAAACTTTTGCTCGCCTAAAAATTGGGTGGTCTTATACAAAGGGCTCTATGTTTTATGTTGTTTAACATATCTAGATGTAAATACCTTGAAGTAAAAGCTGAAATCATAAACTCTCGTTTCGTATCCATCTTTTGATCTCAAACCCAAATGTCTTTGGTGTATAGCACAAACAATGAATTGGCCTTGCCCTTCCAATAGTTTCGGAGGGGACTGTATATGCTGCATTTAAACCAAAGTTTAGGTTGTGACAATGGGCCAAATGTATCAAGTTAGATATGAACAGATTTATTCATAATCATTGTACAAGTGAACAACCCCAATTCTGAAAAAGAAGATAAATGTTTATTCTGAAATTGATGCATACAACACATTCTAAAAAAGGTTGGGACAGGGGCAATTTAGGACTAACAGCGATGTGACAAGTTGAAATAAGTAGGTGATGTGAAACATGTGAGACAATCGTCTAATCATAGTATATAAGGAGCCTCCAAAAAAGAGCTAGTCCTTCAAGAGCAAGGATGGGTCGAGGCTCGCCAATCTGCCAACAGAATAATCCAACACTTTGAGAACAACATTCCCCAAAGACAAATCGGTAGGATTTTGGCCATTTCACATTCAACAGTGCACAATATAATTAAAAGATTCAAGAAATCCTGTCAAATCTTGGTGCGTAAAGGGCAAGGCCAAAAACCACTTCTGAATGCGCGTGATCTCCAATCCCTCAGACATCACTATCTTAAAAACTGTCATGAGTCTGTAATAGATATCCTGACATGGGCTCGGGAATACTTTGGTAAACCTTTGTCAGTTAACACCATTTGCCGCTGTATCCACAGATGCAAGTTAAGGCTTTACTATGCAGAGCAAAAGCCGTACATCAACACTGTCCAGAAGCGCCACCGACTTCTCTGGGCTCGGTCTCATCTGAGATGGACAGTAGCACAGTGGAATCGTGTTTTGTGCTCCTATGAGTCAACATTTCAAATAGTTTTTGGAGAAAACAGCCGTTGTGTTCTCCGGGCCAAAGAGGACCATCCAAGCTGTTATCAGCGTCAGGTCCAAAAGCCAGCATCTGTCATGCTATGGGGGTGTGTTAGTGCCCATGGCATGGGTAACTTGCACATCTGTGAGGGCACCATTAATGCAGAAAGATATGTACACATTTTGGAGCAACATATGCTGCCATCCAGAGCAGGTCAACACCAAACCACATTCTGTTGGGATGGTTGTGTAAGCAGAGAGTGTGAGTGCTAGCATTACACATGGTAAACAGTCGACTCCAACTTTTTTGGAGTGTGTTGCAGTCATCAGGCTTGAAGTGAGTATATGTTTTCAAAAATAAATTACAAACATATCTGTGGAGGCGGGGGCGTGGACGAGCGCCGGTTTGTGAATGGAGGGTGGAGCCAGAGACAGTGAGTGGTAAGGATTGCACACCTGTTGGAAATGAGACTAATGATTATTCTGTGTTGCAGTGAGGGGGAGAAGATACAAGAAGGAGAGACATGCACAGAGAGAGAGAGAGAGAGACCGGCACAGGGCTGTGCGCGCGTGTGTGGTATATATATGCAAGAAAGTAAAGCGCTGAAGCGCGAGAAAAAAAGGAAAATAAAACCCGAGATTGAGTTGAATCAAGCCTGCCTTTGCATTCTTCCTCCTTGCCCTTAAATTGTTACACTGGTGCCAAAACTGGACTGAGAGGAAAATGCCACCATGGAAAACTCACCACTGGCCGAGCTTATCACGTCCCTGGCCAACCTCCACTAGACCCAACACCAGGCCCTCCTATAGCTGCGCCAAGACCAGGACCAGTGAATTAAAGATCTCCTGGATGCCCAGGCGGAGGACCGGCAGGTGCTCCAGGGCCTGGTGCAGCAGGCCGGGATTCCAGCCACCGCCCCAGTGGCTCCCGCGGCAGCCGCTCCTGTAGCTCCGCCCCACATCGTGCTCATCAAGATGGGACCGCAGGATGACCCGGAGGCTTTCTTGGAGCTGTACAAGCACTCCGCGTTGGCGTGGGGCTGGTCCAAAGGGCAGTGTGTGGCCCGCCTGGTCCCGCTCCTGTCTGGCGAGGCTCAGCTCGCAGCCCAACAGCTGCCCATCGCCAGCATGCTGGAATAATCGTACCTAAAATGGGCAATTTTGCAACGTCAGCCGAACCCCAGAAAAGCACAGTCAGCGCTTCCGGTCACTGACCTTCGCCCATTCAAAAATACACGTTTGGTGAAGGTGAGGTGTGTGCACAGGGATGTTCACGAGTACCCAATAATGCCCATCGCCATCAAATTTTGGGGGCAAAAATATATAGTAGAGGCTGCGGTTAGCCCTCACCTAACCAATCAACTAATTTTAGGGACCAATTGGCCGGGGTTCCGAGCATTGGCAAAAGAAATGTTTGTGGATGGGTCCTGCCTTAGGGAAAAATGGTGTGGAATGTGTGCAGCTTTGGTGGGAGAGGCGGTGCCAGGGCCGTTGATGGCAGCTCCACATCAACGAGACAACGAGAACAGAGGGAGTGGCTCTGCCCCCCTCTTAGCAGGGATTCCCTTCTGGGATTTTCCCTTGGAGCAGTCGTGCGACAAGACCCTTAAGCACGCATTCGACCAAGTGTGAGTAATCGATGGACAGCCGATCCAGCCCAATGTTGCACTCTCCCTCCCCTATTTTGCCATTATTAAGGATAGGTTATATCGAGTGATGCAGGACACTCAGACGCAAGAAATGATAACCCAGTTATTGGTTCTGAGGAGCCGTCGGGAATTATTATTCCAGGTGGCTCATTATAATCCCATGGCGGGGCACTTACGGCAGGGGAAAACACTAGATCGACTCTTGGCCTGCTTTTATTGGCCGGGCATTCGCGGTGACGTTCGCAAGTGGTGTGTGGCATGCTGCGAATGTCAGCTGGTGAATCCAATGGCCACCCCAAAAGCGCTGTTGCACTCACTTCCATTAATTGAGGTCCCCTTTGAGCAAATTGGTATGGACCTCGTCAGGCCATTAGACCAATCTGCACATCGCTTTGTGTTAGTGTTAATGGACTACACAACATGATACCCAGAAGCGGTGCCTCTCCACAAAATCTCTGCTAGAAATGTTCTGGTTGCACTCTTCCATGTTATCTCCGAGTCGGGATCCCGAAAGAGATCTGATCAGGGCATGTCATTTATGTCACTCACCCTGCGCGAGCTGTACGAGTTATTGGGTATTAAATTGATTCACACCAGCGTTCATCATCCGCAGATGGATGGGCTGATGGAACGCTTTAATCAAACGCTTAAAAACATGATTCGTAAGTTTGTTCAGGAGGATGAACGAAATTGGGATAAGTGGCTAGACATCATCTGGGAAAATTGGGAGGAGGGGCCTTCAACCAGTAAAAATGAAATTCAGTACATTCTTGACCTGAGAGCAAAACTCCACACATTAAGCCACATAACTCACGAGAATTTGCTGCAGGCTCAAGAACGTCAGTCCCGGCTGTATAACGGGTGCTCGGCTATGAGAATTCATGCCGGGAAATAACGTGCTCATGTTACGACCCACGTCGAGCTCCAAATTACTCGCTAAGTGGCAAGGACCCTTTGAGGTCACACGGCGAGTCGGGGATGTCGCCTATGATTTAAGGCGAACGGATAGCGGTGGGGCACGACAGGTGTACCATCTCAACCTCCTAAAACCATGGAGGGAGATGGTGTCTGTGGCTTTGGCAATGGTCGTTCCCGAGAGGGAGGAGCTAGGACCAGAGGTAAACTTAAAACCGGCGATTCAATCCACGACGATCCCTTATGGAGACCACCTCTCTCCATCCCAAATCACAGATGTTACAAAATTACAGGCGGAGTTTTCCAACGTGTTCTCACCTCTCCCCGGCCATACCAACCTCATAGAGCACAATATTGATACAATATAATATTGAGACAACCCCAGGGGTGGTGGTCTGCAGCCACCACTATCGGCTGCCTGAACACAAAAAAAGGTTGTCCATGACAAACTCAAGGCTATGCTTGACATGGGGGTAATCGAGAAGTCCCACAGTGACTGGAGCAGCCCGGTAGTATTGGTTCCCAAGGCTGATGGGACGGTCTGGTTTTGTGTGGACTTTAGAAAAGTCAACGTGGTGTCTAAATTCGATGCATATCCAATGCCTCACATTGACGAACTGTTCGATCGGTTAGGTGTGGACACTGGATTTAACAAAGGGATATTGGCAGATCCACTTGACGCCAATGTCTCGGGGAAAAAACGGCCTTTTCCACTCTGTTCACTCTGTCCACACGCCTATTTAGATGGCATTATTATATACAGTAATGACTGGCAGCGGCACATGCAGCACTTAAGAACAGTTCTGAAGTTGCTGAGGCGAGCAGGACTCCCAGCAAACCCAAAGAAGTGCACGATTGGACGAGTGGAAGTACGGTATCTGGGTTTCCACTTGGACCATGGGCAGGTGCATCCTCAAATTTATAAGACAGCCGCAATTGCGACCTGCCCAAGACCCAAGACCAAAAAGGAGGTGAGACAGTTTCTGGGGTTGGCTGGCTATTATCGTAGGTTCGTGCCTAATTATTCAGACGTCACCAGCCCACTGACTGATCTCACTGAAAAGGGGGCACCAGATCCGGTCCAGTGGAGCCGTGCCAACAGGAATTTACTAAGGTAAAAGCTGACTGTGTGGCGGACCACTCCTAAATTCTCCTGACTTCTCTCTCCCTTTTATTTTACAGATGGATGCGTCGGACAGGGAGTTGGGGGCCATGCTGTCCCAGGTGGTGGAGGGGGTGGAGCACCCTGTGCTATACATCAGCCGCAAGCTCTTTGTACAGGAGACGAAGTACAGCACGATCGAGAAGGAGTGCCTGGCGATCAAATGGGCAGTCCTCACCCTCTGACACACCCCACTCCAGTAGCTCCACCGCATGAAGGATGCCAATGCGTAGATTCACTCGTTGGTATCTGGCACTCCAGCCCTTTAAGTTCGAGATGATCCACAGACCGGGGACACAGATGGCTGTGGCGGACTTCCTCTCTCTGCAAGGGGGTGGAGGGGGGGTTGGCAGCAGGCCGGATGGCTCCCTGGCCTGAGTTGGGCAGTGGGGGTATGTGGAGGCGGGGGAGTGGATGAGTGCCGGGTTGTGAATGGAGGGCGGAGCCGGAGAAAGCAAGTGGTAAGGATTGCACACCTGTTGGAAATGAGACTAATGATTGTTCTGTGTTGCAGTGAGGGGAAGAACATAAGAAAGAGAGATACGCACGTTGAGAGAGAGAGAGAGAGAGAGATAGAGAGAGAGAGACACTGGCACAGAGCTGCGTGTGTGTGTGTGTGTGTGTGTGTGTGTGTGTGTGTGATGTATATGCAAGAAAGTAAAGCGCCAAAGTGCAAGAAAAAAAAAGGAACATAAAACCCGAGATTGAGTTGGATCAAGCCTGCCTCCGCATTCTTCCTCCTTGCCCAACTTTAAATTGTTACAATATCAAATGTTTAAACTGAGGAAATGTACCATTTTAAGGGAAAAATATGGTAATTTTGAATTTGATGGCAGCAGCACATCTCAAAAAAGTTGGGACAGGGCCATGTTTACCACTGTGTAGCATCCCCTCTTCTTTTAACAACAGTTGCTGGAGTTTTGGGAGAGGAATGTTGTCCCATTCGTGTCTGATACAGGATTCTAGCTGCTCAACAGTCCTGGGTTTCATGATGCACCAAATGTTTTCAATTGGTGAAAGGTCTGGACTGCAGGCAGGCCATCTTAGTACCAGGACTCTTCTACTACAAAGCCATGCTGTTGTAATAGATGCAGTATGTGGTTTAGCATTGTCTTGCTGAAATATGCAAGGCCTTCCCTGAAAAAATACGTTGTATATGTTGCATTGATGGTGCCTTTCCAGATGTGCAAGCTGCCCATTCCATAGGCACTAATGCACCCCCATACCATCAGAAATGCAAGCTTTTGAACTGAGCGCTGAGAACAAGCCAGATGATCCCTCTCCTTTTTAGTCCAGAGGATGCGGCGTCCATGGTTTCCAAAAAGAATTTAAAATTTTGATTCGTCTGACCACAGAACAGTTTTCCACGTTGCCTCAGTCCATTTTAAATGAACTTTGGCCCAGAGAAGACAGCAGAGTTTCTGGATCATGTTCACATATGGCTTCTTCTTTGCATTATAGAGCTTTAACCTGCATTTGTGAATGGCACGGTGAACTGTGTTCACAGACAATGAGTTCTGGAGGTGTTTCTGAGCCCATGCAGTGATTTTTATTAAAGAATCATGCCTGTTTTTAATGCAGTGCCGCCTGAGGGCCCGATGATCACGGGCATGCAATATTAGATTTTCACCCTTGTTCCCTGTGCACAGACATTTCTCCAGATTCTCTGAATCTTTTGATGATATTATGTACTGTACATGATGAGATATTCAAAGTCTTCGCAATTTTACGTTGAGGAACATTATTCTGAAATTGTTCCACAATTTGTAGACACAGTTTTTTGCAGATTGGTGAACCTCTGCCCATCATTACTTCTGAGAGACTCTGCCTCTCTAAGATACTCTTTATATACCTAATCATGTTACTGACATGTTGCCAATTAACCAATTTGCAAAATTGCAAAATGTTCCTCGAAGTAAGTGTTCTTTTTAGTAACACTTACTTTTCCAGCCTTTTGTTGCCCTCGTCCCAACTTTTTTTAAGACGTGTTACAGCCATCAGATTCAAAATTACCATATTTTTTTCTTAAAATGGTACATTTACTCACTTTAAACATTTGATATGTTTTCTATGTTCTATTGCAAATAACATATGGGTTTATGAGATTTGCAAATCATTGCATTCTGTTTTTATTTACATTTTACACAGCATCCCAACTTTTTTGGAATTGGGCTTGTAAAATTCACAATGTAAAACATCAAATAATGTGTTAATAATGTCTTTTCAATATAGTACAGGGTCTATTGAATTTTTGTTTGTTTTTTTGCATTTTCCATACCGTCCCAACTTTTTTGGAATTGGGGTTGTACATTTAAAATCTGATTTGGTCTCTGGGTTTGTCAAAGTACCTGTACGCTCACAGAAACTTATTGAGGCCCAAAAGGCATATTCTTCTCCTTTTCATCACCAGTTTCCTTTTCATCACCAGTTTCACTATTATTCCTAAAAGTGAGATCTCACTTTTTCAACCAAATCCAGACATGCGTATTTGTTGACCTTGAAGTATGCTGCTACTCGGTACCCTGAAAGGGTGCTCTTGTGCACCATTAATGCAAAAGCCATGGTAAAAGCATTGCTAATGTTCTGCTAAAGCAACAAGTGTAGTGCTTATCCTCCAGAGAGTCAAGGTGCTTTGGAACAGTTTCACCAGACATTAAAATCAATGCTGCACACCTACTGTCTTGACAGTGGTCATAAGTGGGATGAAGGTATTCCTTGCCTTTTGTTTGCTATCCATGAAATTGTTCAGAAACCATTTGGGTTAATTCCTGCTGAATTGGTGTTTGGGCACACTGTTGGAGGACCATCCAAGTTGTTCCGGGATAATTTGAGTTCTGAAGAACCTCCAGTAAAATCTAATGTGCAAGATTATGTGAGATCATTTCATGAGCGTTTACACCATGCATGTGAGATATTTGCTGCTTCATTGAAAAGCACTCAGAGTCAGGTGAAATCTCATTTTTGACATCAGCGAAATTTGCAAGCAAGTGACATGGTTTTAGTATTACTTCCTATACCTGGTTCTGCTCTACAGGCTAGATTTTCTGGCCCCTATGTAATTGCATCCAAGCTCAGTAAAACAGACTATGTGGTTAAGACCCCTGACCGTAAATTAAAAACTTGTCTGTGCCATGTTAACATGTTGAAGCCATATGTGGCACATGATCAGGCAAAATCTAAAACTACTCTGCCTAGTGTTCAGTCCCTGACTCCTGTAGCAATAGCAATGCCCCCTTCTGTGTATGGTCCAGGGGACAATGGCTTAATTATATGTGGTTCCCCTGTCCTAGTTCTAACTCTATCTAATTATGCATAGCGCCACTGTCCTAGTTCTAATTTAACGCTGACATTTGTCGTAATAAGCTGGTAATATGTGTGATGACATTGTAAAGTTAATTGAGATCACCAACTCAGACTTTTTTAGTAATTTTTTAGATTTTAGTAATCACCCGCCATTCAAGCAACATGCATATTTCATTAATCCAGCAAAAAGTGCCATGACACAGATGGAAGTTCAGCATGTATAACGCTCTAGCTGTATTTAAAAAATTGCTGAATTGCGTCTTAGCTGGAGTTGCAAGGTTTATTTCACATATGTCAAACACAAGGCCCGTGGGCCGAACTAGGCCCTCTGCACATTTCTATCTGGCCCACGCATTGATATGAGTTTTAAATTGATCTTGGCCAGCTTCCATACCGCCTGTGCCGCACTGACCTACAAGTCCCAGCAAGCCTTGCCAACATGCTGCACACTAAACATCAGGTTACCGCCACCCCTCCTCCTCTCTCCCACACACACGCACAAGACAGTTGATCCAACGCACTGTCTGGAAGTCAAAATTAGTAACCGACTTAACAGCAGCATTCTCTCTATTATCAAAAAAAGTACAGTATTAGCTAACTAATATAACATTAACTGCAATGTAACAGCACTCTGAAGGCAAAGTACGATTCAGTCGGAGCTGGACAGTTTTATGCTTTTATCCCAGAAACTATGCCAATCTAGCCACAGGAGGTCACAAGCCAGTGTACTTTTTGTGCCGGTCCCAAGCCCGGATAAATAGAGAGGGTTGTGTCAGGAAGGGCATCCGACGTAAAACTTTTGCCAAATTCAATATGCAAATCACTAAAATGACTTCCATACCGGATCGGTCGGGGCCCGGGTTAACAACGACCGCCATCGGTGCCGTTGACCTACAGGGCACTGGTGGAAATTGGGCTACTGTTGGTCAAAGAAGGAGAGGAGGAAGGTGTGTTAGAGGAGGAAGGCGTGTCCGTAGGCAGAGAGAGAAGAGGAAAGGCAGGAGTTTAGGACTGAAAGTAGGAACTTTGAATGTTGGTACGATGACAGATAAAGGCAGAGAGCTGGTAGATATGATGCAGAGGAGGAAAGTCGACATTCTGTGTGTCCAGGAGACCAGGGGGAAAGGGAGCAAGGCTAGAAGCATTGGAGCAGGGGGGTGGAAGCATTTATCATGGGGTGGACAGGAAGAGAAATGGAGTAGGAATGATCCTGAAGGAGGAGCTTGTGAAGAATGTTCTGGAGGTAAAGAGAGTGTCAGATAGGTTGATGAATCTGAAGCTGGAAATTGAAGGTGTGATGTTGAATGTTGTTAGTGCTTATGCTCCACAAGTAGGTTGTGAGCAAGAGGAGAAAGACAGATTCTGGAGCGAGCTTGAGGAAGTGATGCAGAGTGTTCCCAGAGGTGAGAGAGTGGTGATAGGGGCAGACTTTAACGGACATGTTGGTGAAGGGAATAGTGGGGATGAGGAAGTGATGGGCAGGTTTGGTCTTCAGGTAAGGAGCCCAGAAGGACAGAGGTTGGTAGACTTTGCTAAAAGTATGGAGATGGCTGTGGTGAACACGTACTTTCAGAAGAGGCAGGAACACAGGGTGACATATAAGAGTGGTGGCAGGAGCACACAGATGGACTATATCTTATGTAGACACTGTAATCTGATGGAGATTAGCGATTGCAAAGTAGTGGTAGGAGAGAGTGTAGCTAGACAGCATAGGATGGTGGTGTGTAAGATGACTCTGGTGGTGAGGAAGATGAAGAGAGCAAAGGCAGAGCAGAAGACAAAGTGGTGGAAGTTGGAAAAGGAAGAGTGCTGTGTGGTTTTCAGGGAGGAGTTGAGACAGGCTTTAGGTGGTCAGGAGGTGCTTCCAGATGACTGGACTACTACAGCCAAAGTGATCAGGGAGACAGGTAGGAAGGTACTAGGTGTGTCATCTGGAAGGAGGAAAGAAGACAAGGAGACTTGGTGGTGGAATGAGGAAGTTCAGGAGAGTATCCAGAGGAAGAGGTTAGCTAGGAAGAAGTGGAACAGTGAGAGGACGGAGGAAAGTAGACAGGAATATAGGGAGATGCAGCATGAGGTTAAGATAGAGGTGGCAAAGGCTAAACAGAAAGCTTATGAGGACATGTATGCAAGGTTAGATAGTAAGGAAGGTGAGAGGGATTTGTATCGGTTGGCGAGGCAGAGGGATAGAGATGGTAAGGATGTGCAGCAGGTTAGAGTGATTAAAGATAGTGATGGAAATGTGTTGACAGGTGACAGGAGAGTGAGGGAAAGATGGAAGGAGTACTTTGAGGAACTGATGAATGAGGAAAATGACAGAGAGAGAAGAGTAGTAGAGGCAAATATTGTTGAGCAGGAAGTAGAAAGGATTAGCAAGGGTGATGTTAGGAGAGCTTTGAAGAGGATGCAGAGAGGAAAGGCGGTTGGTCCTGATGACATACCAGTGGAGGTATGGAAGTGTCTAGGAGAGATGGCAGTAGAGTTTTTAATTAGGTTGTTCAACGAGGTCTTAGAGAGTGAGAGGATGCCTGAGGAATGGAGGAGAAGTGTTTTGGTGCCGATTTTTAAGAACAAGGGAGATGTGCAGAGTTGTGGAAACTACAGAGGTATTAAGCTGATGAGCCATACAATGAAGTTGTGGGAAAGAGTAGTGGAAGCAAGGCTAAGGGGAGAAGTGAGCATTTGTGAGCAGCAGTATGGTTTCATGCCAAGAAAGAGCACTACAGATGCAATATTTGCTTTGAGAATGTTGATGGAGAAGTACAGAGAGGGTCAGAAAGAGCTGCATTGTGTCTTTGTAGATTTAGAGAAAGCGTATGACAGGGTGCCAAGAGAGGAGCTGTGGTATTGTATGAGGAGGTCTGGTGTGGCAGAGAAGTATGTTAGAGTGGTGCAGGATATGTATGAGAGCAGTAGGACAGTGGTAAGGTGTGGGGTAGGTGTGACAGAGGAGTTCACGGTGAAGGTGGGACTGCATCAAGGATCGGCTCTGAGCCCCTTCTTGTTTGCGGTGGTGATGGACAGGCTGACAGATGAGGTCAGACAGGAAACTCCATGGACTATGATGTTTGCGGATGACATTGTGATCTGTAGTGAGAGCAGGGAGCAGGTGGAGGAAACTCTAGAGAGGTGGAGGTTTGCTCTGGAGAGAAGAGTAATGAAGATTAGTCGCAGCAAGACAGAATACATGTGTGTGAATGAGAGGGATCCAAGTGGAACAGTGAGGTTACAGGGAGAAGAGATAAAGAAGGTGCAGGATTTTAAGTACTTAGGCTCAACAGTCCAGAGCAACGGGGAGTGTGGAAAAGAGGTGAAGAAGCGTGTGCAGGCAGGTTGGAATGGGTGGAGAAAAGTGTCAGGTCTGTTGTGTGATAAAAGAGTACCAGCAAGAATGAAAGGAAAGGTGTACAGGATCGTAGTGAGACCAGCGATGTTGTATGGTTTGGAGACAGTTGCACTGAGTAAAAGACAGGAGGAAGAGTTAGAGGTAGCAGAGCTAAAGATGTTGAGGTTCTCTTTGGGAGTGACGAGGATGGATAGAATCAGGAATGAGTACATAAGAGGGACAGCACATGTGAGATGTTTTGGAGACAAAGTTAGAGAGGCCAGGTTGAGATGGTTTGGACATGTTCAGAGGAGGGAGAGTGAATATATCGGTAAAAGGATGCTGAGGTTAGAGCTGCCAGGCAGGAGGCCGAGAGGAAGACCAAAGAGGAGGTTTATGGATGTAGTGAAGGAGGACATGAAGGTAGTCGGTCTGAGAGAAGAGGATGCAGGGGATAGGGCTAGATGGAGGCAGATGATTCGCTGTGGCGACCCCTGAAGGGAACAGCCGAAAGGAAAAGAAGAAGAGGATTAGCATTTTTTGTCTGGTGAATTGTTTTTGACAAACTAAAAAAAAACAGCATTATGCATAGCTAGTTCATTTACCTAGAGGTAAGCTTCACGGTCGTGGTCTTCAACAGGAGTAAGTCCTACACACACTGCTGGCTTGGTTTGTCAAAAACATTTCACCAGACAACAAATGTGTGGTCTGACCATTTGAGAAGTTATAGCCCCATGTTTTTGGCGTTTGCCACCAGTGGTTTTCAAGCAGTCAGATTCTTTGAAATGCTGGCTACAGACATAAACAGAAAAGCTTAAAAGCCTAAAATGTCAACCCTCATCCTGCCAAATGGCACAAAGCCATTTCTTTCTTGCAAGGACATTGGTGTGAAAAGAGTGAAAGCTCAAGTATGGATGTTTGTTTGAATTGCAATGTTTGCACGCTGTATTTGCTGTCATTACTCACTGGACAGTTTGAAACAATACAAACACTACTGCTGCATTCAGATAGTGGTCTTAACTCTGATTCCTGACCTTTGGCCAGAAAAAAACAAACAAAATGTCCCTGCAACTCAAAATTCCTATTTGGGAACTCGGGGTGGCTCCTCCAAGTTCTGTACCATTAAATAAATTGTGCTGTATACAAGTATTTGCTTTAGCTCAATCAACATACAGACACATTCAGTTGTTAAAACTATAACATTGACTATACAGATCACTGTTTTGAGCTGTTTTGCTAAGACGAACATGTAAGCATCCTTTTTTCCCCCATTTTGTAGCTTGAATGCAATTGGAGGTCCAGTTACTAAAGGAGACCTCAGGGAGATAAATATTGAGGCAGATAAGAAGTTACTGTGAAAGAGGACTTTTTAAAGTCTTGTTTTATTATAAATATTATCCTATTGCTATAAAAATAGATAGTAACAAATTTAGAAACTAAAATCAACTCCAAGGAGGGCCCCTATTAGTCAGGTTCACTGTTACCTGTGGTCCAATGCCCCTGCCTGTAATGTAGTTAGTGATAATGAAGCTGAAATATTTTTTAAAATAAATTAATTAAATCAAATCATGGCTCATATGTGTACATGGTGCCCTGCAATGGAATGGTGTCCCATCTGGGGTAAAATATTCCTGGCTTGTGCCCAGTCTTACCAGGCACAAGTCTTACTTAGTCAAGATCTAAGATGGCGGCGCGGTAGCACGCTTCGGCCACTTCAGGTCCACTAATATGGTGCATGTTATGTGTAGCTTACACCAATTGGTGTGCGGAAGCGTCTCAGCATCTGTGCTAGACTAAAGGTTACCCTAGCCGTCCGTCTCTACCATCCATTCTCCTCTCCAATGTTTGCTCTCTTGACAATAAACTGGACTTACCAAACTGGACTTACCCAGCATGAAATCAGTGACTGCTGTGTTTTCATTTTTATGAAGACATGACTCAAAGACAGCATTCCGGATGCAGCCATTCAGCCAGCTGGGCTAACTGCATATCGCACCGACAGGATAGTAGCACTGTCCAGTACGACTCGCAGCGGTGGTCTGTGTGTTCACATATATAACGAATGGTGCAGGAATGCCATTGTGGTTTCAAGCACTGGTTCTAAAACAAGTGAGAACCTGGTCTGAGGGAGCCATCTCAGCACTTCAGGACTGTTTTGAGCACACAGACTGGAACATGTTCAGAGGGGCTGCTACATACCACAACAACACAGACTTAGAGGAATACACAGCACTAGTGATTGGCTACATCAGCAAGTGCATAGATGATGCAACTTCCTTCAAAACCATCAACACACGTGCAAACCAGAAACCATGGATGACTGCTGAAGTGCACTCGCTGTTGAAAACCTTAGACACTGCCTTCAGGTCTGATGATAAGGCAGCCCTCCGCACCGCAATGGCCAAACTCAGGAGGGCACACTATCAAAGAGGCAAAGCCTGACTACACAGAAAGAATCCACAGTCACTTCATAAACACCAAGGACACAAGACATATGTGGCAAGGCATTCAGGCCATCACAGACTACAAAGCTATACCACCTGTCTTAGATGACACCTCACTCCCAGATGCACTGAACGATTTCTATGCATGCTTCGAAGCACAGAACATGCCAGCGAGAAAGACCACCCCAACTCCCAATGACCAAGTACTTTTTCTGTCTGCAGTAGACATCAGGAAAACTCTGTTCATAGTTTTCCCATGGAAAGCTGCAGGTCCTGACAACATATCTAGCCGGGTGCTCAGGGAATGTGCCGATCAGCTTGCAGATGTCCTCACAGACATCTTCAACATTTCCCTAAGCTAAGCAGTGTGACCACCATCATCCCTGTGCTGAAGAAATCATCTGTGTCCTGACTGAATGACTACCAGCCTGTTGCACTCACACCTATTATTATGAAGTGCTTCGAGTGACTAGTCATGAAACACATAAAGAGCAGTCTTCCCACTACACTGGAACCATTTCAGTATGCCTACCATCCCAACCACTCAACAGAGAATGCCATATCTGCTACCATCCATATGTCTCTGACCCATCTAGACAAAAACTATGCAAGAATGCTGTTCATACTGTAGACTTCAGTTCAGCATTCAACACTGATAAAACTGAGCCTGCTGGGTTTAAACACCTCCCTCTGAAACTGGATCCTGGACTTTCTGACTGGGACTTTCTGGACTTAAGTCATGATAGTCAGGAGTGGGCCATAGTCAAATTCCTCACCCATGACTTTACGACATTTGGCAACAGTCTGATTATAATATTCCCAGCTCCTTGGAATACTGAGGAGATCAAGTTCAAGTGGCTTTATTGTCATTTCAACCATATATAGCTGGTACAGTACGAGGTGAAATGAAACAACGTTCCTCCAGGACCACTGTGCTAAATAAAACAACACAGAGCTATATAAGATGACACAGAACTAAATAAGACTACAAAGACATAAACAGCACTACATAAAGTGCATGTGTGCAAAAGTGTAAACAGCACAAGACAGTACAACAATTAATAAATGGCAGGAGGGTGAAGAGTTTGTGTGAGAGGTTTGTGGGGTCATCCAAAATGCTGGTGGCTTTGTGGATGCAGCGTGTGGTGTAAATGTCTGTGATGGAGGGAGGAGAGACCCCGATTATCTTCTCAGCTGTCCTCACTATCCTATACATGTATTTACTTTAGATTAGACAATTAACATACAAACATATTAGCTTGTTAAAATTATAACAATGACTATACAGTTTAAGGAGGACAATATACATCACTCATCACATTTAGCTGGTTAACTTGTTTCTAACAAAAGATGAACATGGAGGCATCCATGGTATTTAACTCTTTGTAGCTCAAATACACGGAGGTCAAAAATGGCGTAATTTTGAGCTTTTATTTCCTGATCCTGATGTAAGTCGAATGTAGCATTACCAACCTTATTAGACAGCAAATTCCAGTGAGATCATTCTTCCTGTTTCAATAAAGCCAGCTAGGTTCCTCAAAAGAGACATGAGTTCCCCATTCTTCTTTTTTAAATGTGGAACTTCACAGAAGACAACTCAGAAAATGTTTTGTGACTTTTGTTCCAAAGCAGGCAGAGAAAATGGATTTCATTACCGGAACGAACCATTTCAAGAAAGAGACCGTGAGAAAACAGGGCGATGGTCAAAAGCATAAAGAAGCTTGTGACTGTGTAATCACAGAGAGCTCCACAAAAAACACCGTTAGTACAAGCAGTGTCTCATGCATGTGAACTACATGATGAGATC
Organism: Cranoglanis bouderius; assembly: GCA_023630585.1. NCBI lineage: Eukaryota > Metazoa > Chordata > Actinopteri > Siluriformes > Cranoglanididae > Cranoglanis > Cranoglanis bouderius. Next base: position 576,703 of record CM042562.1, read on the forward strand.
AAATGGAAAGAGCTAAGAATAAAATTCAACACCGCCTATATGATTGCATGTGAAGTAGTTCCCACTTTAAATGAACTTGGATGAAAATGCTGATGCTGTAAAAGGTGTCCAGACATACACACATGACAGGATGACTGAAAGTAAGTGTTTTAAAATTTTCAAATGTAAGTTAATTCTTATGTGGCACTTAAAAAATCATTTGGCACCTGTTTTTTTTGCTGGCTCCTTAATAAATTTGTTTGTCTGGAGCCCTGCTTTTGACATGATTATAGTTCTGGTTCTCTCTTGCCAGTTGTGACTCACATGAGCAACAAATTTGTTTATTTTATTAAAACAAATCCAAACAGTGAACATTTTTTAAGCTCTAAAATAAGCTATAAATAAAAGGATTTTAGATCATATTGCTTTTCTCTTGACTTTATTTACATATGTGACCTTGAAGTAATCCAAAAGTAATCATATTACATTACTTTCATATTGTGATACTTGGATTACGTTACTGATTACATTTTGTATGAAGTAATTTGTAACTGTAACAGATTACATTTTAAAAGTAATCCTCCCAACCCTGTTCAAGACCATTGTTACCCTCCCCAGGAGTGGTCAACCAACAAGAACAAGATGTGTAATAGTCCACGAGGTTCACAAAGGAACCCAGGGTAACTTCTAAGCAACTAAAGGCCTCTCTCACATTGCTAATGTTAATGTTCATGAGTCCACCAGCAGGAGAGCACTGAACAACAATGGTGTGCATGGCAGGGTTGCAAGGTGTGATGAGGCATGTTGGTGAAGGCTCTCTGCACAAGAATGATGGCTCAGCTGAAATAGCACATCAGTGCAAGGATGTTTATTTACAGTGTCCATGATATACAAATAGTCCCAAAAGTGTGCAAAAATATTTACAAAAAAAAAAAAGAAGGAATATCTACAAATATATACAGTACTGTGCAAAAGTTTTAGGCACCCTATTTTTTTTTTAAGTACAAACTTTGCTATAGATTTTTTGTTTTATGACTTCTACATGTCAGTACAAAACCATTTTAGATTCCCAAACATTAGTTTTCACAACAAAATTAAATGTTACAGAAAAATGTTTGTATGTCATTAAAGAAAACAGCATATTACATAAGAGACCACTTTTCAGACAAAAAAACACAATGAAGGCTGCTGGGTTTTGCCACAAAAATAAGAAGCAAGTGCGACAGTCAAAGTTTCCAGAACTATGGCTGGTTCTGCAAGATGCTCAATAAAACTTACCAGCTAATTTCTTTATAAAACTGCACAAATTGTACCAGAGACTACTATTTTTATTTTATTTTTTTTGTCACACCAGATATTGACTTTGTTTCATTTACTACTGTTTACTGCTCTTTACGTTATTTTTTTAACGTAGAAACATATAATTTAATTATTTTTAAGGCATCTTTGCTTTACAGCATCCAACTAGCACAACTCTTGTCTCCACTGAACTCCCAACTATGATTGTAGACAAGAGCCTCACTTGTCTGAGGCTCTGCCCAGTTGGGACATACCAACTGGTAAGAATCAAGTAAGTATTAGCACAGCATCCTTCTACAAAAAAGTAAGTATACATCATCATATACATATACATTTATATAAATATAAGAACTGTATGACAGACATTCACATCATCCCTCCAGATATATGTGGATTCCCACAAATTAACAAAAGGATTCCCCTTTTCTTCCCCCAGACACACATGGTAAATGGTCTGCACTTATATGTCCCTTTTAACCTTAACGGTTCTACAAAGCACTTTACATTGTTTCTCATTCACCCATTCAGAGCTGCCATGTGGGCCGGGAATCAAACCCTACGATTAGTGGACAACCCGCTGTACCACCTGAGCCACGGCTGCCCAAACAATAAAAACTTAGGACAGTCCAGCCACCAGGGAAATCGCGCAGGCGCAGCGCGGGAAAACCTCAGATTTAAGGACTCGCGAACCGCTGCCTGCATTTAGCCCCTCGCACTTGCCGTACCCTTGGAGGACAGAACCCGGAAGACACAACATGACGGACAATCCACAACACAAAGACGAAGACTAACAAATGTGCAGATAAGTAATAAAGTTGTTACAGTGGGTATAGAAAAGAATCATCCCCCTTTAAAATAATCACATTTTGTTGCTTTTCGGCCTGAAATGAAGACGGACACAGTTTTTGTTTTATCCAGCTGCATTTACTCAGTGCAACTTATAACATCCAAGTGAAAGATATAACACCAACATGTCAGAAAAAAGTTTTTAAAAAATGAATAAAAATACAGAATCACTGAGTTGGAAAAAGGATCACCCCACTCCTAAAAATGACTTGTAAAATCAATAAGGTGTAGCTAATCACCTTCTCAATGGCACACAAATGCATTTGACTTTCAACTGTGATCAGCTGTGGTCATTTTGATTAGCTCAGTATGAAAAGAACTTCCCTGGAACATTTTTCAGTCCTTGTTAGTGCAACTGAAGCAAGCAATCAACTACAGGTGGCAAGGCACTGTCAAAAGATCTCCAGGATAAAGTTGTGGACAGGCACAAATCAGGAGATGGATACAAAAAAAATTCAAAGGTTTTATCTATGCCTAGAAGCACAGTGAAGTCTATTATTAAGAAGTAGAAGGTGTTTGGTATAACACAGAACACAGACCCTCCCTGGACCAGGACGTCGCTCCAAACTGGATGAAAGAGCCAGGAAGAAACTGGTCAGAGAGGCTACCAAGAGGCCTACAGCAACTCTGAAGCAGTTGTAGGAATTTATGACAAAGAGTGGTCATTGTGTGCATGTGACAACAATATCACAAATTCTCCACAAAAGTGGCTTGTATGGGAGGGATGCAAGAAAAAAGCCACCATGACTGAGCTTTGCCAAAATGCACCTTGAAGATTCCGAGGCCACATGGAAAAAGGTGTTATGGTCAGATGAATTATTTGGCCTCAACACCAAACAATATGTCTGGAGGAAATCCAATAGAGCTCACCATCCAAATAACACCATTCCTACAGTAAAGCATGGAGGTGGTAATATCCTGTTATGGGGGAGTTTCTCAGGAGCCGGGACTGGAGCAATTGTCAGGATAGAAGGAAATTGGATGGGGCAAAATACTGTCAAATTCTTGAGGAAAATCTGCTGCCCTCTGCCAGAAAGTTGCCAATGAGAAGAAGATTTACCTTCCAACATGACAATGACCCAAAGCACACAGCAAAATTGACCACACACTGGTTGAAGGAGAAAAAGGTGAATGTCCTTGCATGGCCTAGTCAAAGCTCATACTTCTCTGAATCTATCATTCAATTCAGTTCAATTTTATTTGTATAGCGCTTTTAAAAATGGTCATTGTCCCAAAGTAGCTTTACAGAAATATACAGGATATAGATTTTAAATGTACGAATTTATCCCCAATGAGCAAGCCAGAGGCGACAGTGGCAAGGAAAAACTCCCTGAGACGATATGAGGAAGAAACCTTGAGAGGAACCAGACTCAAAAGGGAACCCATCCTCATCTGGGAGACACCGGATAGTGCAATTATAAATAAATAAATCCCTTCTATAAATGTGCTAATACTACATGGTCAAATAGCAGTTGTGTAACCTGGAAAATTCATTACAGTTTTTACATGATGACTGTTTTGTTGAACTTCTCCACTGTTCACTGATGGAGACTTGAGTGCAAAACTGTTTGTGGCAATTGTAGTCGTAGCCATAATAGCATAACTGTTCATATGAATTGAGGTCCAAAGCCATCTTTATGGTTTTTAAGTGGTACCATCCTCAGTAATCTCAATGATCTTTAGGCTGCACTGTGTGGGGCCATCCTCAGCAGCAGCGTGTGACTTCCAATTGATGAGAACTCCAACCAGAAGTAGGGCATCAGGATGGATCAGGAAGGGGTCGGGATCACTGGCATCTCAGGAGTATCATGTGTAGCTCGACAGAAAGAGAGAGAGAGAGAGATTATTAGGTATGCTTATTGTCCTGTAGTGAACGTGTGAAAGTGGGAGGGTGACAGCATCCACAACACACTATGCCTGTGAGACCTCTAGATCTGCTCCTTTACCTAAGAAAAACACTATTCACAAAAAGCTTGACTAAACAAATATGTTTTCAGCCTGGACTTAAATACTGAGACTGTGTCTGAGTCCCGAACACTAATTGAAAGGCTGTTCCATAACGGTGGGGCTTTGTAAGAGAAAGCCCTTTCCCCCAGCTGTAGCCTTCACTATTTGAGGTACCGACAAATAGCCTGCACCTTTTGATCAAAGTAGGCGTGGTGGATCATAAAAGACCAAAATTTCGCTTAGGTACTGTGGCATGTGACTGTTTAGAGCTTCATGGGCCAACAGTAGTATTTTATAATCAATGCGAAATTTCACTGGGAGCCAATGCAGTGTGGATAAGACGGGGTGATGAGGTCATATATTCTGGTTCAAGTGAGGACTCTTGCAGCTGCATTCTGGACTAACTGGAGTTTGTTTATGCTCCTACTGGAACATTCAGAGGGTAAGGCATTACAATAATCCAACCTAGAGCATGAACTTATTTTTCTGCATCCTGTAGTGACATTATGTTTCTTATCTTAGAAATATTTCTGAAGTGAAAGAAGGCTATCCTAGTAATATTATCTACATGGGCGTCAAATGAAAGACCGGAGTCAATAATTACACCAAGATCTTTTACTGCTGCACATGATGAAACAGAAAGGCCATCCAGAGTTACTATGGAATCAGAAAACTTACTTCTAGCTGCATGTGGTCCTAGTACAAGTACTTCTGTCTTGTCAGAATTAAGTAAGAGGAAGTTTTACTTTCAAATTGTGTATCAGTCAAATAAGAGCTGAGCCAGAAGAGGGCTGTTCCCTTAATGTCGACAATGTTTTCTAGTCTATTAAGGAGAATAGTATGATCAACTGTATCAAAAGCTGCACTAAGGTCAAGCAACACAAGCATGGAGACACAACCCTGATCAGAGGCCAGTAGTAGGTCATTTACCACTTTAACCAATGCTGTCTCTGTGCTATGATGAGGCCTAAATCCTAACTGATACATTTTATGAATGTTATTCCTATGTAGGTATGAGCATAGTTGCTGTGCTACAACCTTTTCTAAGATCTTGGAGATAAAGTGGAGATTTGATATTGGCCTATAGCTGGACAATTGACAGGAGTCGAGGTCAGGTTTTCTAATCAGGGATTTGATAACTGCTAGTTTAAATGATTTAGGTACATAGCCAGTGCTAAGGGAAGAATTGATTATTTTTAGAAGGGGTTTGATTTACATCTAGAATAATCTGTTTGAAGAAACATGTAGGTAAGGGATCTAGTATACAAGTTGATGATTTTGATGAAATAAGTTTGGTCTCTCTAAGGGGAGTAAAGCACTCTAATCGTTGATCTGATATTGCTATATTATTATCTACAGGGTTAGTTAGAAGACTGTCTGGTTTTAAAATAATAGTCTGAATTTTTTGTCTAATATTTTCAATTTTGCCAATGAAAAAATTCATGAAATCATCTCTGCTATATAATGATTGTGTGCATGTTTCTGTGGCGGTTTTATTCCTAGTTAATTTTGCTATAGTATTAAATAAGAATCTAGGATTATTTTTGTTGTCTTTAATTAAGGTAGAGAGATAGACTGATCTAGTGTTAGCTCTCCCACTCTGTGGGTGTGGGTCTCATCTCGCTACGCTGCTAAAGAGAGCAGCGCCCTTCCGCATTCCACGGACCGCATTCCAGCGTTTTGTTTACCTTTGCCTTGTGCTTTGTGTTTTCCTATTCACGTTATGTCTCCGCCTCCTGTGTTTCCCCATGTGTTTTTGTTTTTGTGTTGCGTCATGTCTCTGCCTCGTTTCCTCATTGGTTTGCCTTTTAATTTGTGATCATGAATTTCAGGTGTTATTGATTTTGCATTTGTGTGTGTGTGTGTGTGTGTGTATAAAAACCCCAGTCTGTGTCCGCTTCAGCGCAGAGGATTAGTTTAAAGTAGTTTAAAGTAAGAATTCTGGTTCCAATGTCCGTAGCTCCGTATTCATGGTTCCCAGACCACTTCCTTGTCGCGTATGTTTTTCCTGTCTTTTGGAATACTGCATTTGTGGATTGCTGCCTTTTTTGTTAATAAACGTATCTGCATTAACTGACGTCTCCCCAGCGAATGCATCCTGACTCCCTCTTCCGTCCTACACCTGTTTACGTAACAGAATACTCTGCCAAAAATGGATGCAGCGGGGAAATCTTGGGCCGGCCACACCGAATTTTTCGTGCCTCCCTTCAGTTCAGTGTCCTTTGAACAATGGGCTTTTATTATTATCCCGGAGGCATATGATGGTTTCTCTATGTGGCCTCAATGTTTTTTATGGAAGGGCCAAATGTATTTTCTTAGTGTAAAGAATCCCTTGCCCACCGAAGAACAGTGGTTGAGGTTCCTCCTGTCCCGCCTTGTCGGTTCTGCCTGTCAGTGGGCAGAGCTTCACCTTGCCAGTGGGTCCACCAGGATCTCTTTGGTTTCCGGCTTTGTGGATCTACTGGTTCAGGTATTTGGCAGCCCAGAATTCATGCCCGACCTCAGGACCTTCTTGGGGAAGGACCGTCTGGGCCATTGGTCCAGCCAGTCATTCGTGGAATATTATGAGAGGAAGCAGGCAAATGTGGCGGCCTGCACCTCTCAGCCCCGGACTTAGGAATGCGCAACCGAGGGCTGCACCCGACCAGCCATTCTCCAGTGCCTCACCTGCAGGAAACAGGGAGGAAGGAGCAGCTACTTCTGCTCACAAACCTGTTTTAAGGGCAGCTGGTGGGTGAACAAATGGCTCCACAGGCGGGCAACCCCAGAGCTCCAGCCAGAGGCCCAGCAAGAGGTCTCCACAGCGGAGCTGCCCCTGCAGGTTAACATGGTGAGCTCCAGCCCCGAGCTCCAGCCAGAGGCCCAGCAGGAGGTCCCCACAGCGCAGCTGCCCCTGCAGGTTAACGTGGCGACCTCCAGCCCCGAGCTCCAGCCGGAGGCCCAGCAGGAGGTCTCCACAGCGGAGCTGCCCCGGGAGTTTAACATGGCGACGTCCAGTCCCGAGCTCCAGCCGGAGGCCCAGCAGGAGGTCTCCACAGCGGAGCTGCCCCTGGAGGTTAATGTGGCGACCTCCAGCCCTGAGCTCCTGCCAGAGGCCCAGCAGGAGGTCTCCACAGCGGAGCTGCCCCTGGAGGTTAATGTGGCGAGCTCCAGCCAGAGGCCCAGCAGGAGGTCTCCAAAGCAGAGCTGCCCCTGGAGGTTAATGTGGCGAGCTCCAGCTGGAGGCCCAGCAGGAGGTCTCCACAGCGGAGCTGCCCCTGGAGGTTAACGAGGCGACCTCCAGCCCCGAGCTCCAGCCGGAGACCCAGCAGGAGGTTTTTCCAGTGGAGCTGCTCTTGGAGGTTCACGGGGAGACCTCCACTCCTGTCCAGTTCCTGTCAGAGACTCAAGTGGGGTGCTCTGTTCCAGCCCAGTTCCTGTCGGAGACCCAGTTGGGTGCTCCGTTCCAGTCCAGTTCCTGTTGGAGACCCAAGTGGCGTGCTCCGTTCCAGTCCAGTTCCTGTCAGAGACCCAAGTGGGGTGCTCCATTCCAGCTCAGTTCCTGTCGGAGATCCAAGTGGGGTGCACCACTCCAGCCATGTTCTCGTCAGAGGTTCAAGAAGAAACCTCCTCTCCTGTCCTGCTTATACCAGAGGTCCACGAGGAGACCTCTGCCCAAGCCATGTTCTTGTCAGAGGTTCAAGAAGAAACCTCCTCTCCTGTCCTGCTTATATCAGAGGTCCACGGGATGACCTCCTCCGAAGCCAAGTTCATGTCAGAGGTCCACAGGGTGACCTCCTCTGAAGCCAAGTCCATGTCAGAGGTCCACGGGATGACCTCCTCCGAAGCCAAGTTCATGTCAGAGGTCCACCGGATGACCTCCTTACCAGGTCCAAGTCTATGTCCAAGTCCAGACCTAGGTTTCTGTCCTGACCCATACCTTAGCCCATGCCTCAGTTCAGACCTAGACTCACATCCAGAATCTAGTCCAGTTCTCAGTCCAGGTCCCAGTCCTGTTTCCAGCTCTGTCTCCTCCTCTGTCTCCAGTCAGGTTTCGAATTTCATTTCTAGTTCTGTTGCCAGTTCTGTTCCCAGTCAAGTTTTAGATTTTGTTGATGGTTCTGTTTCTGGCCAGGTTTCCAGTTCTATACACGATCCTGTTCCCTGTCCTGTTCCCTCCACCTTTGTCTCAACCTATGTTTCCTGTCCGGTTTCTAGTTACATTACTAGCTCAGTTTCCAGTCCAGTTTCAGATTTTGTTTCAAGCTTTGTCTCCACCTCTGTCTCCACCTCTATCTCCTGTCCGGTTTCTAGTTACATTACTAGCTCAGTTTCCAATCCAGTTTTTGATTTGTCTCCAGCCCTGTCTCCAGCCTGGTCTCCAACCCGGTCTCCACTTCAATTTCCATCTGTGCTTCCACTTCAATTTCCAGCTCTGGTTCCAATTTAATTTTAAACTCTGGTTCCAATTTAATTTCCAGCTCTGCTCCCAATTTAGCTTTGAGTCAGGTTTTCAGTTCTGTTCCGGGTCAGATTTTTGATTTTGTTGACAATTCAAGTTCTAGTTCAGTTTCCAGTCCAGTTCTCTATCCAGTTCTCTATCCAGTTCTCTGTCCTATCCTCTGTCCTATCCTCTGTCCAGTTTTCTGTCCTGTCCTCTGTCCAATTCCCCAGTCAGTTTCCCAATCTGTTTCTAAGTCTGTCTCGAAGTCTGTTTCCAAGTCTGTCTCCCAATCTGTTTCCAAGTCTGTCTCCCAATCTGTTTCCAAGTCTGTCTCTGATCCAGGTGCCAAATCTGACTCCAGTCGTGGTTCCAGGCCAAGCTTCAAGCTAGGCACCAAGCCAAGCTTCAAGTCACGCACCAGGTCAAGCACAGCTACAAGCTCCAAGTCACGCACCAGGTCAAGCACAGCTACAAACTCCAAGTCAAGCACCATGTCAAGCACAGCTACAAGCTCCAAGTCAAGCACCAGGTCAAGCATCACTCCAAGCTCCAAGTCAAGCACCAGGTCAAGCATCAATCCAAGCTCCAAACCAAGTTCTCGACCAAGTTCTCAGGGACAATGCGACATGTTCTACTCTGGCTTCGGGACATTGAACTTCGCCAGCCTCGGGTCCTGGGGGGCAGATGTTCTAATCCTGCCCAGGGGCCCGGGTCCTCCAGAACAGGCAAAACTTTTGGCGCTTCGGGAGACGCGCCTTTGGGGGGGCTCTGTTAGCTCTCCCACTCGCGGCTCCGCGACGGAGCAGCATATCTCGCTATGCTGCTAAACAGAGCAGCGCCCTTCCGCATTCCACGGAGCGCATTCCAGCGCCATTCACAAAGACTCACGTTTTGTTTACCTTTGCCATGTGCTTTGTGTTTTCGTATTCACGTCATGTCTCCGCCTCCTGTGTTTCCCCATGTGCTTTTGTTTTTGTGTTGCATCATGCCTCTGCCTCGTTTCCTCATTGGTTTGCCTTTTAATTTGTAATCATGAGTTTCAGGTGTCATTGATTTTGTATTTGTGTGTGTGTGTGTGTATAAAAACCCCAGTCTGTGTCCGCTTCAGCGTGGAGTATTAGTTTAAAGTAGTTTAAAGTATGAATTCTGGTTCCGATGTCCGTAGCTCCGTATTCGTGGTTCCCAGACCACTTCCTTGTCGGATATGTTTTTCCTGTCTTTTGGAATACTGCATTTGTAGATTGCTGCCTTTTTTGTTAATAAACGTATCTGCATTAACTGACGTCTCCCCAGTGCATGCATCCTGACTCCCTCTTCCGTCCTACACCTGTTTACATAACATCTAGCAGCACTAAGAGATTTCCTATAGATCAGGAGGTTCTCCTTCCATGCTGTTTGAAATACTACCAATTTGGTTTGACGCCATTTACATTCTAATTGTCGAGTGGTCTGTTTTAAGGTACGTGTGTGATCATTATAACAGCGTTATATCATCCCTCTATCTGTCTCTAACTGTATCTATCATCTCTCTAACTGTACCTATCATCCCTTTAAATAAATAAATACATAAATATTTATAATATATGTAATATATTGACCTCTTTGTTCTTTTCAGAGGTGGACAGTAACAAACTAAATTTACTTGAGTACATTACACTTTTTGACTATCTGTACTTTACTTGAGTATTATTTTTCTGGAAACTTGTGACTTTAACTTCACTACATTTGAAAGACAAATATAGTACTTTTCACATTCACATATACATTAATGGACACTGTGAGAACATGGTCCTAAAAACAATGCAACGTTAATTTTGTACATGGTTTGTATATATTATTTTATTCACTTCACAACTTCACTTAATACTTAATACTTAAGTATCAGAAGTAAATTTCCTTTTTCATGTCAACACATTGTTTTATTATTGTTGCATTGTTGTATGTAATGCTTACAATAGCTTATGCCTCTGAAACAACCTACTGAATACACTGACTAGCTTGGAGTATCTGTGGAATAAAGAGCTTTTAGAATGTTACAAAGCATGTAGAAATGATAACTGCTCTCTCTGTGGCTCAGCGGCAGCACCAACACAGATTTGAATGTTCTGGTGTGATTTTTGTCAAAGGTTTAATAGACAGACGAATCGTTATCATTTAGGAAAGAGATTGTGTGGGTGTTCGAATCAAGATTGCGATCTTTTTCTGATTAATCGTGCAGCTCTAAACATAAGTATTTAGTAATTGTGCAAGGTAACAAAAACCTAAAAAAAGTTACAAGATATTAACTTATTTAACTGTTAAACTCATTTACATTACAGAAAAATTAGTCCACGCGTTCATCACCTCTAGGTTGGATTATTGTAATATCTTACTGTCTGGATGTTCCAGTAGGAGCATAAACAAACTCCAGTTTGTCCAGAATGCAGCTGCAAGAGTCCTTACTAGAACTAGAAGATATGCCCACATCACCCCTATCTTATCAACACTGCATTGGCTCCCAGTGAAATTTCGCATTGATTATAAAATACTACTGTGGAGGCGGGGGCGTGGTCGAGCACCGGTTTGTGAATGGAGGATGGAGCCGGAGAAAGCGAGTGGTAAGGTTTACACACCTGTAGGAAATTGAGACTAGCGAGTGTTCTGTGTTGCAGTGAGGAGAAAAGGAGGAGAGAGACATGCCTTGAGAGAGACAGAGAGACGCCGACACAGAGCCACATGTGTGCGTGTGTGTGTGTGTGTGTGTGTGTGTGTGTATATATATATGGGGAAATAAAAGAAAAACCCAAAGACCGAGAAAAAAGGAAGAAATAAACGGGTTCGAGATTAATTAAGCCTGTCTCCTTTCTGGTTCCTCCGTACCCGATCTTTAAAGTTCGTTACAACTACTATTGACTTATAAAGCGCTAAATGGCTTCTCGCCACAGTACCTAAGTCAACTTTTGGTCTTTTATGATCCGCCACGCCTACTTCGATCAAAAGGTGCAGGCTATCTGTCGGTACCTCGAATAGTGAAGGTTACAGAAGGGGGAAGAGCTTTCTCTTACAAAGCCCCACAGTTATGGAACAGCCTTCCAATTAGTGTTCGGGACTCAGACACAGTCTCAGTGTTTAAGTCCAGGCTGAAAACATATTTGTTTAATCAAGCCTTTTGTGAATAGTTTTTTTCCTTAGGTAAAGGAGCAGATCTAGAGGTCTCATGGGCATAGTGTGTTGTGGTGAACTGAGATGTCTGGATGCTGTCACCCCCCCACCTTCAGGCGTCCACCAAGGTTTGTTGGTGGTGGGGTGGCTGGCCGCCTTGTCCTCATGTCTATGTTACCTTCTGGCTCTCCCTTTTAGTTATGCTGTCATAGCTAGTCTTTCCGGAGTACCTGCTTTGCTTTCACTTACGCAAAGTACACTGTCCTTAACCAGTACGGGACAATAAGCATACCTAATAATCTCTCTCTCTCTCTCTCACTCTCTCTCTCTCTCTCACTCTCTCTCTCTCTCTCTCTCTCTCTCTCTCTCTCTCTCTCTCTCTCCCCCCCCCTCCCCTTCTGTCGAGCTTCACATGATAGTCCTGAGATGCCAGTGATCCTGACCCCTTCTGCTCTCTGGACCTGCCCGATCCATCCTGATGCCCTACTTCTGGTTGGAGATCTCGTCAATTGGAAGTCACATGCTGCTGCTGAGGATGGCCCCACATGGTGCAGCCTAAAGATCATTGAGATTACAGTGGTGAAGTTCAACAAAACAGACTTCATATAAAAACTGTAATGAATTTTTCATGGTCTCACAACTGCTATTTGACCATGTTGTACTGGTACATTTATAAAAGAGATTTATTTATTTATAATCGCACTATCCGGTGTTACCCAGATGAGGATGGGTTCCCTTTTGAGTCTGGTTTCTTCCTTATATCATCTCAGAGAGTTTTTCCTTGCCACCGTCGCCGCTGGCTGCTCATTGGGAATAAATGCATAAATTTAAAATCTATGTCCTGAATTTATATACTTCTGTAAAGCTGCTTTGGGACAATGTCCATTGTTAAAAGCGCTATACAAATAAACTGAACTTGAACTTGAACATTTGAATTCACGCTTTTGTGTGCTAACGAACATCATTGTCAAACCTTACCTATATGCATAAGCGATGTATCCACAAGGCTATGGCAACCTGGCGGGCAAATACATAAATCATTTGGCCGACCATACTTCATACTGAAACTTTACCTCTAAAGCACAAACAATTTCAAGCTTTCACAAGAAATTAAAAGTTTACATACCTCAATATGCTTCGGCACACTCTAAAAAGTAATTTAAATTCGGGGGACCTATTAACACAATTTACACTAATTTATTAATTTAATTAAACCTTTTAAGTTGCAAACATTATTTTGATGAGTTGTGTTGACATAATAATGTTGATAATTACATTAACTTGATATTGTGTGTAATTTAACCTGAAATTTCTGCATTAATTGATTTAAAACAGAATTTAAGTTGTACTAACTTAATGAAATTGGCTTGATAATGTAATTTTTCTCCATCTTGAGTTCAGGATTTCAAGTCTCCTCCCCTACCGACTTAACATGCCTGGAAAAATTTAGACAGATAAGACTGTGTTAGAGGACCTGTAGACTGAACAAATACGATACAAAGGACATTTCAAGGTGAGTGTCATTTCATTTACAAATAAATTCTACCAAAGCAATGAATTTGGTATATTGAGCATATTCTCATTTGTGATATGCCCAATAGTGGACTCGTGTAAAAGTTAGGCTACACCTGCTAATACAGTTGATGGACTATGTTGTACTACTACACATAGCTAACGCTAGTCATATTTCGCAGTGTAATTTGAATATACACCCTTTAGTTTAGCATAGCGGAGGGCTTTTCATTTGTGCTGTAGGAAGGAAAAGCATGATTAAATTTCTGCTTATTCGTGTACACATTTTTAAAAATCTTTTGTCATTCACATAGATAGCCTTCTAGCTCCATTGTAGTAAATTTGTGTTGTTGTTTTTTTTCAAGATTTACTGTGTCCTTGAATATTATGTTTAAATACACGACTGCAGTTCAACATAAAAAAGTTAATTGTTTAGCAACATTGTTGTTGAATGAATTCATTTCTTAAAAGGTCCTAAATTACCAAAAACATGGAAAAGCTAAAAACTACTGAAGAAAATCTAGTTGGATCAACTTAATTTTTTTAATGATTGTCAGCTTGTGTTCATAATTATTGTAATTAAGTACATAACACTTAAAAATTCCTATTAAATAATGTGACGACTAGTTGGAACAACTTAATTTTTATGAGTAATCAACTTAAAAACGTGTTTATGATACAAATTTTTAATTAAGTGTTAATTTAAAATACCTTTGACTGTAGAGGAAAAGGTAATTTCTCTGACTCAATGTAATTCGTTGGTTGAACATAATTTCATTAGAAGTTGTCATAACTCAAAAAGATTGATGCAAACTGTTGCGTTATTTTTTTGTTGAGCCTAAACATTTGTTTTAGAGTGCAGCTTGGATGGCGAGTTTTTGAAGGCTGTGATTTGCTTTGTTTTAGGCAAAGCAAACAAAGCACACATTTAAAATGAAAAGAATCTTTGACCTTTTCAGAAAACTGGAACATACTTTTTAATCATGGCCATGGGTGCGCACTGTGCCAAGGAACCGTCTTCCATTTTGCCAGCTGATCAGTGTTCAGAATGCAGGGAAATCATTGAAGTTCACAACACATGACCCTACAAGAGTGATTATTGATAGGCGGTCTGTCACATGCAAAAAAAAAAAATCAATCACAGTTTAGAGAAAAAAAAATCATCTACTGATTTTCAAAGCTGCTACATAGTAATGACTTTCGACTCGAGGACCTTGATAGAAATGTAGTGGAGTGAAAAGTACGATATTTGTCTTTCAAATGTAGTGAAGTTAAAGTCACAAGTTTCCAGAAAAAAAAATACACAAGTAAAGTACAGATACTCAAAAAGTACTCAAGTAAATGTACTTCGTTACTGTCCACCTCTGAAAAGAACAAAGAGGCAAATATATTACACATATTATACATATTATACTTATTTATTTATTTATTTATTTATTTATTTATTTATTTATTTAAAGGGATGATAGGTACAGTTAGAGAGATGATACATACAGTTAGAGACAGATAGAGGGATGAAATTTCATATGCCTTACATATGCCAAAACAGTATCAGATTTATGTGGGCAAAACTGGCATGGGATCATCTTGAAAATGATGCTTATTGATGCTAGCTATCATTAATTCCCACACCCAGAAAATAATGCTATCAGGAGTCAGACAGTAAATCTAAATAAAACAACTTATAGCTGACCAGGCAGAAAGGGCATGAAAAAAGAAAAAGAAAAAAATGTTCTGGTCTTTTTATTTATTTTAAACAGTTAACTGCTCTACACATGCACACTTCATTGTTTACATTTAAACAACACACTGAAATATGTTTTTCATGAAGTCCTTGAAAGAAACCCTTGAATGGGCGATACTTCTACAGCATTTACTGATGTTGTATCTGTTAACATTAGTTAAAGCAATATGAAAAACACACTACTTAACATACTAGTAAGTTAAAAATTGTTCAAGATGAATAAATGCTGTAAAATACATTGCTCATTGCTGGTTGATGTTAGCTAATGCATTAACTAAAGTCGATGCATTAAATAATGTCAACAAATTTGTCAGTGTAAAGTGAGAGGACATTTTAGTGTGCTTGTTAAAAAGCCGGAATAAAGACAAACAGTAAATCGTTGCAGCGGTTATGAAGCAATTAGTAATTAAAGGAGTGAAAAGCTCAAGTATGTTGAAAAGTTATCATCAGTTTATTCTCTGCAGTGGCCTGAGTCTAGTGATAATATTCCTAAAGTGGCATACATTCACACTTTGAATAATAAACAACAGTCTGCCATTGGCAATAATCTGCACACACTGGCAAAGACTGATGTACTGTAAACCAGCCCCCATTATGTCAAGCTCTATGCAGACATATAGAAAGACTGATGTACTACAAATTGCCCTCTCTTGTGATTTATCTATTTTATACTCACATTTACACCATTTTATACATAATCATGAACTCTGGATCTGTTCTATTAGGTTACAAAAATAAAAAATAAAATAAATAAAACAAATAGAACCTTGTTGTACAATTAAGAGTCCTAAATAGTTTAATTTTTTAACAACCACTAAAAAGGTTCTTTGGGGAACTAAAAATGCCTATTCGTCTTTATAGAAACCTTTTTATCCATTTAATTCGTTTCAGTCATGTTTTTGAAAAGGCTTAAATCAGTTCACCTAAAAACAGTTACCTAACTAAACTTTACAGTAACACTGTGAATAATGTTTTAAACAGTAAAATTGAACAACAGAGTCACACGGCCGACAGTATATCAGTAGCAGAAACATTCCAAATTCCAAAACCAATTCCAAAACCGACATGTTGAACCCAAACCTCCAGGTGTGCACACCTTTATCAGTAGCCACCGGCTACGGAAATACATCATTGTTATGCAAGATTTGAAATTAGTCCTGTATGTACCATTTCAAGCTCAGTTAAATGTAAACTTAAAACTTACACAAGTCTTTCTGTGAAATATATGTGTAATAACAAAGGTTACCAGTGTTTGAATATACAGATAGCATTCATCTGTCTAGCTTAAAAGCCACCATTGAAAAAAAATGCGTGGAGTTATAGTAGCCTATTACTTAATAGTAAAAACAAATCTTCGTAACTCTCACAAAAACCTTTATTGTTCTTGAAGAAATATGGAATAAAAACAAGGTTTGCATAGTTCAATTGCATTCATAAAAATAAGAAGAGTGTGGAAAGTAAAAATACAAATATAAACGACCTGCTCTTTCTACTTGTATATACACGGGTCAGAGTGCTGCTCGTCAAAGTTTAGTGCAGCGTGAACATTCACTTTTTACAAGTTCCTTTAAGAGCATCTGCAAGTAAAATACTTGAAAAGTAAATGTGAATCGATGCTTACCAGAATTGTTTTATCTAAATGGCACCATATCTCTTGTTTTGTTTGCGTCCTACCCGCACAAACATGGCGGCCATCTCCCACTACTACAGGTATAAGACCTCTCCCACTGCTGTGCGAGTGAAGATGAAATCACCTGAGAGTGCAACGACGTGCGTTTATAATAAATAAAAGCATATAAAAGAATATGCTGCATTATATCTAAATATATTTGCCACTGTTATAAATATTAGGGCATGTTCTGTCTTATACTATTATTTTTAATTTATGTTTTACCATAGACACTTTGTTTTTGTTTGACAAATTCACAACATTAAACGTGCAGTTAACACATTATCATAAACTGTCAGGGAATTAATTATTGCTGCATCAATGATTGAACCAAGCCGAGTCATTGCCAGAAGTGGCCCAGACTCTAAAGCCAGATCTGGGCTAGTTGGGGTGAACAAGAATCAGCCCAGTGCTTTACTGGCATAACGAAAACACATGTGCCAGCGCGAGCTGCGGGCCACACTCGGCCCCGGATAATACATGCCGATGCCGTGGACACCGTGGGGCGGCCGAGCTTGGCCGATTACTACATGCTATCTAAAAAGAGTAAAAAACAGAAAACGCCCTTGAGTTCACCATCAACACATTTAAATTACCCAGATGACAGTGTATAGAACCCATGTCACACCCCTCTTCATCTCCCTCCACTGGCTTCCTGTAGCTCACGTACAAGCACCTCCACACTCTCCTTGAGGTTTATGTTCCATCGCTTAACAACCACCTCCTGGTAGTGCCTACTCAGTGAGGCACTAGGTCCCTTTCTAGAACCTTCAAACTGACTGTCACTCAGTGAAAGTGACATGTGAAGGCCAATGTATGGTAACCCATACTTGGAATTTGTCCTCTGCATTTAACCCATCCAAGTTAGTGCACACACATTTTTTTGTTCACACATGTAGTTGTGAGTAGCGAACACACACACACACACACACACACACACACACACACACACACACAGCAGTGGGCAGCCATTTTTGCTGCAGCACCCAGGGAGCAGTTGAGGGCCTTGCTCAAGTGCCCAACAGTGGCAGGTTGGCGGTGCTGGGATTTGAACTCATGACCTTCTTATCGGTAGCCCAACTTCTTAACCACTGAGCTACCAGCGGCCCCAGTGGTGGAATGAACTTCCATCCTCAATCCAGACAGCGGAATCTGCCACTATTTTCAAAAAACGGCTAAAGACCCACCTCTTCCGTGAACACTTAACTAACCCCTAACTCCCTCCAATTTTATTAAAAAAAAAAAAAAAAACTGCACTTACACTAGCTCTTACACTTCTACTCTGCGCACTTTGCTTCTCTAGAACTCAATTAAAAGTCTTGTATGGTAGCACTGCTTTTATTGTTCTCTGCTTGATATATCACTTTGCCTGTATTTCCTCATTTGTAAGTTGCTTTGGATAAAAGCATCTGCTAAATGAATAAATGTAAATGTATTCAATTCACCCCCTCATGACCGGAGTCAGGGGCTAAGTTTTTTTTTTTTTTAAATCTCTTTTGTATGTTCTGTGTTCTCATGTTTTGATCATGTTGTTATCTGTATTGTTGAATGTGATGTATGTATAATAAAGTATTATTGGCTAAAATTAATGAGAATGAACGTAGCATCTTCCTCACTAAATGTATACCATGACACAGGATATTCAGATTCGAGTCCACAAAGGAATAACTCAGATGGTTTTAAATGTTTCAGGATTTCATTTCAGTAAAAGAGAACAACGGCATCATGCAGCCTCGAGGTGCTGTAGAAATTTTATACACATCACAGTGTTTTTGTCAACAATGTAATCAACTAATGTTTCAACAATTTTACAAACATCGGTCTGTTCATTTCTTGAAACACTCTTACAAATAAAATAAAATAAAAAAAAACTTGCCGGAAAAAAAATTGAGAACGAAGATTCTCCACACACAGACGCTAGCACGAACTATGCGTTGATCCCGTCTGCATGTCTGACCCACGTTTTTTAAACAATAGCTTCAGGACGCATGCACATAGGTGGGTGTAAACTCATTAACATAGAACACTTCATGAAACACATACACACACACACACACCTGGGAAAGATCAACTCCACACAGACAGAAGCCGATTCCTCTCATTTCAACAGGAATTCTAGGTGATCGAACACACATCGTCCTTCTAGGGGTTTAGGTCTCACGGAACACCCATCGTGTGAGTTTTGCAGCATACGTACTGTATTTTAACAACGGTTCTTTATTTAAACAGCTTCAGCACACACACACACACGCATGTGCGCACGTATACACCTGAGAAAGATCAACTCCCACACAGACAGGAGACAGGAAGGTCGTAAATTACAGGGTGTGCAGAAATGTCGGCATGACACGAGGGATCATAAGTTACACACGGTCATGGGAGTGACATGAGGGTTGTAAATCATACAGGGTCATAAATCATTGACATTTTGACATAAAGTATAGGATATATACTACTGATATTCTATAAAATCCATGTAGATATACATGGTGTAGAACCTCCCATTTATGTCTGCTTGATAGGGCGCATACGTCACAGGCACTATGGTTTTCATGAGTTTGGTTATCAGTTTCTATAGCAGCCCCTGGTTTTAATCCTAAAATATTAGCCAACTTTCTATAAAATGTCAGCGACGTCTTCGGAGGGGCTTTCAGAAACAGCTTTCGGAACCAACCTGGTTCTATAACTAGGTACATGAATTTTGCATGCCATCCAAGCCTGCAAACATTATTGTTTTCCGGCCTTGTTTCTTCTTGTCTAAAATTTTTTCCACTTTAAATGTTTTGTTTTTGTTCACAAATATTTTTTGCAATTCTTCATAAAAAACGCCGCTGATAACTTCGCCGTCATAATCACACAATCTGTAGACAGGTGGGTCGCGTGGGATGCACCCTGTTATAGTGAAAAACTCCTGCATATAGTTTTCCTCATACCCTTTTGTGAACGGCCCTCTTACTTTAGAAATTCTAACAATGTCGCCAACTTTATGTTTAAATTTTGACACCGTGACCCCCACTATTCTTGCCATGTGTAAGTAATTAGACACATGAAACCACCATTGTCACAACCCAGGATGTTATAATTCATCAAACTAATTTTGACATGTTTAAGTAATTAGTTACATGAAACCACCATTCTCACACACACACACACACACACACACACACACACACACACACACACACACACACACACACACACAATTTTATAACCAAGTTTCCCCTATAAAGGCTAACACGCCCATAGTTTGGCATTCTGTAAGATTTCCAAGAGATTTCACAATCCAGCAAAAGGGTTAAATAACCTTTGAGACCATGGACTTCTCAGCAGGTAAGATGTATTTTTAAAATTTTTATATTAACCTATGCGTTATTTTAACTTGTGAAATATCCAGAACGTTTCCAATTTTTCTACTTATTCGGTATTTATGTATTCTTAATTTTAATTCAAATTTTATTACAGAGCAAGACCGAACTATGCTCATCTGATTCTAATGTCTAGGAAATTGTAAGTACGAATGCAAACCTACTAGGTAATTTAAATTTGTCTCTTAGAACTGTGTAGTGAGCTAAAAGGTAACCAGTAAGAGAATATTATATTTGTTTACTGATTCTTTTAGACAGCGACATTGTGATTATTTCTGATGATGAGTGTCCTGAAATGTCCACACAAGGCCGATCGAATCCCAGATCCCTGAATCATAACCAAGCGATCCAAAGACCAGTAGCCGATGTATCACCACAACCCAGAACAATCTTGCAAATTATACGTAAGTCACAGCATAAAAGTATGAATATTTCATACTGTAAAGTCTTTTATTTATCACGCATTTATATTTTGTTTGTTTCATATTTAGAAATAGAGGACTCCCCAACTGTCAGTGATGATGAATCAATCGCATCAGGTGAGATGATATTATGTATATATGCTTTCTATTTCACCATCCGTTCAGTGTAAAAAGCTCTCTCTCACATTTACTTTGATTTTTTGTTCTCTTTTAGATGTGAGTGATACCAGGGAAGTTCTACAGGAGGAGGACGTTCAGGAAAATAACGGTTTAGAGGAGATCAATTCTGAGCATTCGACTATGGCTGAAAAATGTTATTTCTGCTTTGGGATGATTTGAAAAAATTTTAGAGCATGAAAAGATCCAATACTGGATTTTTTTTCAATGTAGAAAAAGGAGTTGTTGTGCTTTTCAAGTTCTCTGTACCGGGCCACATCCATTTTAGCAATGCTACTGCGACCGTAACGTTTGATGAGTGTGACTGGAAAAAGTTCCGTAAATGGTGTAAGGACTTTGACTATATTATTAGAATGGAATTCTAGATGCGGTGCATCTCCGCAAAAATCATATCACATAAGAGCAACAAATTTCTCCAAGAACCAGGTTTCACTGCACTGTATTGCTGTTATTACCGGTGACTGCTCATCTGATAACAAAGAGAACTGTGAAGTGAGGTATGAACGAACCAACTGGCATGATCTACAAAACTACTTTAAACAAATCGATGAATTATTCCAAAAAATGGGGAGAATCAAAGAAACAGCAGAATTAAAAGTAAGACTAGACGATCTCTTCTGAGGTCATCATTTTACTACTCTTTACTCTTTCAAGGCTGAGCAGAAACCCCACCTTCCCCAAGACACCTCCCATATGATATATATATATATATATATATATATATATATATATATATATATATATATATATATATATATATATATATATATATGAGTCTGACTTCATATTGAGTTAAAACGCCTCATGAGAACCAGCAAACAGTATGGCTCATGAATTCAGACCCAGTTTTTACAACTCCTCTGCTACCCTGGATGATGCTGATGCGACCAGTTTGGGTTTTGAAGGTGAAACCCTAGGAAAACGAAATCTAACCTATCTTTCAACAAATGATGAAGCTGACGGGTGCATATCCAACACCATGCTAGCCATCATCCGTGCAGTGATGGGAGAACTGTTGGACCGAATTATTGATCAAGATCTGAAAGACAACTGCCATGGCTGCGCGATTGATCACCCGAGTCAACTCCAACACACGTGCTTGTTCGATCCTGACACATACTATCTGCACATGAACACCTACAGATTGATGAAAAAGCTGCTTAAACTGTGGTTCAAATACACAGTGGCTCAAGGTCTGAAACTGTGCGGAATCAAACATACTCCATCCCTGGAAAAAATTCAAGGTGTCGCTGAAGCCGTCATCTGCGATTGGCGAGATGAGCCTCACATCAAAACTGTTCTGAACGAGGTCAAAGAGAAAACAAAAGAAATTTGCAGTGACCAGGTGTATGAAGATGTCATGGATTACTGGACCTTTCACTCATCTCTGGAGCCCCCTGACCAGCCACATACATGGGAAACTTCAAAGCATGCCACGTCTATTCTGACTGCGAGAAAAACCTGAAGACTGAGTTTACCTCTGCTCTCCAAAAAGTTGTTGAACTGAGAGTCAACGATCAAAGTATTTTTACTAATCATCTTCCTGTTGATATAGAAGTTGTTTATAGATTAGAAATGTTAATGAACATTGTGTGAGATTATACTAAAAATTGGGATTCTTTGTTCGATGTAAATACTGCAAATCCTTTGCACACTTATGTGCAACAAGTTTTATCTGCCATGATTTCTGAACCTTTTGAATGCAAAACTAGTCATGTATTATGCATCTTAACCTATGTAACCGTTGTATGTTTTAAAAGGAAGACGTTGATGTTGCTAAAATCTTTGATTATCTGTTTGAAAATTTAAACCATAAAAATGTAAACCTCACTCACAACATATGAGTTCTGAGATAAAATGCTTAATCTATACCTGCGTTTGATCATTCTTGTCTTGACACTCCAAAATGATTGAACGATTGATGAAGAAAATATATTATACACCATCAGACCCAGGATCATACGGTGGTGTAGAGAGTTTGCAAAGAGCTATTGTTGAGAAAATAGGTAAAAGAGTCAATGACGCTGAAATAAAAAACTGGTTAGCTGAGCAGGATGCGTACAGTCCACATAAACCAGCATCCACAAAGTTTAAAAGAAACAAGGTTTTTGTAAAGAACATTGATGAACAATGGCAAGCTGATTTAGTTGATATGAGCAACGTGTCAGAGAGTAATGACAACATGAAATTTATGATAGCGTGTATAGATATTTTATCCAAATTTGCATGGGTACATGTGTTACGAAACAAGACAGGAACTGAGGTAACTAAAGCATTTGATTCCATTCTAAAGGAAGGTAGAGTCCCCAGAAAACTACAAACTGACCAGGGGAAGGAGTTTTTTAACAAAAACTTTCAAACTTTAATGGAAAAACATAACATTGTTAACTTTGCTACGGGTACGGGACAAAAAGCATCGGTGTGTGAAAGGTTCAACAGAACGTTAAAGACCAGGATGTGGAGATATTTTACAGCTTTTAACACGAGAAAATACACTGACATAGTACAGGATTTGGTTCAAGCGTACAATCACAACTACCATTCCAGCATCAAAATGAAACCTGTCGAGGTCAATGAAGCCAATTCCTTCAGAGTATTCAAAACACTCTACGGACTATTTTAACCTGAATTAAAGAAACTAAAATTCAATTAAAAGTCGGTGATGTTGTTAGAATTTCCCATTTAAAAAGACAGTTTGAAAAAGGCTATGAGCAAAACTTTATGGATGCATACTTTACAATTTCTGAACGGATACCCAGAGATCCCCCGGTGTATAAATTGTAAGACTATGATGGTGAAAAAATTGAGGGAACATTTTATGAACCTGAGTTACAAAAAATCATTATAGGGAAGGACAAGGCATTCAAAATAGAGAAAATCCTGCCTGAAAAAACCCCCAAACCGGAAAAAAGTTTATCTGGTGAAATGGGTGGGGTGGCCCGATAAATTTAACTCCTGGGTTCCGGCCAAAGATGTAGTTAACATAACAAAACATTAATTGTGAACAAAACTGAAATTTATAATCATTAAACCATGGAAGAGTATGGATTCTTCGTGACCCTGCCAAGCAATGCATCGATGGATATTTAGCCTAATAATAAGATTGCACATTATATTACTAAATTCACCAAACCAATCAATTTGAATGGTTTATGGGAAGTCTCGCTCGCAGAGGTCCAATATATCCAGAGTTGGTACTCATTAACCCACAATGATTGTCTATGTCATGTTACTCTGAGGGATGGAAAGAAAACCGTAAACAGTTACTTTCATATCACTCAAGGATATTATAAAAGTATCAAAGAACTGGTTAGTGAAATCAACAAACAAATGAATATGATGAATCTTGGAATGGAGATAACCTACACCCCCAAAAAATAAAACAAAAAAATTTTACATTCAAAGTTATTGGAAACTTAGCATACATGCTAGGTATTAATCCCGGTGGCCTGTTAACGGTCCGAGAACCAGAAGCGCCTAATCCCGCTGATATTCATGCAGGATTTTGCACGATGTATGTATATACAGACATTATTGAGTATCAACGAGTTGGTGACAGCTTTGTACCATTATTGAGATGTGTACACATAACGGGTGAAAACAACAAAGTCGTCACTATTACTTATGATAAGCTGCATTACATACCTCTCACCAAGAACCACATTATTGATATAGTAATCGAAGTCAAATCAGATCAGAATAAGCATATACCTTTTAGTTACGGGAAATTTATAGCTAAACTACACTTCAGACCCGTTAAACATTCATTCCGTCTGTAAAAATGATACACAGGGGCTACGTTAACCCGCAGTCCTCTGTGGATTATTATGTCCACCAGGCTGGAAATAGCCTTCCGGGTTTTCACGGTGCCCCCACCATGTATGGGTTGGGCCTAGGAGGCCTGTTTAAGGGACTTTTTAGAATGGCAGTTCCATTCCTCAAAAGAGGTTTTGCTATTGCAAAACCTCATTTAAAAACAGTGGCTAAAGGTATAGTAAGCGACGTAATAGGCAATATTATGACCAAGACACAAACTCAAGACGGATCGGGTCTTGCATTGATTACACATAAAAAATCTAAAGGACCCCCAGGGCGTTGTCACACGATTCCGAATAAAAGACGCAAGGTTACTAAAATCAAGACCAGTGTGAAAAAGACCAAACAGAGAGGCAACAAGCAGCCTTCCATCTCTCATAAAAGAAAGTAGCTGAACATTTTCTAACATGGCTTTCTTATACAGTCTATCTTCAGAGTGTACTAAGACCGAATTGGATATTTTCACATTACCTTATACCCAAATGACTATCAAAAAGTACACTTACATCAAAATACCTCCACTTTCTGCTCTCACGGACAATGGCCCCCTGGAGTTCTACGTGGCTGGAAACAGTAAGGATTACCTTGACTTGAACAACATTTTTTTACATCTGGCATGTAAAATCGTGAACCCTGATGGATCTAACATAGCTAATGATGCAAAGGTGGGGGTGGTTAACTATCCTACAGCATCACTTTTTTCACAAGTGGATGTCAGACTTTCAAAGGTAGCTTGGTATGGGTATGTGGGCTAGCAGTACATACCCATACCAAGCTACCTTTGAAAGTCTTCTCAACTATGGAAAAGATACCCTGGAATCACAATTTTGCACCGGACTGTTCTACAAAGACACAGCAGGTCATATGGATGTCACAGATCCAGAAGGTCGAAACGAAAGTCTTAAAAAAAGGGCCAGATTCAGTGCTGAAAGCAACACCTTTGACCTGATTGGACACATTCACTCGGATATATTTTTTCAGGATAAACTTTTACTGAATGGTATTGATTTGAGGATTAAAATGGTTCGCAGTAAAGACAAATTTTGCTTGATGAAGGAAGGAAATGCGAATTTTATTCTGAAAATACTCAACGCGTCTCTTTTTGTGAAGAAAGTAACTGTCTTTCCGTCAGTAAAACTCGGTCATGGACAAGCATTATTAAATTCCACAACAAAATATTTAATCGAAAGAGTCTGTATGAAGACCTTCAGTCTAGCTGCAGGGAGTCGTATTTGTTCACAAGAGAATCTTTTCCTCGGACCGTTACCTAAAACCATTATCTTTGGGATGTTAGACAATGATGCCTTCAGTGGAACATACAATAAAAACCCTTTTAATTTTAAACATTACGATGCAGAGTTTATTGCACTCTGCGTAGACGGTACTCAATTTCCTGCAAAACCATTTCAACCTGTTTTTCAGTCCGGTAATGTGGTCTGTGAATTCCATTCTTTAATTTTAGCATCAGGAAAGCATCTGAAGGATCAGGCTTTGGCAATAAACAGAGAAGAGTACCTGAACGGTTATACTTTATTCGCATTCAACCTGAATCCCGACGACGATTGTGGACAACATTTGTCATTAATAAGGTCGGGAAATATGTGTTTGGAACTCAGATTTCGACAAGCACTTCCGAGAACAGTGAATCCAATTGTGTACGCCAGCTTCGACAGTATTCTAGAAATAAACAATCGAAGAAACGTACTCATCGATTACCAGTAACACATGGATACCAGAGAATTAACAGCAGTTATGAGAATTTGTCCTGAAATAGATCAAATATTTCACGGTGTGATGGCCTGTAACGAGTTACCTACGAATACACTGACACAGTTTCCTGCTTTGTTCACTGTAAATACACATAGCAGACATATGCCGGGTGAGCACTGGCTAGCGTTATGTCTTAATGACGAAACTACCGGAGAGTTTTTTGACTCGTACGGAAACCCTCAAGATTATGAACTCTTTCCTCATTCGATTAATTCTTTTTTGACAAAGAACTGTTGTAAAATAAAATATAACCCTGTACAAGTTCAAGATTTTACCTCAGTTTGCTGCGGGCAACACTGTGTGTTTTTTCTGTGTCACAGAGCTAAAGGTTATTCGTTTAACCGTATTATGTCTATGTATAGCAAAAATTTAAATTGAAATGATAATGCGGTTGTGTCTTTTGTTAAAAAAATGTACGCTAGAGTAAATAAAAAGCATTCGTTTACTTGTGTACAATGTGCTAACTCTCTAGATATGTTTCATTTGCATGTGTAGTGGAATATTAAATTAAAATTAGGTATGGCTGAAAATGGTATATTTAGGTTGGCTACTGTCTGTAATAATTCTTTCCATCTTAAAGGCCTCTGATCATCGGACACTTTATGAGGGGCCGTGAGATTCTTAAGCAAATCCAGCATGTGAGATCCTTTGATAGTTTTTCCTTTAAAAATAAATTCGCCACTATCATTCCACGAAGCATCTTCTTAATGATTGATTTTAAAATTTTCTCCATAATTTACACAGCATTTCTTTTATTCCTCGCAGAAACGTTAGCAAGCACCATAACACAACCGTGTTATGCAAATGTAACGTATTTGTTCGACCACCAAAAAGAGCATCTCATGGGTTTAAATGCTCGGGAAAGTCTTGTAGATGTTTTATTATGAGGTTGTCGTTTTTCTTCATTTCATTCCACTCGTGTTCCTACATCACTGTGACCTGCAATTTGTGAGTCTCTTGCAAATTCTTAATTTTTTCCAATGTCTTTTGACGGACATCTCCGAAAGTAGCTTTGGATGAGCTAAGAGGATGTGGGATCATTGAGGGAAAACACTTTTCACATCTGTGATAAAAACAACCAAGAAACTCAAAAGCCTAATAGTCCGTCTTCACAGTAACCATCTACAAAATAGTTATCAAACCTGACTCCACCTTTGTTCAACGCGTGTCGAATGGGTATGTTCTGTGTGGTAGAAATGTATTGCAGCCATTGAATGGAAGGTACTGAGAAAGATTTCTGTCTGCTGATGTAATTATCAAGCGGTGGGATAGCTAAAGTGTTTTTAGGAAGGAACTTGGTTCTAAAGATTTTCATAAAGACAGATGCGATCGTTATGCATTTAAAAGGATCGACCTTTGTACTTTTCAGAATTTCATCTCTGAAAGCTAAACACCCCTTTCTCAAAATGTCCACATCATTCACACAGTATTCGGCCATCTCTTTCTTGAAATCAAAGACTTTGTCAGAAACCGTTTCATACGACTTGAAAATTTTTTCTCTTTCTTGAGGCATCATGCTATCTGCACTGTAGAACTTTGTTCTATGGTGTTCCAGAAATGGTGGAAATAGCCTTTCTTTTGTTCTGAAAATCCCATGGCTTTTGGAATACATTTTAGCCTCATCGGAAGAAACAAGAGACTATCGATAAATGAAACACATGGTGAAATGTGGAATCGATGAAACACAAAATTTTTCCGCAATAATCAAAACGAAACAAGGATAAACACAAAACACCTGAAACTAATAATGAAACATAAAACAGAGAACCAATGAACATACGAGGGCGGAGACATAACGTGAGCCAAAAACAAAGAACCAATCATCAAACGGGAGCAGAGACATGACATAACTAAAACAAAGGAGCACATGGTGGAGTAAACAAAACCAGACTCTAATTAGGGGAATGAGGGGAATGCAGAAATGAGCTACTCGGCAGTTTTCACGAGTCACACAGAGAGGACAACTCCCCCCCCCCCCCAAAAGGCACTTCTCCCGAAGCGCTAAAAGTTCTGTCCACTCTGGCGGACCTGGGCCCCTGGGCAGGATCATAATGTCCGTCCCTCAGGTCCCGAGGCAGGCATAGTCCATAGTTCCGAGGCCAGAGCGTGTCTGGCTGTCCCGTCAGCCGCAGGCATGAGCTGAGCATGTCTGGCCGTCCTGTCGGCCACGGATGAGAACTTGGATGAGAACTTGGACTGGAAACTGGCTTGGTGCTTGGCTTGGTGCTTGGCTTGGTGCTCGGCTTGGCGCTCGGCTTGGAGCTTGGCCTGACACTTGGAGCGGCGCTTGACCTGGATCCCAGACTGGAACCTGGCCTGGAACCTGGACTGGAACCTGGCCTGGAACCTGGCCTGGAACCTGGACTGGAACCCAGACTGGATTATGGACTGGAAACTGGACCGGAACCGGGACTGGCCCCTGGATCAGAACCTGGACTGGAACGCGACTTGGCACCTGGACTGGAAACAGGACTGGAACGTAGACTGGAAACTGGACTGGAAACTAAACTAGAAACTGGACTGGAACCAGGACTGGAAACTAAACTAGAAATTGGACTGGAAACTAGACTGGAAACTAGACTGGAAACTGACTCTGGATATGACTCTGGGTCTGAACTGAGACATGGGCTGGAACATGACTCTGGATATGACTCTGGGCCTGAACTGAGGCATGGGCTGAGGCATGACTCTGGACATGACTCTGGGCATGAACTGAGGCATGGACTGAAGCATGGACTGGGACATAAATCTGGACATGGACTAGGACTATGGCAGGAATCAGGACATGGATTTGGACTTGAACATGGAAAGGGACTAGGGTAGGAACCTGGACCTTGACTAGGACTTTGACATGGACTTGGACTAGAACATGGAAAGGGACTAGGGTAGGAACCTGGACCTGGACCTGGACTAGGACTTGGACATGGACTTGGACTAGGACTAGGACATGGAAAGGAGGTCATCTCATGGACCTCTGGCAGGGACTTGGCTTGGGCGGAGGTCCCCTCGTGGATCTCTGGCAGGAGCGGAGGTTCCCTCGTGGACCTCCGGCAGAAGCAGGACAGAAGCGGAGGTCCCCTCATGGACCTCTGGCAGGAGCAGGACAGGAGTGGAGGGCCCCTTGTGGACCTCCGGCCTGAGCTCCGCTGAGCAGACCTCCTGCTGGGTCTCCGGCTGGAGCTCGGGGCTGGAGGTTACCAAGTTAACCTCCAGAGGGAGCTCCGCTGAGGAGACCTCCTGCTGGGTCTCTGACTGGAGCTCGGGGGTTGGCATGCCACAAAGGGGCCTGTCCGATGCAGCCCTCAGTCACGCATTCCTGGGTCCGGGGCTGAGAGATGCAGGCTGCCACGTTGGCCCACTCCCTCCCATAGTGTTCGAGGAAAGACTGGCTGGGCTGATCGGACAGTTGAACCCTGTTCAAAAAGGCATTGAGGTCAGGCTCAAATTCTGGGCTCCCGTATTCCTGGACCAGGAGATCCACAAAACCCGAAACAATATTTAATTCTGTGTACCCACTGTCGAGGTGAATCTCTGCCCACCAGCGAGCTGAGCCGACTAAACGGGATAGGAGGAACCCCACCCATTGTTCCTCGCTGGGTTTGGGGTCCTCCAAACTAAGGAAGTAACCTTGGGCCTGCAAAAGAAAACACTGAGGATACACAGAGAAACCACTGTAAGCGGCAGGAGGACAAATAAAGGCCCACTAGGGAAAAGAAACTGAATTGAGGGGAGGAACAAAAAATTTGGCGCGGTGTGCCTGAAATTTCCCTGCTGCATCCATTTTTAGGCAGAGTATTCTGTTACGACGGACAAATGGGGGCTGGATGCAATCACTGGGGAAACAGTCACTTTATTAGGGATAAGAAAAATAACGGAACATAGGCAAAAAAGGGGAAATACCGTAACACAAAAGCAGGGTCATAAAAAACAATAATCCACAAGAACAGCGAGGCTGTAATTCACAAAGTGGCAAGGTGATAATCCACAACGTGGTGAGGCATAAATCCACACAAGGCATTAATCCACACAAGGCATTATTCCACAAAAGAACGAGGCAGTAATCCAAACAACAGTGAGGCAAGAGTCCACGGTCCAGGAAATGTGAGGGCAATTCAAAAAACAACGAACATCCATTTCATTCAATCTAAACACAATCTAATACTCCGCCTCGAAGCGGAGAAACATGGGGGATTAAATAATCAAAACGAAACAAGGTTTTGTGTTTACAAAACACCTGAAACTAATAATGAAACATAAAACAGAGAACCAATGAACATATGAGGGCAGAGACATAACATGAGCCAAAAACAAAGAACCAATCAGCAAACGGGGGCAGGGACATGACGTAACCAAAACAAAGGAGCACATGGCGGAGTAAACAAAACCAGAGTCTATGAATGGAATGAGGGGAATGCGGAAATGTGCTACTCAGCAGTTTTCACGAGTCGCGCAGAGAGGACGACTCTAACAGATGGCATGTTTTCCATTTGTGAATCGTCGATTAAGTTAACCAGACAATAATTTAACCTCATAAGATTTTCATTAAGTTGGTATAACAAGCCATTAGGAGAAAATGGTCTATGTTCCTGAGCGAGTTCTGGAGTTTTAAATTGTGTTCAGGAGATAACATCAAATTTTCATTGAGCTGGTTGACAGCGTCGATTAAATCAGGGTTTATTTGTACAGAATGTTCGTCTAGGCTATTCTGTAATCTTAACAGACATTCATTGAGTTCGTAGAACAAATCGTTTTCACTTGCCGATGTATTTGTTACATTTTGACTGGAATTTTGACTGGAATTTTGGGGGGAATTTTGAGTAATGCTCTGGATTATTGGTCTTAAATTTTCATTGAGCTGGTTGAATGCTTTGATTAAATCAGGATTTATTTGTACAGGATGTTCATTTAGGCTATTCTGTAATCTTAACAGACATTCGTTGAGTTCATAGAACAAATCGTATTCACTCGCCAATGTATTTGCTGCATTTTGACTGGAACTCTGACTAGGTCTCTGACTAATGAACTGTTGTGACGGAAATAAATTTTCATTCAGCTGGTTGATCGCATCAGATAAATATGGGTTCAGAGTTGTGTATGGATCACAATGTAACAGACTATTTGAAGAACTCTGGTTTTCACCATAGCTGGAATCATGAGGCGATGCCGGAGTATTTTCAGTTCTACTTTTTTTAGCGTCTGTTATTGAAATGTAATTAGGGCGTTTCTGTGCCATATCTTTCGTAGAATTTTCTTATCAATATTATGTTCGCTGTGACACGTCTATTCAAGGATTCAAGAGTACTATACATTGATGGTACATATTCCCTACCTGGACCATTTTCAATTGTATTATTGAGATGTTCAAAACTTTCCAATAAAGCAGTTTTTCTGTCGAAGAATTCCCCAAACGCGATGTTGAAACCATTATGTAACAATTTAAAGTCGGGCAAGGAGGAGGTGGGAACCGGCTGAACATAAACGTAAAGTTTAATAGTAAATGAAACTGAAACCAAACATAAAAAACACAAACTTAACACAAAATGCATGTGCGTCTCTCTCTCTCTCTCTCTCTCTCTCTCCGGTGCCTCCAGACGCTCCTTTATCTCTCTCTCCCACTGATTAGATAGATCAGTGCCAGGTGTGCGTCCTACTCACAGCCTGGCCACACCATCCTCCTCACCACACTCCTCTGCCACCAGATTCAGGCCTCCGGCCTGACGTACACCCCCTCCCACCCTTTCGGGAGGGCGGTGCTGCCACTCAACCTGCGAACGAGAGGAGAGACAAGGAGGAGGAAGAGGGGAGGGAGAAGAAGCAAGCTGGAGAGTGAGCCAGGGAGAAAGAGAGGAGAGAGAGAGGAAAAACACTCTGGTCCCCAGATACGCTGTCATCCGGTTCTCAGCCAGCTGGGCAGCGATCCCCCACGATGCCGGGCAATGGCACTGGACTTCTGAGCGGCCGGCTGCGGCTCCTCCCCTTTCCAGGCGGACGGCAGCCACATCTCTGCTTCCCCGGTGGAAGTCAGGCTCCTCCCCTTTTGCAGGCGGACGGCAGCCACATCTCTGCTTCCCCAGCAGACAGCAGCGGGTCCTCTATCTCCTGGCGGATGGCAACCACTCCTCGCCTTTCAGGCAGACTGCAGCGGTTCCTCCGCATCCCGGCAGACGGCAGCGACTCCTCCATCCTCCTCGGCAATCGCTCCAGCACCACCGCCTCCTCGGTGTCGTGATCCTCCCACAGCGGCGAGAGCTCTCTGACAGCGCGTCCCTCCTCCTTCCCGGGTTTCGGTGCCAGTGTAACAATTTAAAGTCGGGCAAGGAGGAGGTGGGAACCAGCTGAACATAAACGTAAAGTTTAATAGTAAATGAAACTGAAACCAAACATAAAACACACAAACGGAACACAAAATGCACATGCGTCTCTCTCCCTCTCTCCGGCGCTTCCAGCCGGTCCTTTATCTCTCCCTCTCCCACTGATTAGATAGATCAGTGCCAGGTGTGCATCCTCACAGCCTGGCCATGCCCTCCTCCTCGCCACACATTATTTTCCTGAACGTCCTCCTCCTGTAGAACTTCTCCGGTATCACTCACATCTAAAAGGGAACAAAAAATCAAAGTAAATGTGATAGAGAGCTTTATACACTGAATGGATGGTGAAATAGAAGGCAAATATACATAATATCATCTCACCTGATGCGGTTGATTCATCATCACTGACAGTTGGGGAGTCAGTGAGATATGATACAAACAAAATATAAATGCGTGATAAATAAAAGATTTTACAGTATGAAATATTCATACTTTTATGCTGTGACTTACGTATAGTTTGCAAGATTGTTCTCACTGGAACAACTAGAAGGTGAAATGCAAAACTATGTACGTCATTTAACCCAGATCCACAGAACTTTGTATTCACAGGTGTGTGAGGCCACCCACGGGGAAGACGTAGCAGAACCAAACAATCTGGTGGAACCAGGTGACTACATCCACATTCGAGTCTTCAAGAAGACGCACTGGAAGGAACCGCGCAGGGAAGGCCCATTCAAGGTGGTTCTCGCCACACCCACAGCTGTGAAAGTTGAAGGAAGAGAGCAGTGGTACCACCTGAATCACTGCAGCCGTGCCACTGGCAAAGGGAGAATCCTAGCGAATCCTGCTACAGGCCTAACGTGGGCAGGGATGGCAGCAGTCCCCATCGAAGAACAAACAGGACCAAAACCAAGCACCGATTCAGGCATTAGTGAAGATTACGAACCAGTGGCAGGTCCGTCACAGGGGACATGAGCCAAAGTCAGAAAGAGAGAACACAGGCACACCCGTGCCCAGGTCAGTGACACCACACCAGAGCAACTCACACACTCTCGCCCTGTTGGACAGTTTTCAGCACCCCGAACCAGTACTGCCAGTACACCTAACAGAGACATTGTTGAAACACCCATCACAGAACAGAGCCCATCTGATCAATTTCTGGATGATGAGTGGGAGCATATAGCGCGCCTACTATCTGAGGCAGTAGCTACAGAACTATATCAGCGCCCTATGTCGACTGAACCCCTGGATTTTCAGGAGCTAGAGCGCAGTCCACCATCCCCCCCCCCCCCCCCCAAGCAGTCAAGTAACAAATAAGCAGAATGGCATTTAACTGTCCCACCACCCTGAAATGGTCATGTGTGGTTATTGTACTTATCCCTGCACTAAACGGGTTTATAACCCTAGAACAATCTCACACCCACACTCTCAAGATAAAAGCAGTAAATGTTGCATCTACTGATCTTATACCACAGCCAAATTTTACCAGTCCATTTTTGGTTCGGGCGGTTAAACAGAACAAGCAACCATTAATCTCATCACCGGCCCCTTGTAGACCCCCTAGATCTCCAAGACGGAATATGGTCCTGTATGACACCAGAGATTACAAATGTGGATTAGCCTTGTTAAAATTAGCACATAGGCACAGTTTAATTAGAACAAATGTGAACCATCGTTTTCTGTATCAAATACTATGTTTGCCAACCTCAATTCGTATGGTCATTAGGGTAAACACCGTGCAAATTCTAGGACGACCTATATCCCCCTATTGTTACAGTTCCCAGGGTTCAGTCTCTAGACCCACTTCAATTCCTACTGGACTTGTCTATCTACGCAGGCCATGTTTCCGATGCAATATCAGCACCTGCAGCAATAACAATGGCCTAACTGTGAATAACACAGAAGCAAAACAATTAGTGAAACTACAGGGATACTCTACTCAGCGCATGGCGGCCCACACCAGTAATAATCTATACTTGGACTGGATGTATCACACAGCCCGTTCTGTAACCAATATGTCCTGTCTTGTGTGTCATGACAGAAGCAATCGTCCCCCTGTCATGTTGCCCTTGGGTAACATGCCTGAATGTGAATGTGATCCTTATAATGAAAAATATCTGTGCTCCACTGCCTGTCTATTGGGTGCAGTTTCTGTTAGACTAGGCCCCAAATGGATGTGAAATACTAGTGACAGTTGTACCTACCACGCGATAGACACTTGTGACAACAAAGCTTCCCAGTGAATAGTACCACAGTTAAAGTATTTCCACTATGTATCTGCTCTAATACAGGTTTTAATTTTGTTGGCAACATATCGACACAATGTAATCATTCACTACATGCTGAAGGGCTGTATGTCATCACTCATCGCTCTTGCAATTCTACTACTGACTACTCATGTACTGATACCGGACAGGTTTTCCTGGCTCTACCTGACATGGTGGGGGGCACCCAACCTGTCGCTGACATCTTTTGGTATTGTGGACAAGACATGGTACGCCAAACACTTCTCGAAGACTGGTTAGGGTGTTGTAGTCCAGTCAGGTTGGAAGGGAAAACACGAGTTCTCTCATTTAATCGCTTTGCCAATCCTGCTAGGCCTCGCTCTCACATGGCCTGTGAAGCCTCCTGGACTGACTACGTACAGGACAGTGCCTCCACAAACTATATAAACTGGGCCCCTGATGCTAACATTACTCTTGACTTTGCAGGAAGCCCTAGAAGAATACCAGAACATCACAATGCTATAGAATCAGTGGGAGGAGGATTTGCAGCATTTCTCATGCCTGGGGTCCAGATAACTCGGAACGTTGCATGGATAAACGACATTTGGTATAATCAGCAGCATTTCATCAATTTTTCAGTGGCTGCGCTGGACTTAGTCCGTGAACAATTACACTCCACCTCAATAATGCCTGCTCAGAATCGGTTTATTATTGATCAGATGAGCTGCCCCTGGAGGTTCACGAGGAGACCTCCACTCCTGTCCAGTTCCTGTCCGAGACCCAAGTGGGGTGCTCCGTTCCAGCCCAGTTCCTGTCGCAGACCCAAGTGGGGTGCTCCGTTCCAGCCCAGTTCCTGTCGGAGACCCAAGGGGGGTGCTCCACTCCAGTCCTGTTCCCGTCATAGGTTCAAGTAGAAACCTCCTCTCCTGTCCTGCTTATACTGGAGGTCCACGAGGAGACCTCTGCCCATGCCATGTTCCTGCCAGAGGTTCAAGAAGAAACCTCCACTCCTGTCCAGTTCCTGTCGGAGACCCAAGTGGGGTGCTCTGTTCCAGCCCGGTTCCTGTCGGAGACCCGAGTGGGGTGCTCCATTCCAGCCCAGTTCCTGTAGGAGACCCAAGTGGGGTACGCCACTCCACCCCAGTTCCTGTCGGAGACCCAAGCGGGGTGCTCCGTTCCAGCCCAGTTCCTGTCGGAGACCCAAGGGGGGTGCTCCACTCCAGTCCTGTTCCCGTCATAGGTTCAAGTAGAAACCTCCTCTCCTGTCCTGCTTATACTGGAGGTCCACGAGGAGACCTCTGCCCATGCCATGTTCCTGCCAGAGGTTCAAGAAGAAACCTCCACTCCTGTCCAGTTCCTGTCGGAGACCCAAGTGGGGTGCTCTGTTCCAGCCCGGTTCCTGTCGGAGACCCGAGTGGGGTGCTCCATTCCAGCCCAGTTCCTGTAGGAGACCCAAGTGGGGTACGCCACTCCACCCCAGTTCCTGTCGGAGACCCAAGCGGGGTGCTCCGTTCCAGCCCAGTTCCTGTCAGAGACCCAAGGGGGGTGCTCCACTCCAGTCCTGTTCCCGTCATAGGTTCAAGAAGAAACCTCCTCTCCTGTCCTGCTTATACTGGAGGTCCACGAGGAGACCTCCACCCACGCCATGTTCCTGCCAGAGGTTCAAGAAGAAACCTCCACTCCTATCCTCCTGCTCATGTCAGAGGTCCATGGGCTGACCTCTTCTCAAGCCAAGTCTATGTCAGAGGTCCACGGGATGACCTCTTCCCTAGCCCAGTCCATGTCAGAGGTCCACGGGATGACCTCTTCCCAAGCCCAGTCCATGTCTGAGGTCCACGGGAGGACCTCCTTTCCAAGTTCTAGCCCATGTTTTAGCGCAAAATTAAGTCCTAGTCCATGTCCAAGTCCATGTCCAGGTTCCAACCCTGTTCCTGATTTAGTTGCCAGCTCTGTTTTTGATTTAATTTCTAGTACTGTTTTTGCATTAATTCTCAGTTCGGTTGCTGAGTTAGTTTCCATCTCCGTTTCCAGCTCCGTTTCCAGCTCCGTTTCCAACCCCGTTTCCAGTTCAGCACACGATTCTGTCACCTCCTCTGTCTCCTCCTCTATCTCTAGTTACCTTCCTAGCTCAGCTTCCAGTCCAGTTTCCGATCTTATCTCCAACCCTGTCTCCAGCCCAGTCTCCAGCCCTGTCTCCAGCCCTGTCTCTAATTGAATTTCCAGCTCTGTTTCCATCTCTGTTTCCAATCAGATTTTGATTTTGTTTATGGTTCTGGATCTAACCTAGTTCTCTGTCCAGGTCTCTGTCCAGTTCTCTGTCCAGTCTCGAAGCCTGTCTCCCAATCTGTTTCCAAGTCTGTCTCAAAACCTGTCTCCCGATCTGTTTCCAAGTCTGTCTCTGATCCAGGTGCCAAATCTGACTCCAGTCCTGGTTCCAGGCCAAGCTTCAAGCTAGGCACCAAGTCAAGCTTCAAGGCAAGCTCCAAGCCTAGCACCAAGTCAAGCTCCAAGTCAAGCACCAGGTCAAGCATCAGTCCAAGCTCCAAGTCAAGCACCAGGTCAAGCATCACTCCAAGTTCTCGACCAAGTTCTCGACCAGGGCCGAAGGGACAACCCGACACACTCTGCTTTGGTTTCGGGACACTGGACATCGCCAGCCTCAGGTCCTGGGGGGCAGAGTTTAGGATCCTTCCCAGGGGCCCAGGTCTGCCAAAGTGGCTAGAACTTGCAGCGCTTCGGGAGCCGTGCCTTGGGGGGGGGGGCTCTGTTAGGTTCCCTCTCTCTCGCTACAAAGCTAGCGGAGGCTAGCAGAGCAGCGTACTTCCACATTCCACTGAGCGCATTCCAGTGCTATTCATAAAAAGCTCTGGACTGTTTCATTAATGAACTCATGTTCGTTTTCTTTGCCATGTGCTTCTGTTTTCTTTCACGTCATGTCTCCGCCTCCTGTGTTTTTCCATGTGCTTATGTTTTGGTTTGTGTCATGTCTCCGCCTCCTTATTCTTATCGGTTCTTGTTCATTCATTGTCATTATGAGTTTCAGGTGTTTCTTATTTGTGTGTGTTTAAAAACCCCAATCTGTTTCCGCTTCCTTGTGGAGTATTAGATAGAATAGTTTAGAATTGTTTCAAGCTCATTGTTCGTAGTTCTTAATTCGATATCTGTAGATCATTGTTCATGGTTCCCAAACCACCTCCTTGCCTCGCGTGTTTTGTTCCATTTGTTTTGTTTTCGTTTTTCAAGTGTTTTTCCATTTTTGCATTCCAACATGTGGATTACTTCATTTGTGATGGATTACCTCCTTTTGGATTACTGCATGGATTATGGTTTGTTGTTTTTTTTTGTGTTCCTGTATTTTTGCATAACACATTCCTAATAAACTGACGTTTCCCCTGCGCATGCATCCTGACTCCCCTTCCTCCAGTTTACCTAACAACAGCACAGTGAAATTCTTTTCTTCGCATATCCCAGCTTGTTAGGAAGTTGGGGTCAGAGCACAGGGTCAGCCATGGTACAGCACCCCTGGAGCAGATAGGGTTAAGGGCCCAACAGTGGCAACTTGGCGGTGCTGGGGCTTGAACCCCGAACTTCTGAGCAGTAACCCAGAGCCTTAACTGTTGAAAAAAGAGGGGGTCTGAATACTTTCTGAATGCACTATATACAATATAAAGGCACTATGTTACAAACAGCATAAACTAACAATACTGTTTTTGAACAATTTAGGAGTTCATGTTGTATTGTGTTACATACAGATTTGTTCCAGTGTGATTAGGATATTATGTAACTATTCAATTCAATTCATTTAAGTTTTATTTGTATAGCACTTTTAACAATGGACATTGTCCCAAAGCAGCTTTACAGAAATATATAAATTCAGGATCTAGATTTTACAGTGGGGGAAAAAAGTATTTGATCCCCTGCTGATTTTGTACGTTTGCCCACTAACAAAGAAATGACTAGTCTATAATTTTAATGGTAGGTGTATTTTAACAGTGAAAGACAGAACAACAACAAAAAAATCCAGAAAAACGCATTTCAAAAAAGTTATAAATTGATTTGCATTTTAATGAGGGAAATGAGTATTTGATCCCCTATCAATCAGCAAGATTTCTGGCTCCCAGGTGTCTTTTACACAGGTAACGAGCTGAGATTAGGAGCACTCACAAGGGACTGCTCCTAATCTCAGTTTGTTACCTGTATAAAAGACACCCATCCACAGAAGCAATCAATCAATCAGATTCTAAACTCTCCACCATGGCCAAGACCAAAGAGCTGTCCAAGGATGTCAGGGACAAGATTGTAGACCTACACAAGGCTGGAATGGGCTACAAGACCATTGCCAAGCAGCTTGGTGAGAAGGTGACAACAGTTGGTGCGATTATTCGCAAATGGAAGAAACTGTCAGTCTCCCTCGGTCTGGGGCTCCATGCAAGATCTCACCTTGTGGAGTTTCAGTGATCATGAGAGTGGTGCAGAATCAGCCCAGAACACACGGGATGATCTTGTTAATGATCTCAAGGCAGCTGGGACCATAGTCACCATGAAAACAATTGGTTACACACTACACCGTGAAGGACTGAAATCCTGCAGTGCGCGCAAGGTCCCCCTGCTCAAGAAAGCACATGTACAGGCCCGTCTGAAGTTTGTCAATGAACATCTGAATGTGTTGTGGTCAGATGAGACCAAAGTCAAGCTCTTTGGCATCAACTCAACTCGCCATGGAGGAGGAGGAATGCTGCCTATGACCCCAAGAACACCATCCCCACCGTCAAACATGGAGGTAGGAACATTATGCTTTGGGTGTGTTTTTCTGCTAAGGGGACAGGACAACTGCACCGCATCAAAGGGATGCTGGACGAGGCCATGTATGGTCAAATCTTGGTTGAGAACCTCCTTCCCTCAGCCAGGGCATTGAAAATGGCCTTAATGACTTGGAGAGGATCTGCAAAGAGGAGTGGGACAAAATCCCTCCTGAGATGTGTGCAAACCTGGTGGCCAACTATAAGAAATGTCTGACCTCTGTTATTGCCAACAAGGGTTTTGCCACCAAGTACTAAGTTGAAGGGGTACTTTAGCTTTACAGCTTTAACAGCTTTAGGACTGCAATTGCCACAAACAGTTTTGCACTCAAGTCTCCATCAGTGAACAGTGGATAAGTTCAACTTCATGTAAAAACTGTAATGAATTTATTTTCCCAAAAAATACAAGGGGTGGTACTTACCTAGTGTATCTAGACAAAGGAGATGTTATGTGAGGATTATGTAAGTGCGCGCACCTGCTGACCTTCCCAGGGTTTATACCACTGACTGAACAGCGGAGGGAGAACAATGGAGTCAATACAATACCGTAGAAACATTAACATGGAGGCAAAGCAACACAAATAGCACAGATAGTTATATTAAGCACATAGCAAAGCACAGTGGCATAAAAAAGAAGCCTAGCGAATCAAGCTATTTCAAATATGAAGCAAATACAAGCAATGCACTAACACAAAGGACAGCGAGTGTGAGCCAAAGGCCATCTCGCGGGGTCACCATGAGCTTTTTAAAGCCAGAGCTCCTACCATTTTGTCATGGTCCCGTCATTGATTGGCCTAGCAGTAACTCTGAATGACTCTCGGGCAACCAATCAGCAGAAAGCTGCGGAGAAAGGGAGAGGGAGGGGAGGGAGAGTGAGAAAAAAAGGAGCAAGCAAGCGAGCGAAACAAAGCAGCAAGCAGACAAATGCAAACAAGTGCACATGAAGCACATGAACCCACCCCAAAAGAGCAGAATTTCTAAATTATAATTCTGCACTATGAAGGACCATCTCACAAGTCTTTGGTTCTGATTATACATAAGACAAAAACACTAAAGGGTTATGGTCAGTGTACATTACTACAGGTTGGGTACTAGAACCAACATAAACTTCAAAGTGTTGTAGAGCTAACAACAAATCTAGGGCTTCTTTCTTAATCATAGAGTACTTTACCTGGTGTTTATTGAACTTTTGGGAGAAATAACATACTGGATGTCCGATTCCTATCTTATCCTCTTGAATCAGCACAGCCCCTGCACCAAGGGCACTAGCATCCACCTTCAGCTTAAAGGGTTTTGAAAAGTCTGGGGCTGTAAGGATAGGTGCATTACAAAAGCAACGCCTTAACATTATTGAAGGCATGCTGGCAAGACCACACAAAAGAAATGGAAGGACTGAGAAGAGATGTAAGGGGAGCCACCACTGCTGAAAAGTTTTTACTAAAGTACCCCGCCATACCAAGAAAATGTCTCAGCTCCTGCTAGTGGATGGAATTGGGAAGCTTTTAATGGCTAGGACCTTTTCTTCCACAGTATGCACTTGTCCCTGACCTACTTGTTTACCTAGGTAAGTTATTGTGGCTTTAGTGAACTCACATTTTGCCAGATTTATAGTCAAAGAGGCTTTCTTCAGTCGCTCAAAGACAGTGTGTACGGACTCTAAGTGACAGGGCCAGTCCAAGGAATAAACCACCAAGTTATCAAGATACGCACTACAATTAGACACATCAGCCAAAACTATGCTGATCAATCTTTGAAATGTCACTGGAGCATTTTTCAAGCCAAATGGCATTACTGTATACTGTAGAAAATTGTCAGGTGTAACAAATGCTGAGATTTCTGAAGCACGGGGAGTTAAAGGAACTTGCCAATAGCCCTTAAATAGGTCTAACTTGGTCACAAACAGGGAAGAGCTACTATTATCAATACAGTCATCTATTCTAGGTACAGGAAAGAATCAGAAACAGTAACTGCATTCACCCATCAGTAGACTGTACAGAACCTATAGGTAAATCAGGTTTAGGAACAAGTAAGCATGGCGAACTCCAAGGACTTGAACTAGGTTTTGCTAAGGCATGTGCCAACAAATAATGTACTTCTTTCCTCACTCTTTTTTTTGTTCATTCAATACACAGGTTGTTTTAGAGGTTTATCTACAGTTTCCATAATGTCATGGTGTAACACAGTGGTCTGAGAGGGAACAGATACTGCAGTGACAACCATGACTACTATATAGAGGCCTGAAAATTTTGCAGAGCTGTAGAGTTTCTCTAGCCAAGTGACAAGCCTTGTGCAATCTTTCACACATATTGCTGACATAATTCAACACATTACAATGGACAACATTACCCTCAAACAGGAGGTCTTCCTTAAAAATTTAATGGGCCTTGAACTAAGTGTCCAAACACCAATTCTGCAGGACTAAAACCTAAGGATTCTTGTACGGCTTCTCGTACTGCAAATAAAAGAAAAGGAATTCCTTCATTCAAATCCTTTTCTGTATTGAAGCAATACTTGTGGAGCATTGACTTTAAGTATTGGTGAAAGTGCTCTAGGGCACGTTGTGATTCGGGGTGATACAAGCTAGAAATGTGATGACGAATTTTCAATGAGATTAAAGCTTGAGAAAAAACCTTAGTTAGGTGTGGAAGCAGGGGCATGCTCAAGCGCCAGTTTGTGAATGGAGGGCGGAGCCGGAGAAGGTGAGTGGTGAGGAATGCAAACCTGGGGGAGTGCTTCGAAAGAGAGAAAGAGAGCAGCCAGCATGAAGCCATGTGTGTGTGTGTACTTGAGAAAAACAAAGCAAAAAGGAAAATTAAGCGCCTTATTGAATTGTCCAAAGCCTGCCTCCGGCTTCCACATTTCCACCAAGATCATAAAGTTCGTTACAATAGGACATTAGTTCCTTGATCACTTTGTATTACTCTAGAAAGTCCAAAACTTAAGAAGAATTTGATCAATGCTTTGACTATAACTGGTGCTGTGATCTTTTGCAGTGGGATAGCCTCCAGGAAACATGTTGATGTACACGTTAGTGTTAATATATATTGGTTTCCGGATTTTGTCTTGGGAAGAGGACCTACGCAATCCACTAACACGTGCAAAAGATTTTCCTATCGCTGGGATTGGGTGTAGTGGAGCAGGCGGGATGGTCTGGGTTGGTTTACCTACACTCTGACAAACATGGCAGGACTGGCAATAGTTACTGATATCATTCTTTAGAGCAGGCCAGAAGAAATGTCGATATCATAAATTTAATAATTGCTGCTGTGTGAAAGCCTTCAATATGTCTGATCAATATGACTGGTGTTAGGGAGTCAGAAACAATATACATGAGATAGGAATTTAGCATAGCCAATCCACCTAGCTGTATGTTTTTGGGAGTGGGACAGTGGGAGAAAACCAGAGAACCCAAACGGAGCCCACAGGTGCATGTGAAACGCTTAGAAGAAAATAACCCAAGCTCAGGATCAAAGCAATGCACTGCTATGAATAATAATAGTTAATAATTTGAAGTGAGCATTTTATAGTAGATTAATGTTGTCTTGCCTCAATTTGACTGATTGACTGATCTTTTAAATTTACAGGCAAAATACACACATTCGACAGTAGAACAATTTATCAATTTTTTCAGCATAGTGTAGCTCTTGGCAAACTGATGTGACTGGGTATAATTATCTACCAATTTGGATCATGGATTATATTGTTAAAATAGCATCCTGACTCTGTTGAAATTGACAGATCTTGTGATTTTGAATGGCAATTACTACAAATTTCTACAGTATATTTTATTCATTTTTATTCTGGGTATAAAGTAGCTCACTGTGAATTGACACAATGGGGTTTGATCATTTACCAATTTGAAATTTCCCTTTCACAATGCATCAAAATATCCTACTGGCTCAGTTATATTGACAGATCCAGTAACTTTGAAGAGGAATTACTTTCTTAAGTTTCTTAAAAGATATTTTTAGTAAATTTATTTTTATTTGGTTTAATGCTTTATAGCCTCTTTTGTAGAAATTTTGTAGAAATTTCACCCCAAAATGAAAATTCTGTCATCAATTACTCACCCTCATGTCGTTCCAAACCTATAAGACTTTCGTTCATCTTCGGAACACAAATGAAGACATTTTGATACACACTGATACAAATGCTTTGTGTGCGAAAATAAAAAAAAACTAAAATTAAGTCTTTATTCACAAAATATCTTCACTTCCGCATAGATCTCCGATGCGTGTTCATGAGAGAACCATAACACATGCAACATGGATGTGTTGTCAATTATGTCAATTATGTTGACATGAGAGCAGACAAAAAAATGCAAGTCCTCCTCTATGTTGAAATCTGCAGACATCTTTGTTACAAAGATTGTTCTATGTGACTCAGTTTGTGTGCAGCTTCCCTCTTCCTCTGCTGTAAACAGTGCAGCTGCCGCTTCCGTGTCCCGTTCTTTCGGAGTTGTGTGTCAGAGATCTACAGTGGGTATAGAAAAGAATCAACCCCTTTAAAATAATCACATTTTGTTGCTTTTCAGCCTGAAATGAAGACGGACACAGTTTTTGTTTTATCCAGCTGTATTTACTCAGTGCAACTTATAACATCCAAGTGAAAGATGTAACACCAACATGTCAGAAAAAAAAAATAAAGAACCAGAATTACTGAGTTGGAAAAAGGATCACCCCCTTGCTTTAATTTGCCTTAATTTTTTAATTACAGCCTTTAGTCTGTTTAGTCTGCGGTCTGCAGAACTGCTCAAGTTCAGTTAAATTTGATGGTGACCGTTTGTGGACTGCAGTCTTCAAGTCATTCCATAGATTTTCAATGGGGTTTAAGTCTGGGCTCTGACTAGGCCATGCAAGGACATTCACCTTTTTCTCCTTCAACCACTGTGTGGTCAGTTTTGCTGAGTGTTTTGGGTCAT
The DNA here is from genome assembly GCA_023630585.1 of Cranoglanis bouderius. Lineage (NCBI taxonomy): Eukaryota > Metazoa > Chordata > Actinopteri > Siluriformes > Cranoglanididae > Cranoglanis > Cranoglanis bouderius. The sequence goes on from CM042562.1 coordinate 621,066, forward strand.
TGTCATGTTGGAAAGTAAATCTTCTTCCCATTGACAACTTTCTGGCAGAGGGCAGCAGATTTTCCTCAAGAATTTGACGGTATTTTGCCCCATCCATTTTCCTTCTATCCTGACAAGTGCTCCAGTCCCTGCTGCAGAGAAACACCCCCATAACAGGATATTACCACCTCCATGCTTTACTGTAGGAATGGTGTTATAATATAAATAATTCATCTGACCATAACACCTTTTTCCATGTGGCCTCAGAATCTTCAAGGTGTGTTTTGGCAAAGCTCAGTCATGGGTGGCTTTTTTCTTGCAACCCTCCTACAAGCCACATTTGTGGAAAATTTGTGATATTTTTGTCCCATGCACACAATGACCACTCTTTGTCATGAATTCCTGCAACTGCTTCAGAGTTGCTGTAGGCCCCTTCGTAGCCTCTCTGACCAGTTTCCTCCTGGCTCTTTCATCCAGTTTGGAGCGACGTCCTGATCCAGGGAGGGTCATAACAATAGATTTAACAATAGACTTCATTGTGCTTCTATGCATTGATAAAGCCTTTGAAATTTTTTTTATCCATCTCCTGACTTGTGCCTGTCCACAGCTTTATCCCAGAGATCTTTTGACAGTGCCTTGCCACCCACAGTTGATTGTTTGCTTCAGTTGCACTACAAAATGCTCCAGGAAAGCTCTTTTCATGCTGAGCTAATCAAAATGACCATGGCTGATCACAGTTGAAAGTCAAATGGCTTTGTGTGCCACTGAGAAAGTGATTAGCCACACCTTATTGAGTTTACAAGTCATTTTAGGGGGGGGATGATCCTTTTTCCAACTCAGTAATTCTGGTTCTTTATTTATTTTTTTTCTGACATGTTGGTGTTATATCTTTCACTTGGATGTTATAAGTTGCACTGAGTAAATACAGCTGGATAAAACAAAACCTGTGTCCATCTTCATTTCAGGCTGAAAAGCAACAAAATGTGATTATTTTAAAGGGGGGTGATTCTTTTCTATACCCACTGTACAGTGAGGGAAAAAAGTATTTGATCCCCTGCTGATTTTGTACGTTTGCCCACTGACAAAGAAATGATCAGTCTATAATTTTAATGGTAGGTGTATTTTAACAGTGAGAGACAGAATAACAACAAAAAAATTCAGAAAAATGCATTTCAAAAAAGTTATAAACTGGTTTGCATTTTAATGAGGGAAATAAGTATTTGTCCCCTTCGACTTAGTACTTGGTGGCAAAACCCTTGTTGGCAATCACAGAGGTCAGACGTTTCTTGTAGTTGGCCACCAGCTTTGCACACATCTCAGGAGGGATTTTGTCCCACTCCTCTTTGCAGATCCTCTCCAAGTCATTGTAACGAATCAATCATTACTAGCATTATTCTTTTCCACCAGAATAATGTAATGGATCAACTTTAAACAAGAAAAATGAAACAGAAGCGCACGCTTGGATTCAACGCACCTTTTTAAAGGGGATGAGTTTTAAAGCGTGCCCGCATTATCTACCAGAATGTGTAGTAAATTGGATGAATCTGCAACGTCTAAAAATATTCTCCACCAGTTACAATTCATGTAACGAATTAAAAGATGTTTAACATGTTTAAACGTATTCTCCAATTTATATAAGGAATTAGCTCGAATGGCGTGAAATATATCTATATATCTAATCAACGCGTGTTGTGACTAGTTATAAATATACATCAGCCATGAAAGGGAATTCATGCATGTGCACATAAACATATAGATAATTAACTACAACGGATTATAATTAATTATGACTATGTATGTGGTCTAGATCAGCTTTTAGGTTTAGCTGTAGTCTAGTTTGGAATTATGAACTCTAAAGAGGGAGTTTATCCTTCTGGCCAGGGAGGAAATCTCCGTTTCCAGAGCGCGTAGCGAGACTCTTATGCAGTGAAGAAGGGACTCTATCACGTGACCAAAAACAGAGAAAATCAAGCGTGGGATAATAGATTTTAATAACTAGATGTAACTATGGATACACACAACTAACTCTAAGCAAAACATACATATGTACATCTATATACAAGGAAAGAAAAGGTATAGAGAGAAAGTAATGAAATAAAAGGGAATGGCAGACAAAAACACAACTAATTAGCCTTTTTCAAAACCAGCAACGAACTTAAATCTCCTGTAAACAGGGGTACAATCTTAAACGCAGATACAGATCCATTAACTATACTTGCATGGCTTAGGTGTTGTCGGTTTGAAAGTTCGCGCGAGGTCGTGTAGAGTTTGCTGGTTCGTCGTGCCATTTGAAGAGGCGTGGGCTGTGAGGCGGTTGCATCCTTTGTCTGGGAGAGAGAGGTCCTGGCTTCCTCTTCCCAGGGCACGTGGCCCTGGGGGAGAGAAACCGGAAAGAGTGTAGAAGTGAAGTTGAAGAGTGTGAGTGAAGAGAGACTGAAGAGCGCTGACAGAGAGAGTTTCAAAGCGTGGTGTTGTTTTAAAGACAACACCAACGCACACACCTCTTTGGGCTATGGGCCAATCAGGAAGTTGGATTTGTTGGCGGGATGAACTCTCTTTGTCTGGTCTCAGACCTGGATTTGCATGTCCAGGGACGAGCCGGTTTATACCGTATTATATATGAAATTAAGAGAAAGCATGAAATAATGTATCCCATTGCAATATGATATGCATAATCAATCAGGGTATCTCTAGATGATTAACCTCATACCAAATTCGATGGACTTATAAAGAATATTACAAGTAAAACATGGTTACAGACATTTAAAATCATATCCTAAGTTAAGCTATCTAAAATCATTATAGTTATGTTACATAAAAAACACACAATATATGTAAACACGAAAACATCACACTATTTGGACATTGAATAATTACATATAATTACATGTTACATTGAAAAGAGATTCTCCCATTGTGTGTGTGTGTGCTTTGTGTGTGTGTGTGTTTGTGTGTGTGTGTGTGTGTTTGTGTGTGTCTGAAGAGGGGGGGTCGTGTTGCATTCCAATGGCATTTGGTGAAGACCGGAGGGGGGTTACCGATAAGGATTCAAGGCTCAAAGACACAGAGAAACTCCTTTGCTAAATCCAGGCTGATTCAGAAATCAGTTTGATATGTTCAGACATTACATCATTAAGGTCTCGAGGCTGACGTTTGGCAACTTGAACCTTCAGCTCCCTCCACAGATTTTCTATGGGATTAAGGTCTGGAGACTGGCTAGACCACTCCAGGACCTTAATGTGCTTCTTGTTGAGCCACTCCTTTGTTGCCTTGGCTGTGTGTTTTGGGTCACTGTCATGCTGGAATACCCATCCACGACCCATTTTCAATGCCCTGGCTGAGGGAAGGAGGTTCTCACCCAAGATTTGACGGTACATGGCCACGCCCATCGTCCCTTTGATGCGGTGCAGTTGTCCTGTCCCCTTAGCAGAAAAACACCCCCAAAGCATAATGTTCCCACCTCCATGTTTGACGGTGGTGATGGTGTTCTTGGGGTCATAGGCAGCATTCCTCCTCCTTCAAACATGGCGAGTTGAGTTGATGCCAAAGAGCTCAATTTTGGTCTCATCTGACCACAACACTTTCACCCAGTTCTCCTCTGAATCATTCAGGCAAACTTCAGACGGGCCTGTACATGTGCTTTCTTGAGGAGCGGGACCTTGCGGGCGCTGCAGGATTTCAGTCCTTCACGGCGTAGTGTGTTACCAATTGTTTTCTTGGTGACTATGGTCCCAGCTGCCTTGAGATCATTAACAAGATCCACCCATGTAGTTCTGGGCTGATTCCTCACCGTTCTCATGATCATTGAAACTCTACGAGGTGAGATCTTGCATGGAGCCCCAGACTGAGGGAGACTGACAGTTATTTTGTGTTCCTTCCATTTGCGAATAATCGCACCAACTGTTGTCACCTTCTCACCAAGCTGCTTGGCGATGGTCTTGTAGCCCATTCCAGCCTTGTGTAGGTCTACAATCTTGTCCCTGACATCCTTGGACAGCTCTTTGGTCTTGGCCATGGTGGAGAGTTTGGAATCTGATTGATTGATTGCTTCTGTGGACAGGTGTCTTTTTACAGGTAACAAGGTGAGATTAGGAGCACTCCCTTTAAGAGAGTTCTCCTAATATGAGCTTGTTACCTGTGTAAAAGACACCTGGGAACCAGAAATCTTGCTGATTGATAGGGGATCAAATACTTATTTCCCTCATTAAAATGCAAATCAATTTCTAACTTTTTTGAAATGCATTTTTCTGGATTTTTTTGTTGTTATTCTGTCTCTCACTGTTAAAATACACCTACCATTAAAATTATAGACTGATCATTTCTTTATCAGTGTTATGTAACACGAGGGAAGGGCTGGATGCAAGTGCTGGGGAAAAGTCACTTTATTAGGAATAAGCAAAAGAAGTGGGACATCCACAAAAATAGGAACAGGTAAAGAATAATCCACAAAAGGCAGGACAATAATTCCAAAATAGCGAGGCAATAATTCCAAAATAGCGAGGCAATAATCCACAGAATAGCGAGACAATGATCCATAGTCCAGGAAACGCGAGGTGAGTGCAAACGCAAAGGCACGTACATACATCTAACTCACTTAGATTTATAGAAGGTTAAACTTCTCTTGGCTCATTGCGATTCATTGATCTTTTAAACTTGAAGCTGAAATATGGTAACTTTCTAGAATAAAATTATTCATCTTTTATTTGGCACATAGAGTACCTTACTGTGAACTGATATGATCAGGGATTTGAAATGTCAAGTTTATAGCAGGTTAAAAATAGCCTTCTGGTTCAGTTATATTGACAGATCTTGTGACTTTGAACAGCAATTAACTAACTAACCCTACTTTAAAATTCTACAGTAAGATTAATTAATCTTTATTGTGAGCATAGAGGAGCTGAGTGTGAACTGATATTAGTGGGCTTTAGATCTGAAATGTCCCTTTTATTTCAGCAGTAAGATGAAGGAAGACATTAATATTTTGGTGTCAGACTTCCTTTAATGAGCCATCTATACTTTAAAAAAAATATATTTATGGTTATATTTTAATAATAATAATAATAATAATAATAATAATAATAATAATAATAATGACTAAACTAATTTTAAAAAGTTTCTTAAAATATGTTTGCAGTAGATGTTTTTAATGTATTTTTATTATAGCGTCTCTTTAAACTTGATCGATTTTGCCCATTTTTAATGTAAAAGCGTAAACACAAGAACTTTTATAGGATTATAAAGGATTATTTAAAAAATAAAAAATAAATTTTAGTCTGTATATAACCGTAGTTTCTGGAAGAGTGACTGGTTTAACTGCAGTTCATGTTTCTGCAGTCCTCTGTGAGAGTTACCCGTTTGGCTCCCTTAAATACTACGACACTCTCGATGCTCTTCAGTGAAAAAAAAGACCTTTACCCAGCACAACTTCCGGGTCAAAAAATAAAACCGACAAAACATAAAATGTTAAAATGACACCTGACATTAGACCCATTTTCTAATTTCTTATTTTTAACTTGAACATGAGATTGAAAAAAACGGAAAACAACTTCTTCTTTTTTTTTTTTTTCGTTTTGGATTTGTAAATGAATAATAAAATAATTTTATGATTTTCTGATATTTGGTTCTTAATTGAATATGAAAAGAACGAATGGTACACGGATTCCTAAGCGGCCATGCTTTATTAATTTTTTTTCTTTCTTGTTTTCTCATGATCTCGACATAAACAGTTGTTTTCTCGTGATCTTGACATGATCTGGACAGCTGTTTTTTCACTACGTAATTTTATCCCGAGAAAATCTCGCGCCTTGTGAATGGGACTGGTGTTACATGCACCTTGGGATTTTCATCATACATTTAATAACTGCCCGCTGTAGAGATGGACTTTATCTCCGCATTAAGAGAGAGGGGTGTCCCTTCTCAAGTATCAGAAACTAATGTGGAAGTCGTCAGGGATGACGTATTTTGTAGGCCAACCCGGAAGTTAGCATCACCCTGGTTCCCTCGACAAAAATCAATTTTTCCCCATTGGATTTTGGATTACTGCAGAAAATAAGATCCGTGACCAGCAAAAGTTTATGATTCTTACACGTTTTGTTCATGAAGATAATTTTCACAAATGAACACAACTTTTATTAATTTTGAAGCCTAAATACAATCACCAGAAGTAAAAAGCTAATGTTAGGCTATAAACGAACTACACCACGGTCGCATGACTTCAACGTCACCACCACTACGCTTCCGACATCTCTTTCAATCTTTATTAAAAATAAAAAATAAAAAACACTGCAATTGGAAAATACTATAACTTGATAAATCTATAAGTTGGGAAGTTTAAGTTGGAATAGTTTGCAAGAGCGCGAGTATAAACACAACGAGGCTGTAGTAGATTAGTTTTCCCGTTCGGCGTGATGACGTTTAATGTCTCCGACAACTTTTGTAGTCCCATGTAGCCACTTGATATAGCAATCGTCTTTTTCAAGACACGTAAAAGCTTAACAAAACACAAGTGGGGTATTACTGATGTATCTTATGTCGTAGTATAAAACGTGAACACATCTTGAGTTTGTGTTAACCACAGACCTTATTTCAGTCATTTAACCAAAAGCCCATTCAAAAAGCCCATTGACTTCGGTACGATGGTTGTCGAGTACACAGAAAAATTAAGTCGAGATCAAGAGAAAACTTTTTTTTTATGTCGAGATCACGAGAGAATTAAGTCGAGAAAACAAGAAAAAAAATTAATAATGCATGGTCGCTTAGGGTTTCCGTAAAATGAACGAATGATACACGGATTGCTGCAGCTTTTCACCAAGCATCTGGTGTTTTCCGTAAAACCCAGTATATATGCGCATATGAGTATGGGCTACAACACGTTGATCGCCCTATTAATACGTGACCGCGCTTAATTTTCTCGTTGCCTCGCGTTAAGTTGTGGCCGCGTATTAGTATCTCGTTTCCATGCATTAACAAGTTGTGACCACGCATTATTTTTTATTAAGCACACCCGGGGCTCCGTAGGAATATAGGGAAGAGTCAGGAATGTTTTCTTGTCGCTCCAGCACAGTTAGTGGCGGTATTGCACCGTCTCGATGGATTTTCAACCACTGTTAAATTATAGAAGAAGCAGCAGGACCTTTGCGTTTGTGTTTTGTTTTCCAGCCGATATGATTTACTGACGGACTGTCACCGGCGGGTAGTTGTTTTAGCAGGGGAGAAAAAGAAGAAGAAGAAAACAAACAAACAAACAAACAAAAAAAAAAAACTATGAAGTTTTCATCCTGCTTTTAGGACTTTACCACATTTCAGTTTTGTGTACGGTAGGTATGAGGGGATTTACAATATTTATTTTCATTTAGCAAATACTTACACATTTTTCATGGTGTGAAAGAAGCCAGTATATCAGGCTAAATGTTATCTTTGATTGGATAGCTCTACCCAATAGTAAAGATAGATTAGTTACAATATTACTTATATTATTGAGATCATTTTACTGAGTAGTACCACGCGGTCGGTTATATTGTGATATTTCTGTATGAATTAAATGTTGTTGTTTTTTTCTTTCTTGTAGCCTAGTTGTTGTTGTTGGTGGGTTTTTTTTTTAATAATGGAGAAGAGTAATCAGCGCTTTTGCAGTGAGGGATATAGTGACCCATCCAACCTTGTTTCAGAAGATGGAAAAAATATGAAATCAGTGGTGTGCCAGCGTTGTGGATCAAAAGTGCTCTGTCCGGGTATGGCTGTATTTGCAGAAAAGCAGGTAAGATTATAATTTACCAGTATATGTTCAAAGGATACTCAAATTAAAATGTGGACAGAGTAAAATATTAATATACAGTACTGTGCAAAAGTCTTAAGCACATGTAAAGAAATTCTTTAAAACAAAGATGCCTTCAAAAACAATTAAATTCAACTTTCTACACAAAAATAATCTGAGTTTAAAGAGCAGTAACAGTAATAAACTAAACAAAGTGAATATTTGGTGTGATGACACTTTGCTTTATAAAAAAGTATCAGTAGTCTCAGGTACACTTTGTATAGGTTTATAAAGAAATTGCCTATGTTTTTCTGAGCATCTTGGAGAATCTGCCACAGTTCTTCTGGAGATTCTGTCACACTCACAGCAATTTCAGCAATGCAGATGTTATAAGATAAACATCAATAACGAATGATTGTATAAAAAATGTAGGGTGCCTAAGACTTTGGCACAATACTGTATGTGTATAATAGGTACAGGTATTGTTGGCTTTTTTTGACATATTTGGACAAGCAAACATTTGATCCTCTTTGAAACAGTGCCTATTAATAACGCTGATACAATCTATCAAATGACACACAAAATTTTAAACGTGTAGTAATTTTCACAATTTAAATGAACGAAAAACAGATCAGTCACGTGGAAAAAAGTAAGTACACCCCCTACATTTCACACACCTTCAAATTCATAAAATTAGAATCATGTGTTCAAGATTGGGTGCTAGTGATTGTAACCTGCTTAGGGAGTGCAGGTGGGACCTGTCTTATTTATACCCCTCTTATATCTAGTGTCTGGTGTTCCCTTTGCTATTGGGGTGTTCTGTAAGGCCTTCAGAAAAAGGGTAGTCGATGCAAGGGATTTTAAAAAGATCTTCAAATTACTTGACATACATCATTGCACTGTAAGGATAATAATCTACAAATGGCACGGATTTCAAACGACTGCCATTTTGTCCAGGACTGGCCGTCCCAGCAAGTTCAGCCCAAGAGCAGACTGTCTGATGCAAAAAGAAGTCTCCAAGAACGCCAAAATTTCATCACAGAATCTGCTAGTAAGTCTTGCACCTGTTGGTGTCAAAGTGCATGCTTCTACAATCAGAAAGAGATTGCACATATTTTACCTGCATGGGAGGTGTGCCAGGAAAAAGCCTTTGCTAGACGACAGTTTGCCGATGAGCATATAGGCAAAGACGCACCTCATACCAACTGTGAAGCACAGTGGTGGAAATGTTATGGTTTGGGGTTGCTTCACTGCCTCGGGGACTGAACAGCTTGCATTAATTGATTCAACTATGAATTCTGCCTCATATCAAAGAGTGCTTGAAGATAATGTCCGAAAGTTGAACCGAAAGTGGACCTTTCAACAGGATAATGATCCTGAGCACACTAGCAAATTCACCAAGGAATGGCTCAAAAAGAAGAAATGGAGGGTTATGGAATGGACTAGTCAAAGCCCAGATTTGAATCCCATTGAAATGTTGTGGGGGGATTTGAAACGGGCAGAACATGCAAGAAAACCCTCAAACATCTTGCAACTAAAAGAATATTGCATGGAAGAGTGGTCAAAAATTCCAGCAAGCCTGGTGGACAATTATGCAAAACACCTACAAGAAGTAATTTCTGCTAAAGGGGGCAATACTAGCTTCTGAGGCCAAGCGTGTACTTACTTTATTTTATTTTATTATTTTTTTAAACAAAATAATATTACATCTATTGATATTTCTGTTGAATAAATGATGATTGAAAAAGCTAATTTTCCTTGTGGTTTTGTTCAACTATATCAACTTCATTAATATGCACTATTTCAAAGATGTTCAAATGTTTGCTTATCCAAATATATCAAAAAGCCAACAATTTCCATGGGGTGTACTTATTTTTTCACATGATTGTATAATGTTTTTTTTTTTTTTTTAATTATTATTCTATTTGTGCCTTTCAGTTCTCCGTTAAACTCAATGCAACTAATTTAATGCCTGTGTGCTCTCTTTTTGCTTAATATCCATCCCAACGATGACCAGCTCTTTCTACCTTCAATGCAAAAGAACAACAACGTTAACCAGACTGATGGAACTTTAGACGGAGATACGTTAACAGCTCACTGGCTGGTGGATGATATGTACACCTTTGAGAATGTTGGCTTCACCAAAGATGTAGGCAAAATAAAATATCTTATCTGTGCCGATTGTGAGATTGGACCCATTGGATGGCACAACCTTGATGACAAGAAATGTTTCTACATAGCACTGGATCGAGTTAAACATGTGTAAAGTGCTTAAACCTGTTTCGTACAAGATCATGCTACGCAGTTTTATTTCACTTGTTACGCTTTTGTGGCATAGTTTTAAACATACTTATTTGATCAGTACACTGCGAGTAGTGTTTGATACTGTAAAATGTTTTGTTTTGCATTTTAGATGCATTTAGTTTTTCATTCTTCAAACTCTGTTCATTCACTTTTATTTGAAATATGCTTGATTAATACTCTGTTTTTCATTCATTAAGGATTCGTTTTCCTAATGCTGATGTACACAAATTCAGTACTTCTAACACAGTCTTGTTATTAAAGGCAATGGAACAGAGTTTCAAACGAAAGTGGCGTTTTTGCATTTTCCAGTGGGAAAGTATTATATGTGCTCTTGTAGGTACACTGATTTTTCTTACAAGATCATGCAGCAGGACCAGGGCAAAGAAAGCGTTATTTATGGGTTATATCTTCTTGAACGTTTTCTTAAAGGGGCAAAAAGATTGAGCCTTTTTTCCAGGCCATGATATTACTGATTTTGATATTAGACATAATGTACCTTACGAAACCTATTTTTAATGCACTTTAAAAAACGTAATTGATTACAGCGTGCAAAGTCTGATTTAATTTGAGTTAAGTTTTTCCCCTGTGGTAGGCTGGGTCGGTAATGTGTGCAGTTGGGCGGCACTGCTTCCGCGTTGACGTGCGCTACGTGCAAACAGATGCGGTGTGAATGGAAAGAAGCAGTGATGGCCGTTTCATCACTGGAAAGGCATTTGAGCACAGTACTTCTAATTTAGAGCCGAACTGTTGTGATTACTCGGTAAGCTATCATACTTATTATATCCCTTGGTAATTTTCTTTTTCGAGTAGTTCAGAATCTCGTTCTAAAATCGCATGTGAGTGACGTTTGCAAATCCCAGCTATATTAAGTCCAGGCCTACATTCACGAGATAAAATCTAATTCTTCTTCTTCTTTTTTTAAATCATGTCGTCCTTTAAAACGATCGACATCGCGGTATACATTTGTCAACTGGGGGCCATATGTTGGCTAAATTAAACGGATTAGCTCGCTCCCGCGGATGACGTTAAACAACAGCATTTATAGGTAACTTCAGAGAGTCCATTTAAAGAAGTAGTTCCGGTCGGCGTGCGGTTCTCAGCTGTTGTACATTAATCCGCGCAACTTGCCTCTTGTTTTACTTCTGTAATGTACTCCACCGCGTGTAGTAAAGCCGTCCAATTACACATTTAACGTTTAAACGTATCAAGTAAAGACTAAACAATTTAGTTGGACATTATTATCGGAACTACGTTTGCATCATGAATTTTCCAAAATACATCTGTCATGTGATCTTGACATTCTGTCTGTTATACTGAAAATGTAACTTTTGAAGACCGATGTTCATCGGTGGGTTTTGTATATGGACAAACGGTATTAAACTGTTAATATTTATACACGTGGCAGGATCTCAGCGTTTATTTTTCAGTTATAAAATTATTTCAGTTCTTGTTAGTCTAAAATGTTAGCTGTAATTATGCCTGTCTTACAATTTAATGAACATTGTATAGCAATGATTAGTGAACGGGGGGGGGGGACTACCTTTTTAAGCGGAACACGATACGATTCTCAAACGGCAGCCCTTCGTGTGTACGTTCCAAAGTGGACGAGGATGTTAATTGTCGGTGTTTGTGTAATCATTCTTTATTATGCAGTAGTTACGGGAATACTTGATAAAGTATTACTTTAAACAGTTTATTACAGTTTCTACATGTCATCGGTTGGATGTAGTTGCCCAGAATGACCCAGCCTCGACCCAATGAGTTTATTCCACCGCCGGAATGTCCAGTGTTTGAGCCTAGTTGGGAAGAATTCGACGACCCGTTTGCGTTTATCAACAAAATACGTCCCATTGCAGAAAAGACTGGTATTTGTAAGATCAGACCGCCGCAGGTAAGTTTTACGTTACTGAAATATGAAATGGAGACCTCGTTGTGTTACCCTTTATCATGCTCCTTGCAGTTAAGTCCGAAACACTTTTTGAAAGCAGGTTTTCAATATGGCGGAGTGCGGCTATGGTGTAATGAAGCAGTTGGCTGTGGAAATAAATTGCACTAATAGTTGCTACATTGCTACTTAAAAAAAAAAAAAAGCAAAGCTCGTATTTTGCAAAGCAATCGTGTTTTGGTTATCATTTCTCTGGGTGGACGTGTTGGCCTACTGCACAAGTAGCATTTATTATTGTCTAGCTACACCATTTCTTATGTAGGGCATCCACCCAAACAGGAACGAGCAAAGCACTGACATCTTTTAAATCGATGGCCATTTATTATATATTGCCCTGCAAACTGTATTTGGACACATTTATTAATTGCAATTTTCATATCGTTCTCAACCTGCTTATTTATTAACACAAATGTATCCTGCAATAATTTACTCCACCGAGCGTTGCAGTTTCAGTTATTGTTGTTTTACGGCTAACCTTAAAGAATTCTTGACCACATGACTTCAATAAAACATTTCTCAGGAAAGGATGTTTCCCTTTGAACCACTACTGACTTCACGGCCGTTTTGGAGTCACAGCACGTGCTCTCTTATATTTGTCTTGTTTTATGTTGTAAAATAAGATGGAACTATTACAGCAGTTTACAGAGGGGCCATTTTAGGCCTGACCGTTGGCAGGATGTAAAAGGTGTTCATGTTATTATAGTTTTGCATGAGACCATTTCATTACCAGTAATTGAAACCGAAATGTGCAAAATAAATAAAAATAAATAAACAGTGCAAATGTGAGATTCACGTATCGTGGCACAGCACTACACATGGTGGTTAATGCATTTTTGTTTTAGGGTTAGTTATTAGTTTCTTGCTGATGTGGCTTCATATGTGGTGGCTGTATGATTAAATGTATAGCATTTTAGATCATTTTAAAATAATGCATCAGGAATGTAAATTAAATGCATTGCATTTCAAACTGTAGGCTTATAGGAATAAATAATAAATTATGAAGGCTGTAAGTGTTGACAGTAAATTCAGGCTGCTTGTGGCAAATGACACATCATTAGGCTCAGCATGGCTTGGTGTAATTCTCTAGGGGTGGCAACCACCATTTGCCTGTGATGTGGACCGATTGCATTTCACCCCACGCATACAGAGGCTCAATGAACTGGAGGTAAGTGCTCTGTTAGTCCCCCTGCTTGTAAGGGCTTTTTTCATATTGCAGCTGTAGACCCTTATTGAAACTGTCAGATAAAATGAAATGTTCACATGTCTTTATAGAATAAATAGACCTCATGCTTTACTATCAGGTTTCTAGCTTCTGGTGAGTCTTGTTAGCATGAAGAGGGAAAAGTTTTCTGATGTTGAGCCATCACATTAATATGGTAATCCTTTAATGTCAGGGTTTCTCAAACATTCTCTAGTATAAAAAAAAAATCACACATGCCTGATTCAGGGTATTACACAAATATGCACAATGTTTAATAATTATGCCACTTTAGTGTCTTGTGAATTTTTTCCACATAATTCAGACCAGTTGGATGGATGTTGTTATAGATTTGTATCATATTAGCAGCTCTTTTCTTAGTTTTATTAAAATTATTATTTTTCGGATTAAATAGACTAAGTATACTCACTGGTCACTTTATTGGGAACATCTGCACACCACCTCATTCATGCCAGTCAGCCAATTATGTGGCAGCAGCACAACGCATACAATCATTCAACATCAGGCTTCTGGTGGTGATGTAATAGTGTGGGAAATAATTTTCTTAGCAAACACTAGGCCCCTTAATACCAGTTGAGCGTCATTTGAATTTACAACCTGTACTGTTGATGATATACATCCAGTTGTGGCCACTATTTACCCATCTTATAATGGCTAAATCCAGCATCATAATGCACCATGTCACAAAGCACAAATCATTTCAGACTGGTTCCATGCACATGATATTGAGTTCAGTATACTGCAGTGCTCTCCCCAGTCAGCTGATCTGAATGAAATAGAGGACCTTTAGGATGTGGTAGAACAGGAGATTCACAGCATGAATGTGCAGCTGACAAATCTACAGACATTATGTAATCCAGACATGCCAACATGGACCAGAAGAATGACTCCAATACCCTGTGGAATGATGTGAAAAATTGAGGCTGTTCTGAGAGCCAAAGGGGGTCCTACTGAATATGGTGTTCCTAATAATGTTGCCGGTGTGAGTATAACAACAATAACACCTTTTAATAGTTGTTGATTGGGATCTCAGCTACCACTTTAATGAGCATTGTTTAAAAGTAGTCTGGCTAGAGCAAAAGGAAAAGGAGTAAAAAGAAAAATTACATGGTGGCACAAGGGATTTGTTTCCAATGGTATTAATTGGATTTGATTTGTAGTAGTAATTAATTAATTATTAATTATTATTACTTTGATGTTGGTTTTTGTCTGTCATGTTTCTCAGGCTCAAACCAGAGTCAAACTCAACTTTCTGGACCAGATAGCTAAGTTTTGGGAGCTGCAGGGCTGCACATTGAAAATCCCTCATGTGGAGCGCAAATCTCTTGACCTGTATCAACTCTACATGGTGTAGTATTACAACATAACTTGCTCTCTACTTCTGTATGGCCTTGGCCATGCACTCTAACCTATAGTTTGAAACTGGTTGTCTCTTTGCCCTCTGCAGTTGGTGATGGAGGAGGGCAGTTTTGACATGGTCTGCAGGGAACGGAAATGGACCCAGATTGCTCTGAAAATGGGCTTTGCTCCTGGAAAGGCTGTTGGATCTCACTTACGTGCCCACTATGAGAGGATTCTCTACCCTTACTACCTGTTCCAGACAGGGGCCAACCTTCTGGTGAGGCATTTAAACCCTCTTTCTCACATATTGTGTTTCCTTCTTCTTTTCTGATCTCCTAAATTATTCCTCCCATATTCACACATTCAGTCACATGGTTTGCATACACACTGTGCTTTCTGGGTAGTTTTTTTTTTATTCATACAGTATATACTCTCATGTACAACTTGATAAGGAACACCTGTCAATTAGGTATGGTTTAAGAACAGGAATCTGTCCAATTGTCCAATTTCTGTGAGTTAGTGCCCATGAAAGCCTCAGATTCTTGTTATTGGCTGATAGGATTGGAACCTAATGAACAGTGCTTCATTAGCTTCTTGTAGCTCATCCATATCAAAGTTTGATGTGTGTTCTAAGATGGTGGTAGGCTCACCATGATTATAATGAGTGCTTTTTTGAGTTACTCTAGATTTCCTATAGCTGAAACCAGTCTGGTCATTCTCCTCTGATTCGCTCTCATCAACAAGGTGTTTCGGCCTGCAGACCCTCTGCACACAGGATGTTTTTTGTTTTTTGCACCATTCTGTGTAAACTCTAGAGACTGTTGTGTGTGTGGAAATCCCAGGAGACCAGCAGATTCTGAAATGCTCAAACCAGCCCTTTTGTTACCAGCAATCATGCCACCGTTAAAGTCACTGAGATCACATTTTCCCCCCATTCTGATGTTTGATGTGAACATTAATTTCAGCTCTTGGCCTGTGTCTGTATGATTTTATGCATAGTGCTGCTGCCACATGATTGTATAATTGGATAACTGTATGTATGCGTTGCAGTGTGACTGATATGAATGAAGGAAGAATGTGTCATTATTTAACTCGTTGTTGGTTGGAAAATACCAGTACCATCTCAGATTTTCCTTTGAAATGTACCCGTAGATAAAAGCCCTGGAAATTACATCAACTGAAAGGGCAAACAAAATCGACTGATGATCCACTCCTCACTGTCAGGAAGAGTTTCCAGTGGTGCTAAAAACACATTCCTCCCTCAAAGCTGCATGAGCCAAATCTTCAAATAACGCATAATCCCTAACGATCTTTAAATGTTCCTTTTATATGATTTTACTTTGCGTTCTGTGTGTGTCATCTGCAAGGGTTAAATTGGGATTTATGTGGGGGATCTCTGTGGTTTCAGGCTTTCGAAGGGTGCACATGTGTATGCAAAGCCTACAAAGTCTTATCAATTGACAAACTGTGAAATATAACAAGTTCAGAGAGCCTGAACACTGAAGTGCTGATCAAAATGATTCTAGATGCTGGCAGTGTGCAGAGCTACATCTGATAACAATAAAATCTTTCTGTAG